>FTPT01000019.1:0-364815 GCA_900156845.1 Coprinopsis strossmayeri
GACCCTAGTGGGCAACCGTAGATGGGGATCTAAAAATGGCCTCCAATCTCTCCGTGGCTTTGATTTTGATTTATTATATCGTCAATTCAGGCAACACATTTCCCATTTCGGACGGCCTACATACACTCAGACGACTCTAGGGCCACCTACTGCAACAAAAACGACTCTATCGTCCAAACTCAAAGGTATTCAAGCCCATACAACTTGAAGATCACCACTGCAAACTTTCTCAGCTCCGAACGCTAAAACACACTGAACTGAAGGGAAAGCATCACGAAGCGATGTGTCAACGCGTGGTGGCGGGTCATTTGCAATAAAGTTTCGTAAAAAGTTTCCATAGTCGAAGCACATTTTGGCTCAAAACAGGTCTGATCAAGATCTTTGAGCGTGGAAAGTCGCGTGAAGGATTTCGTTGCCTAAAGCTTCCGATCATTGGGGTTTTAGATGCCAACCCATTTAAGGCAATTGAGGCCCTGGAAAGCCTCCTTAAAAATGCGACGCAGGAGTGTATATCTTCCATCGATGGTAACAGAGCTAGCATAACTAACTTAACCACCGATTTTGAGGGGATACTATTATGAAGAAACCTGGCCTTTGCCGAGATTAAGTATCGTTGTCGAAGGATGTTGTAGTATTTTTGCCATGCCATCTTAGGTATGTGGGGTAAAAGGTACAGGCGCGAAGACGAATTCCCCACGCTCTCGTAAAGCCTCAGGATTCTCACTCGAGAATCCTCAAAAGAACCTTGCAACAACGGATTCAGCGATACAAGTGAGAACAGAGCCCTTCTATGGAGTCTTTAGAATCCACTCACATATCCTTCCTTCCATTTCCCAACAGGAGCCACTCATTCAATATATGACTGCTGTATGGGATTAGATAATACCATCGCTGTTTCATGAAAGAAGATAGAAGATATGCAGGTTCCCAATGAAATGTATGAAGTACAGCGGTGATCGCCCGACCGAAGGCCTGGCCTCATTCATCTCTTCTCTCTGAGTAGATGATGGCAATCTCCGTCTTCCATCTCAAAGGTAGGCAGGTAGCACGTCGAATATAGGACTGCTATGCCTTTGCAGAAGCGGTACCACCTAAAAGAACAAGAGAACTAGTAGGCTGGCGCAATCCAATAACAATAGTTTCCAAGGTCAAATGATACTCAAGGGGACGACCATGGGGAGGTACAGGGCCGTCGTAAACCGAAAGCCGGTAGCTGAACCAATAGGACAGTACAAGAATATTACTTAGCATTCCTGAGTATCACCCGACGGTCCGCCAGGATAGGTCACATTTTAATTCGAGGCGGACAAAAACATCTCGGAGGCCTGTACATAGACCAAGTTATGACGGACCCGACTGAGAGTTGAATCCACAACAAACGGCTAGAAAAATTGAGCTCTGAACCCACAGACACGCCTTCCTTGGGCAATCATAAGACCAATATTTAAAGAACAAAGACGTGAGTAGCAAATACTTTCAAGCAATTCTTCACCGGACTCTGTGTGATGGACAGATTCCTGCAAGAAGCCAGAAAGGGCCTTGTCATAAAAAAAAGACCTCTATCAAGCTGTTAATGTTAACAGACCTTTCCACCAACATCAGCAGCGCGTAACAGCAACCTCCACCGACGCCGACGAGAGACGAGTTAGACGTTAACCGCGCCAGCGATAGCTACTATCCATTTTGGGCACGAGGCATTCGAAAAAGTTAATGACTGGCTTGATTTGGGCACTATCAAGATTTTCAACGATGCCATCGCGTTTTGCAAATCAAAGTCGTCGACCCCTCCAAGCGATGTCTGGGGTGGCTTAAAGGGACCGGATCCATCGCCACGGAGAAATTGAACTGAAACGAAGGGAGGGAACATCAGGGAACACCCTAAGCCTGCCCATTTTTGGGAATTGCTTTGTGAAAACAGTTCTGATCGATTCGCGAGTCGGCAAAACTGCGGATTATGTATGCGGGGAGGAAGGCCCAAGGAACTTGCTTTCAGCCTCTGAGAAGGAGAAGAAAATATTTTGAAATGTGGGGTAAAATGATATACTTTCTGTGATCCCTGTGAGTTGGTAGCTACACCCTCTTTTGTCCCGTGTACTCGGCTCAGAAGAAAGCGAGAGAAAGAAAAGGCCGGAACATATCACATCGAACCGCGACCGGATTTTCCTGCACTGATTCAGCAAGCAAGCGACGAAACGCAATTATGCGCATATCGAAGCATGTCAGAAAGACTCTTGAGAAGGGATGGCACAAGGCAGCCCTCGGCCCTTCCCACTGCCATTAAAAGAATGCGGGACTTCACTGTTGCGTTTGACATTGACATCCATCGGCATGTACATCTCTTCATTCGGAGACCTGTCATTGCCTAAGCATCGGAAACGGGTCAGCAATTCAAAGGCGAGCCGCGGAACCAGGATTTACGCATAAGGTACTTATTGAGTTACCGCCCTGCTGAACCTCGGTGAAAGGCTATCAATAGCCATATAATAGCCCCATAATCAAACCAAACGAATAATGTCATTGGTCGCTAGTAGCCCTAACCGATCCGAGGCACCTGAAGCGAATTCAGTTCAGACTAGAAGGCGGGGGCGAATGAGCTTGATGCTGTCCGCCCCAGATTCGAGTTTCAGATCAGGGTGCTCATGCCATATTCATACGGCAGACAGTACCACTCCCGGTATTCCCGTCGAAAATGAAGAAATTGGCAATGGGTGGTTCTCGACCTCCAAGGGCTTTAAGGATGTCCTGCCCAAGCATACCGCCAACGATAGCGCAGACAGGAGAGAACTCGTGTCCGGCAGTGGTAGATATCGACCTAGACCGTCCGACATCAATATCAGAACAAGAAATGAAGAGACTAGGAACTTCTTACTCCACAAGGTGTCGAGGAACAGTTGGGAGAATTTGTTTGTTCACGTCAGCTGCTGATATCAAAGAATTAGCGATTGCCTCAAGCTCCGCTGCATCTTCAGCCTTGTTTGGCAGATCAGTGTTATGCGTAGACTGGAATTGCCACAGAGCTGTCCAAATTGGGGTTAGAAAATATGTTGGAAATGTAATGGAACATACCCAAGATAGAAAATGCAAGACCCGGATTGACTTCCTTGGTTTGCCTTTTCGTAAGGCCGGACCATTTGTGAACAAGCGCAGCCTGCAACGGGGCGTATTTAACTGTCGCCTTGGCTGATCTGGGCTGTTCCTTCGACGGAGTACGACTGCTGAAGAGAAGAAGTCAAACTCTGATAACTCGTCGGTCAGAAGTAAAAGAATAAGCCTTACGGAGCCAAATATTCGTGATCCAGCAGGTCACAGAAGATGCACCCATAGATCCCGTATGTTCCTCCCGAGTAGAATGGCTTGTTGTGCGTTCGACAAAGGTTATTGATCCCTATCTTTCCACAAGTTGAGAAACGGCGCGAGGTTCGAGGGAAGAGCGGAGGGGATGAGAAATTTACCAAAGTGTCCCTGTCCTCATCCGTTACGCACACGAGGTCCACATTCTGAATTATCGTCTCGAATTCAGGACTGTCAGCGGGCACTCGTCTCGCGATTGTCTCCACAGTCACAAGGGGGTTCAGGCTCTCTATTCTTGGCTTTGCAGCGTCCAGTCTCTGAACGACCCAAAAAAAGTAAAACCGATGAATAACCATTGTATTTCCGTCGTAGATTTGACCAAGGCGAAAAGTGGACATGCCTTCTTTCCCACATCCTCGTCGCGAAAGAAGAAACCAGCGCCCAAGTCTTCTTCCGATACATCTTCCCCATCCAGAATTATCAGTTTGCCTATTCCAGCGAGCACCATATTCTTGATAGCTTCAGTCGCAATCCCTCTCAGTCGGACCACAAGAATGGTAGCGTTTCTCATCCTTTTTGTATCATCAATTAGTCCATATGGTTTCAATACAGTCGAGTCTGAGTTTACTCGCCTCTGTTGCGCCTCGATTCCCCAGAGCCTCATCTGACGATCATAGCGGCTTGCTTCCTCCTCTGTTAGTACCACTCCAGCAGCACTTCCCACGGGATTTGAATTCGCTTCTTCAGAAACTGAAGCCATGATAGATACAGATGGAATGGATGCAAGTCAGAGGGAGCATCGAATATGGACGCTCGTCTCCAAACACACGGTAGACGCGTCGAAGCGCGTCCCACGCATTCGCGAACAAACAAACAGCACCACAGGAGCCAATCCGGGCACACGCTGCAAGAACAGGTCGAATTCATTCGTTAGTTGCATATCCTACTGATACATTTGGTGATAGTAAATAAGTTGTTTGTTAAAAATATTGCGAGGCGGGTATACATACAGCAGGAGAGGCGCTAGCTGGGGATCGATTGGTGCTACAATGTACAATGCGATCGCGGTAGAGAAGTAGGGAGTAGAGGAGGATAGAGATGAATAGATAAATTACTGGCGTAACGTTCGTTTAAGCCACCATCGTGATACCGTCACCGCTCGAAGTGCCGTCTCGGTCTTCGTCGAGGAGATAGTTCCTCTCGATTTCGGAAAGAATACTCAAGAAATCCCCTGTGGTCACAGTTAAGCAAAATCATCGTGAAATTGCAAGACCAAAACTTACATAGATACGCATGAGCACGGGCAGCAGAAGCAGGTGCTGTTTCGGCTTTCCGTACGGCATCCAAGAGAGTCGATGCCACGAAACGGACTTTGTGAACCTGGATAGATGCATCTCAGAATCGCTTGTGATTCCCAAGTAACGAAACCACGTACCAAGCTCGGTCCGTTTGTTGCTATTGACTGGATTGGGATGCTGTGAAGGATGTTCAACAGGTCACTAGCAACGGCTTCCCGATCTTCGGCAACTTTTTGCTCGTCGATACTTCCGTGGAGAGTCATAATAAGTTCATCGCGATACTGGTCGATGACAAAGCGAACGAGTTGCTAAAGAGATGGAGAAATTTAGGACTTGAAAATTTTCAATGGCCGAGAAGCCCACCTGAGTCACGTAAAGATTAGCTTGCATGACGAGGAACGGATTCAGTGCATTCGCCCTGGAAGCATTAGGGTTGTCGAAAAAGTCCTTTACTTCAGCAAAGGTAGCCTGACGGAACCCTGCTCCACCGTATTCTGCGGGAACCTGCTGATGATGGGTGGGTGACTTCAGTCGAAGAGGTTCAGGTGCGTGACTAAGGGCGGTCATGATTCGCTGGTGAAGTGACTGAACTTCTTCGAGTCGGGCAGTAGCAAATTGTCCTTGCGGAGGCGATCTCTTGTCCACTCGAATTCGGACGAGGATTTCTCCGAGGAGTGCAAATATCCGTGAAGTGTAGTTCAGCCCAGAGACGAGCGCGGTCTTCCCGTGGGGTTGGGGTAAATAGGCACTCGGGGTTATACTAAGAAAGAGCAAATATTTCAGTATAACGCCAGGATTGGTAAATCAGATTACACGCACTACTCGTCATCAAGTTCCTTAGGGAAGTGAACAGTGCAGTCCTCGTCTCGGAGGCAGATGGGACGACCAAGCAAAATGGACATGGACTTGTCCGCTGTAGGAAGATTTAGACATATAAAGAAATTGTTCGTTATACCCGGGTCGCACTCACCCCCGAACAATAACCAAAAGATCCTTCGACGAACCTCACACTCGATGGGATCGAGCCCTTCGTACGAACCTTCCTCATGTAGCCGAAGAGTAACAGCAATATGAGCAGCTTCGCCAAATGCGGCATGCTGTGTTGCGTCATGGCCTTCACAGAAATGGTAGATGCAATCGCTGAGAAAAAGATTAAGATCAGTAAAAGAAACAGGGGTCGAATAATCAACGGTTTTCTCACAAGTAACGAATGACCACATGGGATGACGTCGGTGGGTCGTAGGAGGCGATGGTGATATGGCGACTGGCTTCGTGGGCAGTCTGGGTCGCACGAGGGTTAGTAAACAAGGGCCCAGTTTACGACGGCAGAAACAGACCTGGGCGAGTTTTCGGACGACTGGGCGGTCCATCGGAAGGTACGACCGTGGTACCTGGACCAATGTAGACGCTACTGTAGACATGACCAATGCAAAGAAGAGGGGATCGCGTTCCTCTCGCCGGGCATGGAGGTCTGCCATGAAGGAGGGCTTGTGGATGCAGGGCGTCAGGGGATATACAAAATCGAAAAACAGAGCAATAATAAGAGAAATCGTGTCGCGAGGAGCAATCTCCTCAAGTCGTCGCGGTCTGTAGTAGTATGAGAGCGGGGGAACAGTCTGTGGTGGTGGCAGAGGTACAGGCTGGGGCTGCTTGTAGGACCAAGGAGCGAACATAGGAGAATAGCCGTTGTATGAATCGGTAGGATATTGACCTGAGTCTTCGTTTTTCGGAGAGGCATGCTGGTGCAACAGACTGGGGCCATTCGGTTCTATCGCAGAGCGTGGACCGCTGTAAGACGGGGACTGGGGCGTCTGGGGTGGATATTGGTGATTGTGATAGGTATCGGCCGCGATCGGATACCGCGATGGAGGCAGCGACATGTTAGAGGGGTTCGAATGGGGCGCCAGTGATGGTTCCAAGAAAGCGGTCGGACTCTTCGCGGTGAGCGGGGACGAGATGTGTTGTGGCGGGGTAGCACGGTTATTGGAGCCATCGTTCTCTACAGGTACCTCCTGGGGAACTGCAGAGGCAGCAGCAGCCGCTTCCTGCAGCCTTCGCAAATAACTGGTAGGACCAAGTCAGCCTTGCTGATCGCCCCCGCTATCGGCCGACTCACAGATTGGGTGGCCCCCTTTTTTTAGGTTGGTAGTCATAGGTGCAGGGAATGCCTAGGGTGATACAGTGCCTGCAATGCTGTTTGGGATCATCTGCATTCTCCCGGGCACACCGCACCTTGCGGGCCCTGCAAGCATCACAACCTACGGGATCGGCGTCAGGGACGGGGCCGCCACAACAGCGGTAAAAAAAATACACACTTTGAGATTGCCTCCTGAACAGAGAAAAAAACAAGAGTCAGTAAGGATCATGGCGAGCAGAAAAAAAAGAAATATTAACATAGATAGGGGGATGTGGAGAAGTAGGAACGAAAGAGAATGTGGGGGAATGCGGGGGAGGCAGAGGGGACGGCGGAGGTGAAAGTAGAACGGAGAAACATCGGACATTCTGCAACATACTTTCTCTTGCTTTTGCTGTTTTCGGCGTGTGAGTCCTTGAGCTGGCCGTCGTCGGAGGGCGGGGTTGCAGACGTGCTTTCTTTCTTGGGGCGGGCTGGGGGCATTTCTGTGCGGGGAAGGGGCGATAACACACGGGGCTGCTCGCGTAGACTCTGCGATTTTAATGTTTGTTGTTTATGGCTTTCGGCGCCTTTTCTCGAGAACTTCTGCAAACTTATATTCATCTACAGCTAAACTCGCCTGGCGCATGGCCTCTCTGTCACGGGGTCACTCCGCTAACATTGTAGCTCCCCAGGCGGCCAATCCCCGGATTCCATTCTGAACCAGACATTCGGATTATTACCCCCGTTCGAACTGCGGCATTTTTGGAAGCTGTTCCAGCTTAGGCGTTTGGCGGATCTCATCGTTTGCCACGTGAACATATCAACCCCACACCTCTATTCAAATGTACTCTACCTATGTACTGCGACTCGAGAGCGTACACAGCATCCGTTTAGCCTTCTCTCTGCTCATCCTTGATTTCTGCACGTGTCCCTCGATTTCTCGTGAGATTCCTCGTCGCATCTCCAGGTGCTCCGGGTCATCCCATTGCAACGCCCTTCGTAGCATCATCTCCCAGAATTGGAAAGCCACTGCTGGCTCGTCTACCTGGATCGACGCTTTCACTAGATCCCGTGCGACCTGCGTCGAAGTTGTTCGGTTCTTCCCTAACCACGTTTTCGCAATTGACAACGCACTCCGGATGCGCGCTGCACGCTTCTTGGATGGTTCCTTTGGCCGTTCCACTGTCATAGCCCTGAGAAGGTTTGTAACCGATTTCAGAGTAAATCGTTCAATATCCAGCGTCTTCATCTTGGCGACCATCTTGTCCACGAGTTCAAAGTCGTGGTGGTCCAGGGCACGACTCATGACAGTGCCGTAGGATGTCACATCCGGGACCAGTCCCCGGGTCCTAACCACATCCTCGAGCAGTTCCGCCGCGGCTCTCGGATTCTTCTTTCCCAGTCCGTTCAGAGAAACATTGACGTCGTATATATCTGGGATCTCGTTCCGTTTCAATAAATTTTGCATCAGCTTGAACCCTGTTTCGGTTTGGCCGGCGGCGAAGCAGGCCTGTGCATATGTCGTTACGACGCGGTGCGACGCGTTCTCTATGGGACTGTGATGCCTCTCGAAAGCCTTGATGACTTTCTTTAAGAAAATTTGCATACTCTGTACCCGTTCCTGCATCCCGCTAGGTTGAATACCCTTGGCCGGTGGACTCTTTCCCCTTTCCTCCAGTTTCCTTGTCATCGATTTGATGAGATTGCTGAAGAGGCGAACCATCGGGACCAACAGAGCAGGGTCGCCGGTGATGACATACGCATTAGGCCCTAGGGAATACCGTTCCCAAAGCTTTCTCGCCGGGCCAGCGTTCCCCGCCGACGCAGTGACTTCAATGAAACTAGCCCGAACTTGAGGGAGTAGATGAATACGCCGGTGCATCACCTCCGTTGCCAGTGTCCGGATGAGATCGACGCGGTGGGTGTTTTTTGAGATAAATACCATGAACCATCCCAAAGCGAAACCCGTTGGTCCGGAGTAGTAATGCTCTTTGGAAACGCTGTCTTGTCTGCAGAAATCGTACAGTCGTTCTGCCACCCTTCCTTGCCGGAGTCGATAAGCCACATTGTAAAACTTTTCGAGCGCTTCGTCTGGAGCAGGTTGGATGGGATGAAGGCGTTGAATGATGATACGACAACCTTCCAGACTATCCGGTAAATATCGTTCAACGGCGCCATCGAGGATCCCAGAAAGAATATCGTTAGCGAGAGGTAGAACAAAAGGATCTTCTTTTGCCTTGGGGTCCAGGAGGTCGACGACACAGTCAGAGGCGAGAGTGTACCAGTTCCAATGAAGCGACGCTCTGGCGAGGGATGCTAACACAACGAACTTGATGTCCGCAGTGTCAATGGCGTCTTCGGTGGGCAAGGCTTCCGCAGGAATGAAAGCGTTTTCAACGAGGACGTCGAATAGACGCATAGCTTTCTCCGGGCGATCAGCCGGGAGCATTCGAAGGAAGCCGAACGAATGTCGGATCGACTCTGGTGGCGTGTAGTCTATAGCATAAAAACCGGAAGGAGCGCGTATTTCGGACAAGTGACCCAGTAAACATTCGAAACCAGGGTCGAAGACTTCAGGGTCGACTCCTGGTGGGGTTAGAATACGGACCAAGTCACTTGCAGCAAGGTGTTGCAGCTCGTACGGGGAAGTCCTGAGCAAGTCGAGTACGGAAGACAGGGTTGCCCGATCGAAGTTGTCCAAATCGTCTCGACGTATAAAGTTGTGGAAGATAGTGAAGCGGGAAGCAGTATCCGTCCGGTAGATTTTGACCAATTGCTGGAGCAAAACGTCGGCAATGGAATACTGTTTATGCTCCAGCGCGACCTGCAGCCCCTCCTCGAAGTCGGCGACAGTAGGATCCGTCTTTTGTTCTATGGGAGCACCTTCAGCTTCATGAGCCTTGGCGCCTACCGAGTCAACCTCCGGTCGTGCTCTCCCCGCAACAGAGACACCCGTCGGCGAGTCATGAACCCAATGGGACTGCGCGTAAAAAGCAGACGTGGTAGAAGGCCGTACATGGGACGCAATCTTTGCTCCGAGTTCAGCACTGGTTGGATGCGGGAGTCCAGTCTTGAGTCTAGCGGCAATGAACGGAGGAATGCGACGGCAGACGAACATGAATTCGCTGTCAAGTAAGTTTCGTCAACGCCGTCCTCGACGTCTGCACCAAAACATGCACTTACTTCTGGCTGCGATGTATCTCTGGCGCTCAAAACGGGGTAGAACTCGCGTGCCAGCTCAAAAAAATGTAAGTCGGGACGCTGAGCGGCGACGGAAAGGCTGTCAGCAGCCGGATACCACCGCCCCGGAGGCAAAATCGGAGGCACGTGACCGTGCTCTCAATAGGTCTTGCTAGTCCCTTCAGCAACATTCTCTACTACTTACTATAAGAGTCCACCGAATTCGTACAAGTGCGGTTTCAGTAATGAATTTAATACTGAACTTCCTGTAATTTCTTTTGTCAAAAGTGAGCAGGAATACCCGGATTTAGATGAATAGCAGCCGTGGGAACAAATTGCCTGGAATCAGGCATCGCGTCGTGCAATGGACTGGCCAGGTGCAGCGCACAATGCCTACGTCTCTAGAGCATCTCAACCGCGACTACTGGTCCAAACGCGATGGGTGCTGAACAGTCTAGTATCTCACAAGCTTATATACCACCCAAAGGGCTTCACGTTCTGAGGGTAACGCCCTCCTCTCCGGCGTCCCAGACCGACATTGAGCCCTACTTTGACTTTCTGGTCGGTTTCGACGGTGACTCGCCATCTCCTGGACACCATGACATCGACGTAACGGCACTGGAGAAGATAGTCGAGAACCATGAGGGGAAAACGCTTAATCTATTGGTCTGGAGTAGCAAAAACCAGAGGACCAGAGGTATGGTCTTGTTCCCATGACTTCCGATTGTATCCTGTGGGTGCTGAGGAGCTCTCTCGATCTAGTGGTGCCCGTAGTTCCCTCAAGGGAATGGTCGCAATCTCATCTCGACGCCACTAGAGCCCAGGACCCCGCTTCTACCGCTCAACCATCATTGCTAGGGCTCAGCATGCGAATGTGTAATCCAGAAACCGCCACAGAAAATGTATGGCACGTCCTTGACGTATTGGAGGGGAGTCCTGCAGAAAGTGCAGGTCTTGTTCCCATGGGCGATTGGATCTTAGGTCAATCCATAATCTCTCAGAATGGGTTATTGGCCTAAACTGGGATTTACAGGATGGTCTGGTGGCGCCTTGAGCGCGGAGAACGATTTCTATGACCTCGTCGAAGCTGTAAGTGATGGTTTATCCGGAATCCGAAAAGCAATGCTGAATTTGGCGTCATATATGATCAGCATGTCGATAAACCACTTCGGGTCTACGTCTATTCTTATGACTTCGAGTACGTACATACTACTCTGACGTCTGGCCAAGCAATAGTGACTAACCCTTGGCGATCAGCGCACTTCGGGAAGTCGTTTTGATACCCAACAGACACTGGGGTGGAGAAGGCTTATTGGGCTGTGTATTTGGGTAACTATGATTCTCATTCAAGATCCTGTCCGTGTGTACTCATCATCTGTCTTTACAGATTTGGTCTCTTGCACAGAATACCACCACAGCCTGAGGATCGGGTTCCAGGATCAATTCCACCGGAGTTACAGGAAGAAGAGTACGAACAACAAACACTCTTCGTACCGGCAGATATACAAACAGAGCGACATGGTATTTGTTCCCTCTCCATGGCAGACAACCCTGGGTACTGATCATCATTTAATTTCAGCCTTCGGGCGCGATGACTATGCCCCTCGACCTAATGGGAGCCAGGCTAACCGTTTGCGACAAGATACACATCTGAGCAACCTTGGATCGGATTCCAATCCTCAAGCGCCTATTCCCACACGACCAGGCGCTTCTCATGGTCAGCTGTTAAACGGTAGCTCGTTACAGTAAGACGATTTATTAGGTATCATGAAACAAGACGTGCATTAGCGCCATTTTCGCATTGTGACCTCCGTGTTTCGCCTTCTCGTCGCAGCACCTTGGATTCCAGTGCTTCTGCTTGACGAAGTTGTCGGACGCAAACCCCGAATACCCTCGGTACTTTTTATCCCAGGGAATGCTTGTCGAACGAGCTTGATTTTAGAAGTTTGACTTCGACAGTCGGTCACGACGCCTACTTCTCGTTCATGTCCATCTCACTACCCTGAAGTCTACTCACCCAAATGACCTCTCTTGATCGTTATTTCTCCGGCGCTGCGCTTTTGCTTCCGAGGTAATTCAACTATGCTCCCAAGGCACTTCTCATGGCCCATTCTCAAGTACGTGTTTTCTCACTATTTAAATTTTCTTCATCAACATGTATTTTATTTCAACCGACGGCTCCATCTCACTCTCGTGCCTCTTCAGGCCGTTTTGTTGTCAATGTGACTTGTTTTTCCCGCTGTTTCGATGCTCTCAGGTGTGGATGGCCTCATCCACGAATCTCCAATCCGGAGAAACTGCGGTGGGAACGCAAAGATACCGCGTTTGCACGCCCTAAAGTAGAAGCTCTCTGACGACGGCCGTTTTGCAGACAATCAACCGAATTTTGGAAGAGAATGGCACTTGACTGGGGTCAAGCGTATGGTGGCCAACAGGCTTGTGCTTCTCTGGGCGGCCGTTAATTGCATATAAATGGTCTGATTAGGTTGGAAAGTTAAGTTCCATCGAAGGGACAATGAGACTCTTTCTCGCGTTCATCGCATTTTTGCCTGTGGTCTTCGCAGCGTTTGGGGTCACTCGGTCCGGAAATAATTTCATCGTTGACTCTGGGGCCGGACTCGTAACTACTAGTAAGTAAAGCTTCCAAAGACTCAGGGACATTGGTTTTTATTTACGTGACCCTGCGTATAGTCAACGCAAATAACGGGGATATTACTTCGCTGAACTACAATGGGAAACAACTTCAAGATCAATCCAAGTTTACCCACATCAACTCAGGTCTAGGTAACCAATCTCGCGTCTCGAATTATGAACAGGGCCAAACAATAACCTAGGGTCGGCTACCGTGTCTTCTTCAATAATCAACGGTAACATCGCGCTTATCACCATCCAGACGAGTACTTTGGTAAGCCACTATGCTCGTACCTCAAGCTCGTGCAACTTAACAACAAAACGTGACATATACAGACTCAGTACTATGTTTGGCGCTCGGGCGTTAACACTATCTACATTGGGACCTACATAACGGCTGAGCCTTCCGTTGGCGAGCTTCGATTCCTTGCGCGGCTTAACTGGAACTCGCTCCAGAACGGACATCCTGCTGCTACGATCAGGAGTCCTAGTGGCACAATTGAGGGCTCTGATGTATTCATAGTCAATGGACAAAGCCGGTCCAAGTTTTACTCCAGCGTAAGGCTTTTGATTGCCTTACCCTTTGCTTGGCCTCAGTCTTTCTGTAGGTTCCGTTCATCCGCGATCAGGTGCATGGTGTTACAGGTTCTGGCGTTGGCGCGTTCATGGTTATCCCAGGTGTTGCATACGAATCCTCGTCTGGCGGGCCTTTCTTCCGAGGTAACTTGGTAACATACAGCGCAATCTCGAGGTAATGGACAATCCCTATAGACATTAATAACCAAGGTGGTGACCAGCAAGAACTTTACTGGTACTTGAATTCGGGCCACTATCAACCGGAAGCATGGCGTACGGGGTTCTTTGGACCGTAAGTAAATAGCTACCTTGACGCTGGATTTTTTACAATGGACGTGTGCTAATTAATTGGGAAGGTATGCTTTGGTCATTACAAACGGCGAAACACCCTCTCCGAACCTTGACGTGTCTTTCTTCGAGACTCTCAATCTTCAAGGTTATGTGCGAGCTTCGCAACGGGGTACTGTCACCGGGTCATACTCAGGCGTCCTTGCCGGACAGCCCGTCGTGATTGGTTTTAAGGTTAGTCTTGATGCTTCCATGGGGCTGGCTGGCTTCAATGGTTAACGTTATTTTTTTTTAGAACTCAGCGGCTCAGTATTGGATTGAGGGCTCTGGGTGAGCAACTTGCAGCTCGTTATTCCATAGAGCCGTGACTGACTGGTCAAATTGAAACCATAGATCCGGCAGTGGATCCTTCACTCGTAATCTGATCAAACCGGGCACTTATCAGGTTACTCTATATCAGGGAGAGCTCGAGGCTGGATCTGGCAGTGTTACTGTCAATGCTGGACAAACCTCAACCATCAACCTTACATCCAATTTGAGCAGACCTAATGTTATTTGGTCCATAGGTACTGAGACCTTCACCAATTGTCCTTGATCATGAGCCTGCGGTGCAATATTAACTTTTCTTTGATCAGGTACTCCAGATGGTACTCCCAAAGGGTGAGTATGACGGAGACCATTTTCGAACCTCGGCCACTGACATCCGCCTTCCAGATTCCTCAACGCCGACAAGATTGAAACCATGCACCCGTAAGCCTTTTAAATCTACCCCTGTAACAGGCAGCATCCTTAATACAGCACCCCCCAGCTCTGATTCCCGCATGAGCTCTTGGGGTCCGATTACGTTTACTGTCGGCTCAAGCGCTTCTGCCTTCCCTATGGCTCAGTTCAAGAGCGTAAGTTGAATTCTAGTTTTAAATTGACGGTCCGCCCATGACAAAGATCTAAGTATTCCCTCACAGGTAAACAGCCCTACGACAGTAAGGTGGAACGCCGCGTCCAACCAAATCGGTGAGTCTCACTTCGTGGTCTCGCTTGGATGAGCCCTCCGTTGAATGAAAGGGAACTGACAGGGGCACGAACCTTGCGCATCCGCACAACTGGATCCTTCGCTGGTGGAAGACCTTCCATCACCGTGAACAACTGGTCATCCAGTGTACCGGGTGGTAAGCACTAATTGGTCGTCTTTGGAGCCATCGAATGCTCACTATATGCGCATATAGCTCCTCGCAACCTTAACTCCAGGGGGTAGGTTTAGTCAATAACGCTTTTGCCCCGTATCAGTACTGAAATTATGCTCTCCTACCTTAGCGTAACTCGCGGAACATGGCGCGGCGAGAACCAAGTTTGTGAGTACCGAATTCTCTGACCTCAAGCCAAATCAGCTTCCTCATCTTATGTTCGCAGATGACTTCAGCATTCCTTCGGGCGTACTAGTTGCTGGTCAGAACACCATTAGCTTTTATGTCGCCAGTGGCAGCTCAGGAGACACATTCCTCAGCCCCAACTTCATCTACGACTCCGTCGAACTTTTCTGATCACAGCACCCCGATGAATAAAATGATGAAAACCGAAAGTACTACTATAACATGGAGCAGCAGATTGTATATAGGAAAGTGCAATCGAGATCGAGACCTAGCCTAGTTGTACAAGACATCCGATACTATCTGTGCCATCAAGGAAGCCCAGCTAAATGAAGAGGTTAGAGAGGTTCGCGGTATCATAGATCCTTGAGGCTTTCATAGTACTTTGCGGTGCTGGCTTTGAGCTGAATATTAGACTGCGGTTCTGTAGGTCTGAATTCCAAGCTTTGTGTGATAAGAGGCCACACTGTAAGAGAAGTGGTAAACCGGTTAATGATCCAATTGCTAGTAAGCCAGTCGGAGATCAACTACATACCTTCCTCGAACCCAGGATGGCGACCGGACCTGATTTGCCGCCACACTTCAGCCATGGACTCGGACGACCGAATGTCCTTCCAGTGCTCGAGGAAGAACGCGATTTCGACCTAATTACAAGTTGACAATCGAATTGTGTTGCTTAAGGATAAAGTGGCTCACCTTTCGAATGTCTTCAAAGGTCGCAGAGAACGGCGAGAATACTTCATAGGCGATATTCTCAACAGTTAATGATTTGAGAATATGCTGCAATGGAAGTTTAAGCATACGTCCGTGACATCTAAGGGCATTGCCACGGTTACCTGAGCGGCACGCTCCTTCAATTCTGGAAGATCAATCTCTGCAATGTTCATTAGCGATGAATTTTCGGTTGACAGCAAAGTGGAACTTACTATCAGCTACTCTGTATACAGCCTTCGCCGAACATGGTTCTGCTCTGTGGGGGAATTCTTTCGTCCACTCCTTGATCCATTCAGTCCGAGTAGCTGGAAGTTCCGGACGTTTAGGCCCAGTAAGTTGGTTGGAAGTTCCGTCAGCAGCTGGAGTAGTAGGGGCAGTCGATGATAGAGGCTCGTTGAAGCTGCGATACTTGCGATTGAAAGAGGATGACAGGGGCGCAAATACCATATGATCTGTATATAGCTGGAGGAAATGATCAATGAGAGGTCTAGGTATTTGTGGTTCATATACGTTTCATCGCTTACCCAGTACAAGATTGCTCTATAGGTCCTATACGCTACATCTTTCACGAGAATTACGGTCTTTGGAGGCCCGGGGACTGGTTTCTGTTGAGGAGTAGCTGGGGGGGACTCGGCCTTGACTTCCGAGTGCTGGGACGGTGTTCCCGGCCTTGATAGTTTCACAATAGAATCTGCGCGATTATCATCGCTGTCGCTGGGGTTAGGACTGTGGCTGATTGAGGTGGTTTCATTGGTCGACTCCGCAACGTCATGGTCCTCATCGACACAAGACGTGGTTCCTTCATCGTCCTCGCTTTCTTCGTCGGAGTCTTCAAAACGGTTCGCCCAAAGAGTTGACGCTCCAGAAGTACTGCTGCTACTTCTAGTGCGCATAATCGGCGCTCGAGTCTCCCTAGAAGGAGCCATAAGTCCTTCCACAAATTCTGATGCAAACACTGTAAGATTCAGTTGAATGTTGCCCGGTCTTCCAGCTGCTTGACCCACTGGTTGCAAAGTACTCTGCTCTGGAAAGCAGTTTCTTCGACGCATATATCTTGGGTGCATTAGCGAGATTCCCGCCCCTAGTAAAGACAAACTCGACATCCGAGTAGAGGGGATCGTCTAGGAGAGAACCAACTGTATCCAACAGACCCTTCGGCGCAGCCAGATAGGGGTAAAGCGGGGCTGTTGGTTGGCGTGGAGATGATACAACGGTGCAGATGATGAGGAACGCGTCTTGGGTCCTTGTCGCGGGGCAATTGTAGTAGATCGTGTCGCGTCGAGCAAATTGCGCCCTTTCACCTGATTTCAACATCTGTAGGTTATACTAAGGGGCTGAACACCAACCATCCCCAATTCGCGGTCTGCACATACAGTGAGCATATCTGCAATCCTACGGTAGTAATACCGTACCCTGGAGGAGAATGTGTGATTGGTGGCTTCCTTGATACTAAACGTCGCTGTCTTTTCAATGCTATCACATTCCCCATTAGTCGCGAGCTCTACGAAGGGATGATTACACACTTGCGCAGCTCAAAACTGAACTTATAAGTGCCCTCCCGCATCCATCTTATCTACCATGAGCATATAAGAAAGCCAACGCCATGGACAACAAACATGCCTTCCAGAGTCTGCCAAGCCAGCTTCACGTTCCTCTGGGGTAGGCTTTACTTTCGTGAGCCGACAGTGCTTTCCGAAAGGTAACGCTCGGGACTCGCACATCACAAGATAGATACAAGCTGACATAGCCATCTGGGCAATTAGGATCCCTCGGCGTGCCCGCATTCGCATAAAACAGAATCTACATTCCATAATATTCAACCATCGCCCATGAAACCAGTCCAACGACACGCACTTGCCATCGCCCTTTATCGAACTTGCCGGATCTCGCTACCTTGGATTTGGTGTCTCCCTTGGTGGATTCAAAGAGATTCCGAAGCCCTTTCAGCTTCCATTCAAAGGTAAAAGAGTTCCATTCGTGCGCTTCAGATTCCAATTCCATTATACAGAGCGAAGAGCAGATAAAAGCAACGAATACAAAACGAAGAAAGGAGCCGGCTGTAGTGGCCCACGTCGTGGGTCCGTGTGAAACCTGGGGTTATCTTTCTTTCCCACGGTGGGCGTTAAACTACAGATGCCGTGACGTCATAGCTCCCTTATTGAGAAAGTATTCCCCTATTTACCACCAAGGAGCATTTTGCGGAAGTCATCTTGGCCCTTATTCTGAGATCCTGAAGCTGAAGCCTCATTCGACGCCAATGACGGAGCAGCCCTTGCATGACCAAGTCCTGCCCTAGGCCTTGAGGCAGCGGCTCTGCGAGGCACAAATAGGCCACCGGCTTTCGGGGGTGGAGCAGCCGGTCCGGCACCCTCCTTACCCTCCTCCGAGAGCTCAAGGATATTCCCATTGAAAACCAAGGGATCCGTCCGAAGAAGTAGCTTTCCGGCCTCCTATATCCATGATCAGAAAGCTCGGAACAAGCGACATCTTGGGTATCCACTTACAGCAGCAGTTTCCAACTCCACTACAGCTTCATTTTTGTCGGCGAACACTTCCACCCGACGCACAGCACCGACTTTTTCGAATGCCTGCTGTAAAAGCCCTTCTTGTGTATTTGGAGGTAGATTGCGGACCCTGATAGAGCGACTGCGTATCTCTGCTGTTCTTCCAAGACCGGTCTCCGATCTATACGCAACGTGTTGTTAGTTGAGTCACAACGAATGGGGTGGATAACGCACTTGCTGTGGCGCGCCCGGACGCGAGGATCGGATAGCGTGACCGCAATTCGTCGCTTCTTCAGCTCATAATTATTAGCATCTAACGCTCTCCGAGCATCTTGCTGAAAGGAAATGAGAACCATCATCAGCGCCATGCATTGAATTCCTTACCGGGTCCTCATACTCAACAAACGCATACCCTCGTGCATGACCATCATGATCAGTAGCAATTCTGACTTCCTTTACCTTGCCATACTGCTAAATGTCAGTCAACTTTCCTAGACCAAAATGCAAACCACCAACAGTTGAGAAGAGCTTCTCCAAATCTGTTTTGCTGGTAAACCTGCTCAGACCAGCAACGTAGATCTCCCGCTCATTCGCGTCGTGATCTGTTCGTTCTTTCTTGCGCTCAGGATTGGAGATATAAACATTGAGGGGAAGATTGGGTTGAAGTTCGTTTCCATGCAACTCGAGCGCTTGTTGTGCGACATCCTGCAGCCAATGTTAAGCCCATTTCAGCGCATGGGTACCGGGACAAGACTTACCGGAGATGTAAATTGCACATAACAGAATCTTCGAGTATTCTTGAACTTTTTACTCGGCCATCTGACGTCGAACAGAGTCCCGTACTGAGATACAGTCAGTAAGAGATACATGAACCCTGAGCCAATAGAGCAAAGACTAACCTTGCCAAAGAGATTTCGAATATACCTATCGTCCGCAGATTCAGGGAAATTCGCCACATAGAGCGTTGATTTCCAAGCGAGATGAACCGAGATTTCTTGCCCTTGCACTCGTTTCTTATCCTTCGTCAGCGCAGCAGGCACGCTATCCTGAATGGCCCCGGATTGTCAGCTCCTATCAACAATACGTTCAAGACCTACAACCCACCCGTTCGTAGAACTCAACAAGAGCGACAATGGCAGTAGGCAAATTCGTAATCTTCACCTCCCGGATTGCTCCGCACTAGTAATAACCCTTAATTGGTCGTCCATTCGAGATGATGACAAGACCTTACATCTTTGAACAGTGCCTTTAGTTCGTCTTCAGTCACGCCAGCTGGTAAATCAGCCACAAAAACCGTAGCGTTTTCTCGGTCCCTGCAAGTAAAGAGTAAACAAAAAGCCGGTGAAATTCGAAGATGGAACTTACCGTTTTAAAGCCGGGGGATTCGATTCTAACCATTAATGAGCATCGTCAACCAGACTTACATGGCTATATCACTTACCAACTCTTGCCCGCTTGCTCCCTTCAGCAGGAGATTGATCTTCATCAGTCCTTCGTTTCTTGGATTCCGAAGCAGAAGCTGAAGGGACATCAACATCCATCTCAGAGGTCTCAGGCCCAGCCGCAGGGGTTGAGTCAATATTCATAGCCGAATCCTGGCTTTGGTCAACGCCTGACGTTGTTGCCACGGGCTGTTGTTGCTGGTAAGCTTTCTCAAGCTCCTAAGAAAGGGCGTCAGGACTAAAGAAAAAGGTATTGAAAAAAGACGAGATGCATACTCTGGCCCGGTAGAAATTGAGCTGATTGCGAGCTTTCTCTATCTTATCGAGACATTGATCGATGTTTTCGATAGACCCATGCAAATGTTCGAAAGCTAACCAAGCTTCCCATATAGCTTCGGGCCAGTCCATACGCTTCGTATGGACCTCAGTAAAGACTTCTCGCACTGTAGGATATTGCTGGTATTTTCTGTATGATAAGAATCAGTCTAGGCTAACTGGAGAGCCGAGACAGGCCACATACATGAGAGCGTCGGTGTAATTCATCCATACGGCATAGGTAGATTTGTACTTCTTAGAAGCTGCCTGCCAGACTCCAAGTGCATTTTCAGCGAGTCCTGCGCCTTCGTACTGAGCAGCATGACTTTGGTTAGTCCAAATGGAATAGGGACGTATACGATACACTAACCACTCCAGCGAGGAACTTTTCAAGCCTGAACTTTGGGTCGCCCGCCTTGGAAACTGGAAGAAGACAGACACGATGTATCAAGAAGGGCCTATGATGTGGGCAGCGGACGTACCTTTGCGAACGGATTCCAAAGCTCCTTCAATTGCTGCAATAGTATTAACCAGACTGTCATTCGAAGTCTCATCTTCGCGAGCTGCGGCACTCCGTTTCTCCCATCCAGCGTACGCCAAGGTGACAAGGATTATCTTTTCCATATCTGACTTCAAAAGGCCACCGGAAATGACCCTGTTGTAAGCCTCTGTAGAACTCGACGTAAGATGGTAGTTCAATATGAGCACAGAAGGCACGAACCTGCAACAGATTCAAGGCCCTCCATAGATTCAGATGCACGTTCCTGTTCTGGCTTTCAGTTGAACTGGATTAAACAGGTGAGGGACTACATACCAAGAACCGGAAGTATCGCGCCCATACTTCGCCGCTGCCTGGAACACTTCGCAGGGCCCGCTGATACAATTCTTGTTCTGCGTCAATCCCAACCTCGAGGATTCGCTGATGCACCCGATTAAATCTGATGGAAGGTCCAGAAATGGGGAGCACGTACCGTGGCATCCAGATATCCAGCCCAAAAGCTTTCCAGTGCTTGTTCTGCTCCTTGCTCTCCTCGGTAACGCCTGCTTGCAGCCTCGGTGATAGCACGTTCGTATATTCCTCGCGTCGAAAGGAGGTCTGGGTACTTGGCCCTCCTCTCATACGAGATGTAGTAAGCAAAGGCATCAAGTGAACTGTTGTTTTGTGCCTGTCCATAGGATTGAGTAAAGAGGGAAGGTTTTGGACGGTTATTTGTTCGCACCAAGGAGGATTCCAGAGAATCTCTTCGTTCATATGCTTTAACGCTTGAAGTTCTAGCCTTTGCAGTGGTTACCATGAGTTCTTCGTATTCGGCGGGTGATTTATATTTCGTTGTGAACGACGAATAGGTTTGGAAGGTCTCGTCCGAGTCTAGGGGAACGGTCATTTCGGCGCAGTCGAACCCTACTTGATAAGGACATACTCGAATGGGGTTGTTTGAGGCGAAGGTTAAGCATGGTTTCAAAATGTTCGAGGAGAGCAGGCCTTGACAAGGAATGAGAGTATTCAGGTATGTTGCCTCGACACAACGTACCTCTCGTCTGGTTCTGCTGTCTCCAGCTGTTCTTGTACCCAGTCACTGTGAGCATCGAACAATAGATGACTCTATGAATTATTAACAGTTAGGCTCGGGGCAGCTTCAAGGGGCAGCAGCTTACTTTACTCAGATGGGATATGCCTTTGCCTACAACTTGCTGGGAATGTTGCAAAGTCCATGCCGTTGAGAAGACCTCTCCAAGAGATTCAGGTTTGGGCTCTTCTCCAGCATAGCGAGCATGGCTGTCGAGAATAAACTTCAAATGCTTCTGCAAAAGAGGAATAGCTATGAAACTGTCTTGAACATCTGTCCGAGTAGAATGAGCACGGCTTACATAGGTAGTCGCCCTCGGCGCGTTCGTACAGCTGCAACAATTCTTCGACGCCCTCTTCTGTCTCGAGGTTAACAGACTGTTCCTTCGCCTCAATTAATGGGATCCATATCTCGTCGCCGACGGCAAGGAAGTCTGCCATCATTTGAAAAGCCGTTATTTGCGATTCGAGGTCATCGAGCGCTTTGGCCAGTTCAATATGACGCAAATGCAAAGCTATGTCCTGTGGTTTTTCGGATATTTGGTTGAGGATGTTGGATATTGCCTCCAGGGATTTCGATTCATCCATGTTTAATTGTGCGATCCTTGGTTGCGCCTCTGTATTTGGGATCGTCGTCGTCGTCGTCGGACAGTGGAACGCGTCGCGCCAAGGCTAGTCTAGTGGCCCCGTGAGCATGTGAAACACAGCCACACTATCGGCATCATTCCGTCTGACATTTCTCTGGTTCTCTCTGGTTCCCTTCTGGTTTCCCACATACTGTCGTGAGTGTTCCCAGCTATTGTGAATGCGAATAGGAGTCGTTGACATTGAATTAGATTCTGTGATACCACTTTGTGCAGACTGTTACTTTATTGAGGGTTGGCTGGTTCCAGGTAACCGGAAGCGGATGTCAGACAAATTGGCTAGGAGCACAGCACCATGACTGGGTTGCTTTGTTCAGGTCCTGGTACTCCGATTTCAATTTCCCGAGGACTATCGGCACCCTCTCCATTCCACCAGTTATTCTGTGTGGTCCGTTTCAGATCGCGTATGACTTAGCAATGAAGGCTGTTGATATAAGCCTTCTTGTTCCCGTTTTCCGTCCGGCGTCATTCCATTCTGTCTTTTCCCTTTGTCTCTTTCTTTCTTCCATTCCTTCCATGAACATGTTCTTTAGTCGAAATCCTGACCATTCACAGGGCTCGACCATTATAAGTCGTTCGTTGGTCAAGCTTAAATTATCTCTACCCTTGTAAGCCCATCATTGATCTCTCGATCTCAATCCGTTCCAACCTTGCTTCCGTAGCCGCAGTTCGAGGCCTTATTGCGTACCGGCAACTCACACTTCACCGTCTTCACCTCGCAGACCTGGGGACATCGGTCGGCCTCGTCAGCTTCGCAAGTATCGACAAACCCCTGAACGTCAAGGTCCCCACTTCATTCACCGCCTCCCAGTCGAAATCCTCGCTCTCATATTCGTCTCAGGGTCTCAAGATGATGTGTTCTTCCCAATCACAGTCTCACATGTGTGCAGAGCGTGGAGGCGAATAGCTCTGCAAACCCCTTCACTCTGGAGGCGCATCACCCTCGGACCTCAAGAACGCATGTGGAAAGAGCGGATTAAACGCGCCAGAGCTTGCAGTCTTGACATTCAGCTCCTTCCCTCCAAATCTCGATCCAGGACACAACCGCGATATGCGGATCTTGATCCATATTCCATCCAGTGGCACATGCATATGGTTATCCCTCACATAGCACGATGGCGATCGTTGGAGATTGTCTTTCCAGAGCCAGGGCCTTACCTCTGGAAAGCAGCACTGTCCCGCTGCTGCACGACCCGGGGTGCTCAGGCGCCGCTGTTGGAGGACTTACGGCTTTCGTACCGAGCTAACGACGACCCGGAAGCATTTACCCTGTTCTCTGGAATCGCCCCTAAACTGCGAAGTGCGACATTGAATGGCATACGACTGAATTGGCTGCCTTCGTTATTTGCCAACCTGACCTTCTTGGATTACGCTCACCACGGATTTACTGCCGGCCACCAAGCAGTACAAGACGTCATCGACATTCTGACAGTTTCTTCAGCCCTCACTGAGCTGAGGCTCACTTTTCCCCGTAAACTGATCGTCTGCCTTCCTTGCAGAAAGGAGCCGGTGAAGACCCGAATTGTTTTGCCCTACCTCAAATCCTTACACCTTCGCGTCGAAGGCAAAGACATCCCATTCGAGTTGGCTCAGGTCGCCACCCTCCTCATCACTCCCGCCCTGACCTCATTGCGACTGATTGACCTTGGCCGCTCTTACCACTCGTTTGCCTCCCTCAAATCCTTCTTCTACATCTACGCCTTGTCACCGTCACTTCGAACTGTCAGGATTGAATGCGGGTGGTACGATCCTAGGATGATTACTCCCATTGCCCAGTCCCATACCAGGATGCGACAGATAATCGTCAAGCGACCTCATTCTCCCGAGCAAGTTCTGAACCTGAGGCCACCTGTCGGCCCGCATAGATCCCAGGGAGGCCCTAGCACATCCCACTGGATGACGGCTTCGACTATAACGAACCGCCGTGCTGGTACTTCCAGCACGAATGACAAACCCTTCCAAATTCAGCATCTCGATGTACAGTACCTCAAATCACGTTAATCCTCTCGTATATATTAATCCGCCTTTGTATTATTTAATCGTTTCCCTTCTAACGGGGTTTTCTTCCTTCTCTCTATGTTTTTTTCGATGCTGTCTTTTCGATGGACTCTCGCATATAGCTTTCGTTTGCGTTTACGACCTTGATGACCCATCAATTGTTCCATTTGACCTCTGTACCATCTCTTCTGTAGCATAGTTTCCCTTTTACTGGACTGTCACTCCTGTACAGCGACCTCTGATCTACCTCCGGCATATTATCAAGTCTGTTTGGCGTTAACCATCCAGAAACGTGACAATATTAGAACACAATACCGGTACAAGCGCGACTCATACCATCTCTTTTGGGAGATCGGCACTTTACACGGATCAATCTGTTATTCATTTAGTACTTATAATTAGTGAGGGATTCCCCCTTTCAGCAGCCTCTCAAAGTCTCCCTGGATCTATTGCGATCCATCTACTACCACCGACACCGCCAGCTTAGCTACACCATCCGACGATGTCCTCTTATAAACCTCAGGCTGTGTTCGACCTCACCGGTCGGATTGCCCTTGTAACAGGCGGGGGAACCGGGATAGGATGGATGATTACTAAAGGTCTTGCGGCTAGTGGCGCTAAAGTGTATATTACTGGACGTCGCCTCGACGTACTGGAGAAAGCTGCCAAGGGCTGGGATAGGCAGCTTGGTGGCGAGATCATCCCGTACGTCCGTTATCCACCACTAGACTATCCATGATCCTAACGATAAATATGGATCTCTGCTCTGATCTAGCCTGCAATTGGACGTGACTGATAAACAAAGTATCTTAAGCGCCAAGACTCGTATCCAACAGGACGAAGGAAAGTTACACATTCTCATTAACAAGTGAGAGATTTGTCATCATTCCGACCGTTCGTCTGAATATACTATTCTTTAATTAGTGCTGGCCAAGTTGGACCCCATTCGTCTTTCTTCAGCGATCCATCTGCACCAGAACAGAAGGATGCAGACACGCTCGGCCAAGCACTCTTCGACAACGAAGGGTTTGACCAATGGGCTGACCTGTACACCATTAATACGTTCTCTATTTTCTTCACGACGACCGCTTTCCTGGGATTGCTTGCCAAGGGGTCCGAAGACGTCCCAAACCATTGGTCGAGTGTCGTTAACATTACCAGCATAAGCGGATTGGTCAAGCTTTCGCAGGATCATGTACGTCACTCCTATATAGCCATTGTGGTCGCTAATTGCATTCGGATTCTTTGAACCTGGGCAGTTCTGCTACAATAGCGCAAAGGCAGCTGCGTCTCATCTGACGAAGATGCTCGCCACGGAGATCCTACTGAAGAATATACCAGTCAGAATTAACTCAGTTGCCCCGGGCGTCTACGAATCAGAAATGACATTGGACGAGATTACGCCAGAGCTAGTCGATAAGGTCGGAAAGGGTTTGATTCCTGTTCCAGCCAAGCGCCCAGGAACGTGAGTGCTCTCAGACCCTGTCCCACTGCTGTAATTTCTGACGCTCACCTTTTTGAAAGTGGGGAAGAAATAGCTGGAACTATTGTTTACCTCGTCTCCAAGGCTGGTGGATACACGAGCGGACAAGAAATTGCCATCGATGGTGGATATCTTGCTGTTAACCCGTCTGTTGTCTAGGTGTGCTCCTCGTGCGAAACTCTGAATATAAAAACACAATTTCTGCTGGGTTAGTCGGGAATGTTGTTCTTGGTTGTAAGGTGCCGCCATGCCATAACGAGTCGAGCTCCAGGTGTAGATTTAGTTCCGTGACGCGATCGGTATTCTCAAAGCCTTAGGTACACCGCGTCTCGGGATGACATACGCCCCCTGGGACATCTCAAGGCAAGATGGCTTTCATCTGCGCAGAGACACACCAAGCATCGCGCTCCTCTCGAAGTTAACCGAGGAGAGCACAGCGTTGATCATTAATTGCATCACTCAGCCACCACCGGGAGTTATTCATGGGGTTGAACTTGGGCTCCGCCAAGACGAATCAACAAACTGCTCGAGTCGTTCGCTAGGGCGGGTACCGACGCGTTCTCCAGTGCAGAGGTCGCGTTAAGAAACGTTTCCTATCGATTCGGAGTCCCTTGAATGAAAATCGCCTCGAGGTAGTACTGTGGCATGATGGGAATGCCTCGTGGTTCCCAAATCCAAAATTAAGCGTAAGATCCATGCTGCTGGAGTCCTCAGGGAGAATAGACAGCTTGTAGAGCCACTAGAGCCACCCGACAAGGTTGAATAAAGGTCGGCTGGAGCGTCCGATGGTGGGCGGTGCAGAGGAAGTTGAAGTTGGAGAAACGTGGGAAGACGGTTCTTGTTGCCCGGGAGGAGCCAAATTAGGGTTTACATTGGACTCTCAACATGTCCCGTCCCTCCCGCAGGCAGGTTCAGGCCTATCAGCTCCCAGCGCCCAGCGTATATTCCTCCGTGCCCCAGTCAAGTCCTCCCAGGAGGAATTCGGTCCAGTCACCGTACCATTACCAGTCCAGTGTCGGTGGACCACGACCAGTAGTTCATGGCAGAGTACAGTCGACGAGCAGTAATGGCCACCATTACTCAAATAGCCAAAGTCATGCAGCAAGGACATCTACTGAGCGCCGGCCGTCGTATCGAAATGGTGTAACGATGGGGGTCGCAACGGGGCAGATTGGCTCGGCCTATGGCCCTTATTCAGTATGTATTCTATCTTTGATTCTTTTACTTCAATATTGACCGAGCTGCTCAGTATCACACAAATCCACCACCGCGGAATGCTGGTGTATATGGTACCGGAAGGTTTAGCAATACCCCGTCCGAGAACTCGCTTTCAACACAGGAGCATTCAGGTCAACAGCACCAGCAGTCACCATGGCATTCACAACCACTACCGCAGCCACAGGCGCCTCTACCCCAGCGGACAACGACAGTGCCCATGTATATGTGGGACAAAGAACCTGATATGGACGATGCCTTGCATACACCAGATCCCAGAAGAGACAATAGTTGTACGCCATTCTCTTGGAGAGGTTGGGTGAACGTAGTGGGGATCCTGGTGCTCCTATCAGGACTTCTTACATTGTTCATCGGTTTCCCGGTTATTGACTACGCCAGATCCCGGTATCAGAAGATACATGGCTTCAATCTTGGTGGTGTCAATGGAACGGGCCAAGTACCAACATTCCCTGGTATGCCTCGACTAATTGATCCGGATACGCCTCGGGAAGCGTTCACGAGAACTGGCCACGATGGACATAAGTATAACCTCGTTTTCAGCGACGAATTCAATGTCGACGGCAGGACCTTCTATCCAGGAGATGATCCATACTGGGAGGCAGTGGATATGCATTATTGGTGCGCCCTCTCGTCGACACCATGGTAGCACCATATCTGACCATCTGTAGGCCGACTGGCAATCTGGAATGGTATGATCCGGGGCAAGTTACCACTGAGAATGGGAAGCTAGTCATCACATTCGACCAGAAAATCAACCATGACCTCAACTTTATCAGTGGTATGTTTTCGGAGTCCTTGTATCCATCCCAAGTCTGTTCACCCTAGCTCTCCAGGGATGGTGACAACCTGGAACAAAGTCTGCTTCACAACCGGCTACATCGAGGTCTCCGTGAGCTTGCCAGGATCCCCCAGCGTACCAGGTCTTTGGCCAGGTATGAAATCAATGCTGTTGTATATCCTGCTGGTGGCTTACTAGATTCTCCTTAGCTGCATGGACTATGGGTAACCTGGTATGTATTCACCACGCTGACTGTTTCCCTGTGTACATGCACTAATTGCATCCTAGGGCCGGGCAGGCTACGGTGCCAGTACAGAAGGAATGTGGCCTTATTCCTACGATACCTGCGATCTAGGGACCCTGCAATTCCAACGTGGCCCCGATGGCCAACCAGGAGATGATGTCCTCACCTACGGTCCTAACCGTCTGAGTATGCTTCCAGGACAACGCCTCTCTGCATGTACTTGTCCAGGTTCCGACCACCCTGGTCCTCGTCACGACGTGGGTCGCGCTGCCCCCGAGGTTGATATCTTTGAAGCAGAAGTCGACTCGAACCGGGGTGTTGGACAAGTGTCTCAGAGTTTCCAGATTGCACCTTTCGACGCTGATTACAACGTCACGGAAAGTTTCATCACCATTTACGACGAGAATGTATCCCATCGGAACCGTTGGTACAAGGGAGGACCCTATCAACAAGCCGTATCTGTGGTGTCGGATGTACCGTCCGAGATGTACGACGATGCGGGCTACTCGGTTTACGGATATGAACTCTGGTCGGACCCTGACCACCGTGACCAAGGGTACATCACCTGGTTTAGCAATGGTTTGCCCACCTGGACGGTTACCCCTGGTGCCATTGGCCCTGACAGCATCACTCAAATTTCCGAGCGTCTAATTTCGGAAGAGCCGATGGTTCGTCCCAGCTTTTCTTCCGCACGTACTTGTGTTTATTCTAACTCCCGATTTTTGCAGTATATGATTCTCAATGTGGGGATGGCAGAGAACTTTGAAGAGCCAGACTACGCAAATCTCAAATTCCCGGCTAAAATGCGCGTCGATTACTTTCGGATATACCAAAGAGAGGGCGTTAGAGATGGCCTTACATGTAATCCTCCAAAGCGACCGACGACCAATTATATTAACAAGTACGTCTACGCTTTGCCTCCTGGAGCCATTGTCCGGGGACTGATGGATTTGTACTTGCAACGATGATAGGCACATGAACGCATATACGAACCCTGATCTGACAATATGGGCCAATGCCAGCTACACGTTCCCTCGTAACAGAATTGTCGACGGATGTTAGTCCTTCTGAGCTCAACAGACCACCCAAGCCCTTCGACGGCACCTCTCCATGCAACTACACCCTCCCCCCAAGCTCAAGTTCACGCCCCCAATGCACCCTAACCTACACCCACCACCACTATGTAAATCATTGAAGTTGACACGGCATCTCATGGATTTCCACGGCACACTCACGCATTCTATCACGACTTTTTAATGTGTTTTCTCCCCCCATCTTGAGGCGCTTCTCTCTAAGTGTGAAGCTCATGTTTGACTAGTTGTTCACCCTTCTTGCATGTGCAAAAAAAAATAGCATCATCATGTTGTATTTCGACACGCATCGATATCCCGTTTAACTGTAACGACTTGTTTCTCTTTTCCAGTCCTCGTGGGTTTCGCAATGTCTTGTCCTAGTACCTACCATGATCTTCGTTCGATCTCGATTTCTCGTCGTTTATATAATCCATAGGATTGTTTATCATTTCCTTTCTTTTCATCTTCTGCGGCATTTCGAGGCTTTATTTTCCTGGTTCTCGGACTCATTCCTCAGAGGCAATTGTACTTCCTACACCAATAGACACTCAGGAACGCCACCTTCGCCCGGCCTTCACATGATGCACAATGATATGTATTGGATGGGTGCCAGTGAAGTGAAGTTATGCTGGAAAGTATGGAGTGTACAACAATCTAGGAGATCCACCAACAGTGACGTCGTTGCAGGAGGGATATAGTGAAGCCAAGGATGACCAGAAGGTAGGAAATTAAAAAAAAAGCGCGCGGTATCGAGAACATAAACCAAAATCGTTCAATCAGATAAACACGACAGCAAGGGGGCTAAGACTGAGAAACGATTTAGAGAGGCAGAGGAGAAACACAAGATTGGTCCAAACATTGTAAAGTTTTCACAAACTTGCGGGTCCGACAAAGGACACGACACTTCCTGGAGGCGAAAGAGAGAAAATCCGAGGTGCAGAATCAGAGTCCATTGCATCGTTATCATTATCATAACTGGTGCCACTGTCATCGTTGTTCGTTTCAGTCATGGAATCGGTCGGAGAGATGGGCGTGTTTTCGGCAGTACTAGACTCAGAATCCTCTGCTAGTTGCTGAGAGCGGGACTGAGACTGGGAGCGAGAACGGACTATCCAGTTTGTCTCAATCATCGGTTTCGAAAGGCGCCTAGGAGGCGGTGAAAGCGAAGTAACATGATCCAGAACGTCTGGAAGCTCCGTCTGGAGCTCCCTGGTATCGACTATGGCCTCCTCGAAGATACGACCAGGAGGCACAGCAGAATGCATAGTGGGTGTATTCATTTGGGAGAAATTTGGGGAATGGTCATTGGCGTTTGCGAACGTGAATCTGTCAGCAGGCGTAGAAGGCGTCGAATGCGCAAAATAATGTGCGAGGACAGGGGTGGTGGATGGGGATACCGTATCGGTCGTACGAGCTGGTGGAAGAGCGGTGGATGAATGAAGTGGTGAAGGGGACGGAGACGGAGAGCTAAGCATGCGTAATCGTTGTTTGAGTGAAGAGTGCCGGGATATAGGGGCTGCAGGGGTTGGTGCTGATGTAGCTACACTGGGAGGAGTGGGTAAAGGGCCATTTGGGGGAGGGAAAGGAGCACCCAGAGTCGAAGTCCGAGTATGTTGCACTGGTTCAAGGATGGTATCTAGCGCGGAAACTTTGCCTGAACTTAGAGATCTGCGATGATAGCCCTTAGGAGCAGGTTCAGCTTCGTCAGGACGAGGTGGAAGTGTTGCTGAGGGCGGAGGTTTTGGCGCAATCATAGAGAGTCTCATAGCACGCTGAGCCACTGAATTGCGGAAAGAGGCTTTATTTGCCGTTGGGGTATCTGGTCCAGGGGCTGGCGGTAACGCGGAAGTGGGTGCTGGCCTAGGAGGAGGCGGCATAGAATGCCGGAGTGGTCGAGAATGAGCAGGACTAGCACCGTTTCCACTATGATTAGAAGATGTTGCACTAATGGCGGATGATGCTGATGTTCTTTTGGAGAACGAGGGTATTGTCGAGGCGCTACTTTTCTGGCTTTGCACTGATGAGTGTGTTGATATTATACTCGGCGGACGATCACCAAAGCCATTTGGCTGCGGGTTTGGGGAGGCACTCGATGGAATGGCTGGAGGGGGTCCTACAGGAGGCGTTAACCGCTGAGGTAAAGGCCTCGACCAACGTCTATTAATGGTGGAGCTCCGTCGAGTGTTTACACTGGTTCCAGTACTGGAGCGATCAATGCTGGCTGCGTTCTCAGATCCGTGGGTCGAGACGGAATGTAGTGAAGGTGCTCTAGTTCTTCCATCTGGTCTGGGGATGGAAAACGAAGTTAATTCCAAAGGGCTAGGAGGGTCTCCTGGCCGGGGGCGGTTGACTGGGGAACGAGTGCCGAAGACAGTAGTTGATGTCGAGTCACGGCTCACATAAGTGAAACCATGCTCATCAGTAGGACTGGCGGAAGTTGGTCGTATAGGCGATCCCCATCTCTTCCTCGGGGGAGGTTGTAAAGAAAGCGCGCCTAAAGACAACGCACGATTGGCCCTTGTCTCCTTCGGCACACTTGGCTGGATGTCTGGTTGTCCCATCCGTTGATCAACCTGCCGTTCTCCAAGCACCTTTCGATCCGAACGTTGGTCTGAAACATATGAGCTGAGCGGAAGTGCGCTTCGTTGCTGCAAGGGGGTATTGACGGTCGACGAAACGTTGGAGGGTGTTTGCGAACTGGTCGTCCGCAGTTTCAGCAAATTGTTGCCCCTGCTAGAAAAAGATGAATCTTCAGGCGGTCGCCATTCCGAAGTTATAGAGGTCGCAAGGGAGCTGGACCTTGGTCGGTTGGAAAAAAAGCCTTTGAATGCCGAGACTGCACCCGCAGGGTTGGGTTTCGGGACAGTAGATTGGGAGCGCACGGACCGGGAAGAAATTGAGGAGGCATAGTTACCATCCTTTGGTGATGCAGGCGGGGAAACAGGCTCATGGCTCTGAGAGGAAACGGGTGTGACCTGTAAAGGGCTCAAGAGACCTTGCGCTCGAATGGAAAGCATGACATCCAGATCGCCCCGAGGTTCAAACCCTGTAGGTGTCGTTGGAGGGCCAAGACCAGCTCGAACGGCTCTACAAGGACGTTAACAACCTAAAATAGGGACCGTCATGCATGAGACTACCTTTGACTCAGAATGATATTCTTGATAGTGGAAATCCACTCATGAGATTCTGATTGATTGGTGATTTGAAGATGCCAGATAGTTTGCTGCACTTTATCAGAATTCGCGTCTTGACGTCCAACTTCCAGGCCCCCAACTTTGATTACACTGCGACGACCGCCAACTTCGTCTTCTGCAACAAAGATCACACTCTCTTCGTTGATTTCCAGCCGCTCAAGCTCCTTCTCATCAGGTCCTGAAGACTTGAAGACGTGGAGGTAGGAACTGGTTGGTATGTGGCCTCTCGAGACGAGGATAGTGGGTGATGAGAAAACAATGTATCTGTTCTTCCAATTCCTCGAGGAAAGAGCGAAGATGCGAATTGACGAGGGCTGGGTGTACTTTGGGAGGTAGCCACTGTGCATCAGGAAGGGATTAAGGGAGAGGACATTAGTCGGGAATGATGGAACAAGAGAGAAGGCCGTTGTCGAATTCGTGCGGGTGTGGATCATGGAACCAGACCTGTGCCTCATAGGGGGGACGACAATGGGTGCGACTGGGGGAAGCTTCGCGTCGGGAATAGAGTTCTTGTTTGCGAAATCTGAGGGCGTTTCCGAGCTCCTGGCATGTGCAAATCTTCTAAGTTCAGAACTGTCGGCGGGGGTACGTAAAGCCTCCTCATCTTCGTCATCTTCCGTGCTGCCCTCCTGCGAATGACCCATATACGGTGAAATGCCAATGGCTTGGGCAGCCATCTCACGCAACCTATTCCGCTCTTCCACCTCATGGTCTGGAGGAGGCGCACTAATTTCGATTACGTCCGGAAGAATGATAGGCATTGGCGGCTGACGGATTATGGGCCTTTTGCGGCCAAATTTGAGTCCCAGAGCATCAGATGCAGCACCTAGGAGACTACCGCGGTTCTTTCTCGCACTGAACCCACTGGGTATCTTGTCTGTCGACGACGAATGGACAGTCTCGTACGGCGCAAACCCACTTGAATGCATCGTTCGAGTTGTCTTGAGCGAGGCGGTGTCTGTGACCCAGGAATAAGAACACGTCAATTGAAGTCATTGCGTAGATAGAGTGAACCCACCGTTGTAATTGGTTTCGAGTTGAAATTCCGTGTCAGACCTCAGTGGTGCTTTGCCTTTATCTGCAGGCCTGGCCTGCAAGGAGAACCGCCCAGGTCGAGATGTCGACGTGGAGTCGGGACCCTTGGAATCCCTGTTCTGGGACCTGAAGCGAATAGCAAACATGCTCGTTGGGGAAGTCGGCCGTGACGACGGCGAGAACGCCATGCTTGTCGAGGAGCTGAAGTAGTGGCCACGGGTAAAGGGCTGTTAAGAGAAATGGTCAGCCTGATGCATTGGACTCGGCGACAAGGAGCCAGGGCGCCCAAAAGCTGTAGAATCAATACTGGAATAAGAACTGACCGTGGCTTCTCCATTGGAACCATCAGTACCAATTCGCTCCGGAGCCGTTGTTGGCCGTGACATTGGCTGTGGCGGAACCCGTTGCGAGCGATATCTCCGGCGCTGTCGAGGACAGTGAGCAGAGTCGTTGTGAACGTGCTGGACGACGTTGGCCTACCCTCTCTGAATCCGTTCACGTCGTTGTGATGGTGTGCCTGCCCCGGCTGTTGTGTTTTCGCCCCTGGGCCTGACGGCACATCCCGATCGCCCTGATTTCTTACCTTTTCTTACTCAAATTGAAATGGTGCGCATGGTCACTTCCACCCAAAGCCTCCGGCGAGGCGGAAACAAGCCAGCATTCTCCGACAGAGACGTAAATTAATCAATAAATAACTACTATGTAGTAGTAGCGAGTAGCAGTCTTTGCACCTCCTCCACGACTCGAGAGTTTCTCGTCCATCAATTCCCATCACAACAGATAAATTTTCTGCATTACAGAGAACGGATTTAATATCCAATCACCCTTTCGTCGAGTACTGTCGCGGTACCAGCCGAGTCGACAAGACACCTGTCATCACAGGATAGAAGGTATGAAGTTGGACTCGTCGCATCAATTACAGCTGTTCATCAACGCGGTGTGAGCAACTTCGCACTAAACGCAGAAATAATCAACTTGCCGCCCATGTAGCCAATGTAGTTGACTATCAGAGAATGCTTCTTATCAATCTGGTGAACGACCAATGTATGGTGATGCCAATCCAGAGTTTATCACTCCAGATGGCCTATGATGCATATGATGGCTTGGGCTACTAGCGTTGTGGGCTGGTGCACTCTCCGGTCTCCGCGCTTCATTGAATGGAGACTGAAGGTCGGAACTATCTTGTCGAGGCTGTGATGGAAGTAGTCCAAGCATTCGTCTAAGCTCTTCGTTCTCTTTTTCTAATCGTGAAAGTTCAATTTCACGTTCAAGGGCATGATCCGCAGCCTGTGCAGTCGTCCAAGGCTCTCTCTCCGCGGCCTCATCCATAGGGGACGGTGGCGGATCCACATCTTCCCCTCCTTGTGCTCGTAACAGTTGGCGAAAGATATAAGACAACCTGGAAATGGCTATCGATATGGCCGAGTTTGCTTGAAGCTCTGCATTGGCATTTTGTTCTTCCAATGCTAGAAGCTTGGCCTCAAAGTCGCGGATAAGCGACAATTCGCGTTCTTGGACGTGTTGCTAGTTAGCAGAGCTGATGTCAGCACGACTCTAGAAGATAGACAAGACTGAAGTGATATCATTACTGACAGCACGATTCCGGAATGTAGCTTGAAGAGTCTATCCATGAGTATCAGGTCTATTACGGCTGAAGTTCACATACTCATCAAGGTTTCCAACGTTTGCTCATATTCTTTGATCAAGTTGCTTAGCTGCTTGTTATCGTGTGCGAGTCCTTGGTTCTCGGCACCCATGGAAGCATTCATTTGTTCTAGTGCATCATTGTATTCTTCTACAGAGCAACCAATTAGAAACAACCGCCCACACGACCAGACGATATTACGATACAGACCTTGTGTTTTGTCCGTATTAAACCTACGCAGGCAAGTTCAGGACAACCCCACTTTACTCGGCACGCCGAAGAGATACACACCTTCGCAATACAAACCCTGTTTGCAAGTTTGTCGCCTGATGCTACGTGGGATTGAATCGGCTCAGGATACATTGCCAGATACAGCTAGTGTAACCGCTATCCACAGGACATACCTTGATCTTTCCAGCCATGGTGTACAGAGCAACTGACATGCTCTGGTTTTGGCTCAACTGCTCGCCGAGCTGTACTATGAGATTCCATAGTTGGGCTTCGCCTCCGTCGAGAACCGCCATTGTCAAAAGTTGGTCGTATGTCCGTATTCGAGTCGTCAATTACAGTCTCTTCCGAAGTGACTGGCAGTCGTTATTTGTCTGTCTAGCGATCCAGGGCAAGAGAGTCGTCGGAGGTTAAGCGCTGAGGACGTTTCGAGTCGAACTTTCTGTAAACAAGAGATATTTGCACCGCTAAGAGTTTCGGCCAAGTTACTCGTGCGCTAGACGGTCGCTTTGTCCAGCAACATCGAGGTCTGTCGTTGAATACTGAATTGACTTCAGGCAAGGTGCCCTCCGTCGACGGTGATCGATGGATGGCCGAAAGGGGCCGGATTCCTATTCTGGGTATACAAGCCCGTCATTCGGCTTTTTCCGGCCGACGGCAATCCCTACCTTTGGCCTACTGGAATTTTGGCAGAATACTAGTTTACAGTTGCAATGGTGGTTGTATAGTAATCGTATCATATTTTGAAAAGGACATCCTACCGGGTTCTTCTCCGACATAATACACACTCATGAACAAATTCCAAGTTGTGGCTCCATATGGTTGGAACTACACCAACACAGAACGGGCTACTTGGTCGTAGACAGACATCGAGCTGCCTGAACTTCGAACATATCCTTCGAATCAGAACATGATAAGCCTAAAAAGCCCAAAAAGAGCCGCGAAGTCCTCCTTCGGAAACTTTCTGAGCTTCGAGCTCCTGGTCTTCTAATGTTGAGGGCTTACCCACCGTTATGAGACCATCCCTTTCGAACCCTCTCTAATAGAGTGATTGCGGTGTATAATTTCCCGTTTCATCACAAGGCCCGCTCATATTGCTTACAGGGCTTTAGAAGCGAACAACATGCTTCGAGAGCTTCCATGATAATGTCTTTGCCACAGCCTCGCCTACGTTCATCTATCCTAGGCCTGTCAGCAATCCGACAAGAATTAATTATTAATAGACTAACTGGAAGTACGTGCCGGAAAAGCTACTTGATTTCCAAGTAAGAAAGGAACGCCACAATATACCGATGAATGATACAGCGTTGAATGTCTTCCGGAAGAAAGCATTTCCACCTCCCTCTGTCACATTGGTTGGATGTGAAAAGGGTGTTTACCTTTGGACAATCACACATACTCAAGTGAGAGCACCCCGGATACATAGGGACCCTGCTATTCTAATGGGGTAGTTCTTCTGTACGGTGAGTAGTAGAAGGTTGGAAGAAATTGCATCGAACAATGGAGGATCTGTCAGAGTATACGACTCCGCCGTCGGAGGTCCATGTCCTTCTTCTCGCTTCTCACGAAACCACCACCCAGGGCGTCGATTGCTTGTTATCTCTACGCTGAATACGTGCCTTCTCGTCTTCTCGAATGAGCGGCGTTTGCTGCGCCCGGGAGACTCGCGTACACAGAGATAAAGATAGGCGAAAGGCGGAATGTCGGTGATTTGAAGAAAATGTGTCTCGAGGTAAATTTGATCCATGAGGGCAGGTTTGAGATCGCCGCTGATGTGTTACATGTACCTGAATTGAATGGAGCAGTCGAGATGAGGACAAGAGGCCATCTCGATCTTGACGTTGCCACTGAGAGAGAGCGACATGCAGTAGACACAGTACCTCTCAGTACCTGCGGCGACAACAGCCGTCAGTCCGCTAGGGGGTCATTAGGAGTAAAGGATGACGTTCAACTTGAACACGGCGAACCGTCTCACAACGTCCGAACTTTACATGGCTGGACGAGGGAGTGAAAAAGGTTATTCACTCTTACAAAGCAGTTTTCAGTAGAAGTGAGCGATTGTCTAGAAGTGTTTTTAGCAACGAAAAACCGCCGCAGAGTAAGCCGTACTTCCTTCTTGTGCGACAACGGAGTGAACCTGCCTTCGTGTTCGACATATTTGGGAGGTCTATGGCCGTTATGATCGCGACAGAGATGGATTCATGATTAGAAAAGGGGCCATAGACCGAGTTCGTCCCCATTCAAAGGTTCAGTTTCGAGGGTGCCGGTTGCCGAAGTCGCAACGATGTTTCTTGAGCACTGGCTCCAATGGAGCGATTCCTGCGGCAGCTGGTTTCGGGTACATATGTTCGAAAATAAGCTAGATGAGAAGCTTGATGGCGCGGAAATCCGTGCAAGTGCGGCATTTTGCTTCATTTAGTACTTCAGGCCATGATAGAACCATCCCTGGATCTGGTCGACAGTGCCCTAGTCTGAACAAAAAAGGGTTCCAGGGTCCGGAAGCCAGGATGGCCCTCGTCGACATGATACAGTGGTAAGTAGGGGAGTGATGATTCAAAAGGAGGGTTGGAACATGGTCAGAAAATGCTATGTCAGTATGGAAGAAGCATCGGTCAGGGACGAATAGACACTTCACGATCAACGGGTCGAAATGTCATCTGAGATTAGACTGCAGGAGGGAAGACCAAATAGGGAGCATCATGGACGTCCGTGAGACAACATGCAGTTACACTCGGTAAGGGAGAAGCGGAGGTAGTGAATTTGTGGGAGTACTCCAGGTCTAGAGGAAGGGAAAATTACGCGCTTTGATGCGAAGGCGGGGGTCAAGAGAAGGCGTAGAGTGTGTTCTTGTCCAGAGCATCAGTGTGGCCGAGACGGAGTCCAACGGAGAGCTAAAAGGTGGTCCGTTATCGGGTATGGTATTCTGGACCTCGTGAGATATGACGAGACAAATTACTAGTGACGAATTCGCGATATGTACTTGTTTCGAGCAATCGAGATCCCGGCGCTAAGGTTCCTACAAAAGCCGGTTGAAATAGGATATCCCACCATTCAACATAGATATTGGGCAACGCCAACCGGATGATAATACCGGGCGGCCGATATTGGACCTATAGACAAGGTCACGGGCACGGTGAAGGAAGCCAGTGTAGGATATTTCGAGGATAAATCGCGTCAGTGGGTCATCCTGATGGCGCTCCGAGCTGTAACATAGACGGAGGGTAGCGCCTGGTGGCGACTGGCTTGAGCACGGCAGGTTGTCGGCAAAGATATAATTTTTTCTGTCAAAGGCAGAGACATAGCAAATTTATTATTCCCAGAAACGGTGGGGAGAACGGGTAACGAGGCAGTTTGCAGCAGATGGATAGAAGCTGATGGACCTGCATGATAAAGCAGCCAAGATAACGGGAATGGACTTCTTGAACTTCGGGATACCGAAATTGGGTGGGTGAAAGCTCGGAGTAAAGACAACACGAAGGCTGAATCTGGATAACCCCTTTTAACGAATCTTCCCACGGGGAGACGCGCCATCGGATGTCTATTACGCGGCCTCAGCTCTGTTATATACAGCTTCCCTCCAACCTTCGGCCTCTTTTGGTCAGTCCTAATCTCCTCCTCCTCCGTCTCTCCCTGACGCCCGCTAGATTAAAGGCAATGGTCTCGATGGCCCAACAGCAACCCCAACAGCAGGCCTTCAACCCATACACAGAGAATGGAGGCACTATCCTCGCTGTCGCTGGTGCTGACTTCAGTGTAATCGCTGGTGATACCCGCCAGAGCGAAGGCTACAATATCCAGACGCGATATGCACCCAAAGTCTTTAGACTGTGAGTCTTGATCGATCGTTTGATCCATCGGACTAATGGCGCGTCGCTCATTAGCACAGACAAGGCCGTGCTCGCCGTGAATGGTTTCGCCGCCGATGGCAACATGTTTGTCAAGAAAGTCCGCCAGCGTCTTGAAGTAAGTAGTTCTACCTCGTTGCTACCTGGCTTTGAACTCAAACACCCGATTTGGTTACAGTGGTATAGACATGCGCATGCCAAGGATATGCCTATTCGTTCCATTGCCCGTCTCATTCAGACGATGCTGTATGCACGCCGATTTTTTCCATACTACGTATATAATATCCTTGGCGGTATCGAAGAAGATGGTGTGTATTTTTGAGTCAAAGCATGGCGAACTACATTGCTGACCTGACGTTATGGAATAAACAGGCACAGGCGCCGTATACTCCTTCGATCCTGTAGGGTCATATGAACGTGAAGCATGCCGTGCCGCAGGCGCTGCCCAAGCCCTGGTACAACCATTCCTGGACAACCAGGTGAGTCTCTCCTCTCTTCCGTCCCTTTCGCCCGAGCTTGTCGCGTGCAGCCGTCCTACTTTGGTGTTCAACAGGCGGGATCCGACTCTTCACCGACTTAGCTCCGCGCTCCTTTCCTTTCTGTCCGTCATTCGCAATGGCTGACATTTTAATCACGCGAACAGATATACTTCAAGAACCAGACGCCTCCTGCGGGTACTAGGTTCCCTCAGCATCTCCCTCTCCAGACAGTGTTGGCCCTTGTCATCGACTCTTTTACTGGTGCAACAGAACGTCATATTGAGGTGAGGATATTATGTTCTATTTTTGGCAACTATCGTCTCTATTTTCCGTGTTACTCCTTTCTCTCATTCGTCCGTGTTCCCGCCCTTGTCTTATCAAGACTCTATGCATTACACCTTATTTCCTTTCGATACGTTTTCTTCCTTATCTTTTTTTGATGTTGATCCTGAACAGTAATACTGATCATATACCCGACAGGTTGGTGACGGTCTGGAAATGTATGTGGTGCTTTCGCGAGGTAGCACTGCTCTCCAAAGCCTACAGAATATTCGTGGTGTTCAAGAAATTACCACAACGAACGACGGCGAGAGGGTGTTTGTGATCAGAAAGGAACTAAAGAAGGACTAGACTGTTGGCTCTTCTGAATGTATTCTATGCGAACCTTCTGTGTGTCCGCTGCACGACTTGCCTCCTTTCATCTCATCCTCGATGGGGTCCCCATGCATCCTCCCATCGACCTTCAGACTCAATTCGACGTATTATAGACCATGATATTTATCCTATCGCCCATCGATTATGAACATTTGTACTGCTTACCCTTGCAGGCTGTCATAAGTAGTCGCCCTTGTATCATACACGCAAATCAAAAACTGTTGCATTTACATAAGCAATTGTTGTTAGGGACAACGAATCAGGGCGCCAGCAGAAGCAGGTTTTTGCTTCACCTTGTCGAGAGCTTTGCGACTTATAGCCACTCTTTTTATTGCTTTGAACCCTCTGCATCCCTGGACGGAGGCTAGAGGCGGGGCGCACAGCACAGAGCAGTCTGTGGAGAGCAACGTCTGAGACCAAACAAGGCCAAACTGAGCGCAGTTGCTCCCTGTTGTCTTCATCCGAGCTCATTATCATCCTCGACGCCTGGACCTCCTTTCTCTCCCTTTCGGCCTTCCATCTGCACATACAATAACGACGTCCCTTGTTTTACCGACATTACAGCCTAATTCCAAAGTTTACCGACGAGACATCATGATTCTCACACCACTCCTTGCTGTGGTGCTCGCATCGTTGGCTAGATTCGCCAATGCGCAAGACGATACCCAGGGTGACATTCGCTACGATCTCGAACACAATGCTACATCGATTGTTGGAACGTGGAGTACACAGAGTGGCGCTGTGACAACAGGACCGGTAAGCAGCTTCGCAATTGCTGAACAGCTAGTCCTAACAGCAGGCAGGAATTCGTCGATCCCGCAAACATCACATTCACGTACCCCAAAAATACGGGCGTTTCGTATTCCTTGTAAGTTTTGCCTTCCTCTCGACGAACGAAATGGGCCGACTGACGGCCAAAATAGCACTTTGGACGGTTATTACGAAATCGCACGGTATCGATTCAATGGCAACGGTTAGTACTCCCCCTTTCTAAAGGGGTTGCAGTCTGTAATAGCGCATTTAGGCTCAGAACCAACGTGTATCACCGGTGTCATTGCATGGGTCCACGGAGAATACACTCTGAACTCCAACGGTTCAATAACCATGGTTCCCTTTGGGGATGGTTTCCAGCAAATCCAAGACCCCTGCGCTGCCGTCTCGAACTTTATCGAGACATACAATTTCACGGAGTACTACCGCGGTTGGAGAATATTCCAAGATCCAAATCAAGGCTACAAGCTGCATCTCTTCCAACATGACGGTGCTCCCGTTGCTCCACAGTTCTTGCGCTCGGTGACACCCAACATGCACCCCACACGGCCGTTGCGCAACGACTCTTGGGTTCGAGTTGATGGGAAAGCGAAACGATCACTCGATGACGTCCTCGAAAAACGATCGTCCTCTGTCGTTTCGCGACCATTGCAGACAAACGGCCTCCTTGTCGCGGCCGGGACAGTGCTGCTAGCATTCTCATCACTCTTGCTGTAGTGGACGGCGCATTTCGACCGTACGCGTTGGTTGTGGGCCGGACATGGACAGAAAGGGAATCATTGATTGATTACAGGCATTTCTGCATTGCACTCGTTTCCAAACATACACTTTACCCCCAAGACTCGACATTGCCGCTGTCCAATCTTGGACTTGATTATTCGTTTGTTTTTATATTCTTTCAGTGACACTCGTAGTATTATTTGCCAGTTCTGCCTCCAACCTGTTCCTACTGGTATACCTAGTCCGTAGTCATCGCGTCCAGTCCATTCGCTCGCATAGAATTGTCTGTATTGGTCGACGACTGCGTAGCTGAGATTCCGACTTGTCAACCGTGTACACGCGTTGATAAGGTTGGGCCGTTGTAGGTTTCAGATTACGTTCCTTTTGTTTTGCTGAGCATGGATACATGTAGTTTTAACTAGCCACGCATTACTCTAGACCTGCTTTTTCTGCAATGCATAACGAATTTTTATGACTGTCTGTCTTCCCCTTACCCACGATGCCGTCCTTGCCAGTGCGTACCCGTGGGAAAAGATTGACAGCAGATACAACTGCGACGAAAATTTGAGTGTTGCACTTTGTCCTCTTCCCATGTTCTCTTAGCCCCTACAGTGAGTGTTCATTTTCTGCTTTATCTATCAGATGAAACTATTACGGATGTAAAGTCTACGGACACAAATCCGAGAGCGCATAACCCCCTGTGGATTATTCCGTTGCCTTCCTTCTGAACCTTTGTTTCTCATGACAGCGAAAGTTTCTTAACTGATTATATTCTCCTTCCTTAGGTTAGCTTTAACATCTTATGTACGCTTATTCGGAGCCTATCAATGAAATATCCACCCAAACCCGTATTCTGACCCATGAGCCACATTCAACGTCATTGGAGTACTACTCTTTAGCGTTTATCACAGCAAACCTTGAATCCTTCTCCTTATCATATACAAATGTTTTTTTATTAACTTCTAAAAACGACCTTCAGTTCGTCCAATCTTTGGAAGTCTGTTGACGATCACCGGTCACTCCTGACCATCCATCTTTCACAGTTGACTTCCTCCTTCTGCTCACCGAGCACCGACGAAGGACGACAGGGCTTCGTCATGCATCATGTGAAGTCTGTTCTTTACGTCCAAGACCTTGTGCTCGACGCTGCATGCTGTGAAGCTGTCGTTCTATTAAAACTCCGTATGTGCATATGTGACGCTGATCCACTTTCCACGTCCTGGTGCGTGTGTCAGGTCTCTTTGACTCTAGATTGCATCCCGTTCTGGATCGCTTCTTTCTTTCCACCTTTCAATGGTGTTTGGCGGCTGTATGATTTATCCTTCTGTCCCTCAGCTGGCCTCGAATGACGGGCTTCTTGTAGGTTCTTGCTTGTCTACTCAAGACACTTATCACCTCTTGGCTATATCTTATATCCGACTCTGTGATCTTCTCTCCTGTTCTGGTCTGTCTTTCCTGTCCTGAACGATATCAGCACCCGATGTCCTTTTCAGCGGCTTGACTGAATTATTGTGGCTTCTGTAATCGTAGATGTGACTTTCCAGTGGATTTGTGGCTTGATTCCATGATGAATCGGTGAAGGTCACTCTCCTTTCCTGACGTTGTCACGTCACATTCCTTTGTGCGTGAAGCATCTTTCTTTACTTCGCTATAATTGAGCATCCGACACACCATAGAATTATCATTTTTGAACTGTTGCACGAGGTAGACTCTCCGGTTATCCTGTAAGCGAAAACTTACAGTTTGCGAGTCTCTTTTGCGTGCGTATATGTTGTGCATGGTGGAATGGAAGAATTTTCTAAACAGCCATAGTCCAAGCAAAGTGCGATTTCGCGTTTTCATGACCGCACCCAACCCCCTGGATATATCGATTTGGGCATCGCGGTTCGCCGGACAGAGTTTCTACGAGATTGATGCTTACGATTTTCCCTCGTGCATCAGAATGCGACCTTTCGTTTGGGCTTAGGATAGAGAATTTGATTTTCCGTAGTTTCACCGAACGTACCCGCCTGCATCTCTTATTCAACGTTTATGCCGCCCTTTAACGCAACACCGGACAGCGTTTACAGGTTATCAGAGGTCGACGGAGATGAGACTTTCAATGAGAGGGAGATTGGATCGAATCTTTCGATGGTACGGGTACAGATTGCTTCGGCTTGTTCGGGTTACAACATGAGAACTCGCCGGTCGCTGGCTGGAGTCGATGGATAAAGAACAATTAATTTAAGATTTTGCTAAGGTCTAATTTCACTTTCTTTCACGGTCTTTCGAACCGAAGAATTATGAGTCAAATATATCTCGCTCCGCAGGGATAGGCTAAGATTAGTACATGACGGGGAACTTGCCAGCTGAAGAGAAGGTCAGCCTTGAACTTCTCTGGCTACTTCCAGTCCACGGACACGAGACCAAGGCCACTTGCCTGAGGGATGTGAGGCATTTGAGCTCTAATTGAAGCTACCTAGCTAAGAGATATTTAACTCTATCAATTTCACAACTAATGAAAAGAATTGACATGGACTATTTCCCGGAGTGCGTGCGGGGTTTGTTTCTCTTGTTAAACTATATTTGTTTGGGCGTCAGAAGATGAGATTACGACCTCCATTCAGCCTCCTTCTTTCTCCTATTGGAGAAATTGAATCTCGACTCTTCGAAAGTTTCCCAATGTTTTAGAAGGGGTTGGGAGTCCAAGGAGTCGACCGCCTGGTCCATCATGGAAAGAAGCACCCTTCAAGGGCGTTGTATCGAAGGAAAGGCATCACTTATCCCTCCGCCACGCCCCGACGAAAGGCCGGACACTTGTTTGGGATCGCTATGCTTACACGGTTGAGCGACCCTGTGTCAACTACTTTGTCTGAATTCTGACGATCTGAGATTCCAAGGAGCAGCTGGTAGCGGGCATGTGAGCTGTTCGCGTTATGACCTGGGTTAAAACCATTTTAGCGACGTCACGTTAAAAATGTTATCTGGCTTGTGTGCACTTGTGAGGAGAATTTATAGCTCGCCTCGAGGTAGAATCCAAATGCCTGGGTGCAGACGCAAGCGTGCATGATAGCCTGCTGACCATCTCGAGCTATCCTCTGACCTCTCCTTCCGCGAGCTCAGGATGTCTTACGTCCGCGCCTGCTGATAAATATTGACATTGACTTACTGACGGCTTTGACTGGCGTCCGCGACTTTCCCTTTCCATTCCCCACCAAGTTTCCTCTGTCCAACTCCGGGAATCGCACTGTTGGTCTTCTGTTGACTTGCTGCGCCTTTGTACTCGTGACAAAGGGCAGTTTGAAGCTCGACCGAGCAGTCACGCGTGCTTTCTTGGCCGGTACCGTGCCACATTTCTGTGAGGTGCTCATTCAGGCTCTCCATCCAGACGTTCGATCTTCGTGGTTCCCGACGTCAGAAATCAGTTAGGCTGTTACTTTGCAACGCTCGTAGGCCTTCTTTCGGACCTCTCCAGCCAGCTAGCTGTTTCGGCGAGCACCCCTTGGTATTTCTTCTATAATTCTATCCGTCAAATTTGCCTCTTGTCTCTTGTTCGACATTTCCGACACTTCCGACCGAGTTTATCCCGCAATTCCAACGCTGTCTATTACATGGTACCATCTTGCCGTCCTCAATCGGATTTTAATGGGCGAAAACAGTTACAGGTTTTTCTAATTTAGAACCACAGGCGAGGCACAATCGATGGACTACGCTACTGGCGATTTCAGGACAATTCCCGTCGGGCTGAGCCAAGGTGTGGGCGTCTGTTGTAGCCGCGCGGATCCTTCTCATGCGGAACTTTAACGGACCGTGACGTTGATCAGCGTATGACTTGATGGTCTTTTTTCGGTGTCCCCAACTCGGTCTCCACTTCAGCCAAAAGTGGTTGTATAGGAGAACAGCCTAGTGTGTGGAGTAAATGTGGGCGAGTTAAGAAAGAAACATCCTATCTCAGAATCCTGGTCTCTGTGCAGGAGGCCCTCGTGCCTGGCATATCTGTTGGCGCCAAGTGGTTCAACTCAAAGGATCTTGCGTTGATACTGTACAAAGCCAGCATCGAAAAAGATGGGGAACACTGAGAAAAGTGTTATGCGATTAGAATCAAAAAGTGCGATCGGCTGAGAAAAGGTCCAGAAAAGTGCGATTGACTTCAAAAAAGTGGGATTGGGTCTAAAATCGCACTTTTCGTTGCCGACGCGAGATCACTGGACAGTGATGGCCGTCGATTCAGCTCAGCACACCATCTCCTTCGAATTCCCCTCACCTCTGGTTTACTCACCGCGTCTTGAATGCATTAGTCAAATGAAAGCGCTTGTTGATCCAGCTGTTTACATGGTTCTTCTCCCTGACTGTTTCTACGATATCATAATCCTGGGTTTATCGGATTTCGAGCATCAGGCAAGCCTGGAAATTTGAAGGTTATGCGGCATTTTTTTAAAGTTTGAACTCAACAACGGTATCAGAATAACTTGTATGTGTATGCCAAGGTTAGGAGAAGGAAAAAATATCTAGGTGAAACTACGACAGCTGTAAGTAGTATCAAACTGATAACACAAAAGGTTATGGAATACCAGAAGTAGAAGAATAAGTCGCTTGACACTCGAACTCAAAACATAATGCAGCCACACAGCGGGGATTATCTGATACACCAATTGTCTGGATTTAGACCTAAGAATTAAAGCAGAACAGGGCATTGGCGGTATGGACACCCAGCAAGAATTCTTGCCGTCTGATGGCCATCATGCATGCTCAGCCGTAAAATCGCACTTTTCTACTACTATCGCACTCTCATTCTCCAATTGCACTCTCCTATACTAATCGCATACCACCTTTCTTGTATACACTCGAAAAAGATTGATATGTGTTGTACAAAGTCAAACAGAATTGGCACGTACACCAACACGAAGAAAGATTGTACGACCGGCGAATTCAACATGGTTTGGTCGTAAAATTCAACAAGGCAGGGATATGGAGTGAAGGCACAAAGAGGCTGGTACAATTACTTGAAGAGATTCATGAGGTCATCCGGAAGACAATTATCTTGGCTTTTCCGCTCGTACACCCTGAGGACTCCGTCTTTGCATACGATGCTTAGACGACCGCGTTCACCGTGTTCGACAACGAGATCTTGAATGATCTGCAACGCCTTGCGTACAGCCTTGAAGTGAGGCTGCAGCTCAGCGTCTATTTCTTGGAATTCTGGGGATGACAACTTGCGCCTGTGGACGGCAGTGAAGCGGCCACGGTTATGAACCGCGAGGACGTGATGGGTCGTCTGGGAGAAGAATAACTGGGGGTACAGCTCTTTGAAATCATATTCATGCTGTTTGTATTCTGATCGCGTCGAGAGCTCCATGATAGCAGATGGCGAAACTTCATAGCCACCTTGAATGACGCTCAATTGGAATCGGGGGTCGGAGATTGTAGTCGTGTCGTTATTTGAGATCTCGACTGATGAAAGTGACGCTGTAATCTCGTCGATTGTAGCAACACTTCGGCGGGTGTGGCTCTTGGGCGGGGGAATGCAGGCGTCCACTTCAAATCGGACGACCATTTTCAGCCCGTTCATGTCCTAGTACAAATAATCTGAGTGCATCGGAAGTGTTGTGCCACGAAATACACATACGTAAGACACGATTCTGTGATGCCCAGTACCCTCTCGACAGTCGGCTACGGGCAACGTCGAAGCCCGTTCAAAATTAAACCCAAAGGTTCTTCCATTGAAGGTTTCTCTTGTTCGTTTCTCCCAACGATTCATCAAAATGGTCTTATTACCGGCCAGCTCTAAATCAATGCGAAAATCTTTGGGATTGTCACCTTTGGCCCATCGAACGAGCTTTCTCAAAGCGTTACGGTCCGAGACGAAGTCGACCACAGTCCAGTCGAATTCAAGTTGGTAAGCCCTGTCTGCTCGGGTGTTGACAGCAGTGATAAGAGGTAGCAAAGGTGCGTGCGGCATGCGATAACCATTTTGGTCGACAAAGAAGATGCCAAGATCTGGTTGGACATTGTAGGGGGCAGTTCGACTTTGCCATTGAGGAGGTGCACCTTGATGATACTTAGCTCGACTGATGATTCTCGATCGTGGAAAACAACGTACCTGGGACTATGATGGTTGGATTTTCTCGATTGGTCCAGCTGTAGGAACCAATGTACTGACAATCCTTGATGCTTACTTCCTCATCATCTGCTCCGACGGCTGGGACTTCAATCTTGGCGACGATATCTTTCTTTAGCCCCTCCAAAAGATCGCGATCAGGGGGCAAGGTTTCTGTAGAGGTCTGAATAGGCCTCGTTCGAGCTGGGTTCCAGTTTCCACGACCTCGATAAGACCTGGAGGTACCTGACATAGTTCGTGGGGGGACGTATGTCGAGTTGCGCCAGGGAGACCTATCGTGGGTAGTCGCCATCGATCCAGAGCCTTCTTGAAGCTTTGTGGGTGCGAAAGTGGGCTCACATGAGCAGGGTTTATAAGCAGGGATAAGCGCCTATGCTCCACAAATAGAAGAGACCCTAAAGCGCAAGGACGAGGCACAGGACGTACAGAAAGCACACCGAGAAGCCAGGGGATGACGAGAAGTCAGAGTTCCAGAAACGAAGGAGCAGCAGTCAAGAGTAATATCCACTGTTGGATCCTCGGCTATGCTAGTTATCATGCGGTTGCTGCGACTCCGGCACAGCTAGAGGCCTCGTTGAAAACCGTGCATGTACACCAGAAGAGGCCCATTAGCAGCAACGATTCCAAGGCTCTGGTACATTGTGCAATGTGTCTAGTGCTTCGAAAGTTTGTTTTCACTTCGGTCCCATTGAGTTTGATTCACGGGGGCGTTACATGGCACCTTGAGTCAGTGCATGCCCGCAGCCCTGATTACAGCTATACCTGAGAAATCTTCGCTTTTCACGATGGTTTGTCCTGAAGTTCAGGTTTCCACTTGGGCTTATGTAGCCCCGGAATACACAGCCACAAGGGGAGGTCGGCCGACGGGACCAACGGACCGCGTCTTAAAATTGTGGAAGATAATTATCGCTGACTCGGTCAATTCCCCTGTTTCCTCTCTACTTGTAATCGATAACCTGGTCTCGGGAGGACATATAAATCGAAATCGAAATTATGAGTATGTCAAGTCGCTTTCTCAGAAATTATCAAAAGGATCCTGAAAATCAGAGCGTAGACGCGGAATCGCTTGATGGACGCTTGCTTTTCGCCATTCCAAAGAAAGGTGCTTTCGTTTTTGGGTCTCTGATTGCATAGGCGGACTTGTGTTGATGGTGTATAGGAAGGCTTTATGAGAAGTGTCTGAGTCTTTTGTCTGGTATCTTTAAATCATTTTCAGAGAAGTTATAGAAGGCTCAATTTCATTAGGCGCCGATATCCAGTTCCGGAGGCACAATCGATTGGATGTTGCACTCGTTGTCAACCATCCAATCGCTCTGTACGTTCAGACCGTCATAAAAGTGTGTTGATATCGAGCTGACATTCACATCCAGCGTCTTCTTGCCCGCCTCCGACATTCCCTCCTTCGTAGGAAAGGGTAACGTCGATCTCGGAATCACTGGCCACGATGTTGTCCTTGAATCCGAAATGCAAGATCTTGTGACGGAAGTACTACGACTGGATTTCGGCAAATGTTCTCTGCAAGTCCAAGTCCCCGAATCCTCGTCGTTCAAGACAGCTACAGACCTTGCTGGTAAACGCGTGGTTACCAGCTTCGAGGTCCTTTCTGGCCGATATTTCAGCCAAATCGACAATGAACTGGGCTTGCAAGGTGGGGACCGAACAAAAATTGAATACGTTGGTGGAAGTGTAGAGGCCGCTTGCGCCCTCGGATTGGCAGATGGTATTGGTGAGCTGCGTTTTCATGCGTTCATTTCAGTTCTATTAACACACTATTTCAGTCGATCTCGTTGGTATGTCTTTTGTTCATGCTCTTATCTGGCGGGTCCTCAACATATATCTGACCGTAGAGTCTGGCGAGACAATGCGAGCAGCTGGTTTGCATGCTATTGCCACTGTTCTCGAAACTGAAGCAGTTCTCATCAAGTCCTCAACACCCAAAGACCCAGAACACGCCTCTATAATCGAGATGATCACCAAGCGTGTTGCTGGAGTAATTGCTGCTGGAAAATACGTCATTGTGCAATACAATGTCCCTAGGGACAAACTGGAATTTGCCACCAAGGTTACGCCAGGACGGAGGGCGCCAACTATTAGCCCGTTGGAAGAAGAGAGTTGGGTAGCAATCAGCGCGATGGTGGAGAAGAAGAAGGCTGCGCAGGTCATGGATGATCTCGCAAAACTTGGCGCGGAGGATATCTTGGTGTTTAACCTCGACAATTGTAGAGTATGAGGCGCACCTTAAGGTAACGTGCATGACCCCTCCCCTGACAAACAATCCATCCTGTGGCCGGCTGACGAGCGAAAGAGTGGTAAAGGAAACCCGCGTATCTAGGTGAGAAAAGATGCAAAAATTGCTCCTTCCAATTCTGATCCAGCGAGGTCTAGGCTATATCTGTTGTTAGAGCTGTATTCTATCGTAGAATATCAGGAGGTCTTTGAACAGCTTATCTCTTGCTGTCGTACATTAGTCAAGGCCCTCAGGCCTGTCGAACAAACCAGCATTTCCGTCTCCCATCAAGATCATAAGAAGCCAATAATCCTTTGAGAATAGTTCACGCTCGACTAGGAATGGGAATGTATAGAACCTTACTATCGTCGGGTTTTCCGGTCCCATACGATTCATTTCTCATCCGAAAATAAACAGAATATGGCCTCGGGTAAACGGGACATGGCATCATCCTGTCCTATGCGTTTTACTTGGCCCAAATTGTAGACCCGCAAATTAGTCTAGGTATGGTGCTGCTCTGAGCCTCCGTTGCATATCCTGATTGCTGGTTTGACCCCTTTGTCTTCATAATAAGCAGACTCTAGCGCCCGTACATCTTACAGCAGACTGAAGCGAGGCCGGCATAACGCAATGGCTACTAACATATATCAGCAGTTGGGATTATTCTGTTCTATCCTGTCCCATACCAACAGGAGGCTAGTGGCGCCCATGGGAGATTCACTCCCAGGTATCGTAAACATCTTACCACCCGTGACCAAGGAGGATGGTACATATTAAGTAGAACGGCGGTTTGATATTGTGCATGTTATCAAAGTCCGTATTCTGGTTACAAGTCAAGCCATTGTTGTCGTACACCATACTACCGGCTATTTCCACCCTTGGGCTCTGACATGAGCATATACGTGAGCGCTAATGAATTTATTACCCACCCCATTTCCCGTGTTCATCCTGAAACAAATGACTCCAACTTATCGGAGATGAAGTTGGGCGTATCTAGTTCTCCTGACGCTCATCGTATGTGGCGTTGGCCAACTCGGCGCATAATCCGTTATTTTCGTAGACAAAGTTGAGTGCTCCGAGTCAAACCCTGGTTTCGGTAGCTTTGTATCGGAGATTTAAAGAATTGAATTTCAGCTCTCTGACCTCCCACCGGACTCGTCGCTACTACCGTTATGCTCCTATGTTCTGGCATGTCAGGGGCCTCTGCAGTCCCCACCATCTTGCAAATATACCGGATTCTAAGACCCCGAGCGATTGATCGGCACTGGAAATAGTGTCTAGAGTCCAGCAATATGGTGACTGCCAGCCAAGGGTCGCCAGTGTCTACCTCCGTCATCCTCGACAGGCAGCATGTTGCATGCTGTATTGCCTTGCGGTAGGCTGCTGAAAGCGATCGACTGATATATTATTGCGCTGGTCCATTAACTCAGCGGGGACTGAGCTCGGCCAAAAGAGACTCCGAGCATTCGGCTTGGAAGGCGCTGTCACTATTGTCCGTTCGTTGTCGATCTTATCCTTTATTAAGCGCCTCAAATAAGACACATTTACGTTCCCTCCAGGTTCAACCGAGTAGAACACTGTGCACGAGGGCTGAAAACCGGATTTAAGCCAAGGTGACTACTTCAGCCTGTTTAGCCCCCAAAAATTTCTTACTGACTCGTTCAGATCACTCCTCCGCTTGTCGTCCGACCTCTGCATCCACCACCTCCATATCCACCACCTCCATCATGAGCCAGAATGCCCAAGAATCCTTCCGGACATTGTTGAAACGACTGGTGGAAACACCAGAATATTTCAGCTCGGATGACCTGAAAGTAGCCCTGAACTATCTCTTCACCCCGGACGCCCTCCATCCGTCTCAAATTGGCGCGTTCTTGACGGCGCTGCACGTCCACCGTATCGAACGACGGCCGGAATACCTCACAGCGGCCGCGTACGTTCTTCGGGAACGAGCACTTCGAGCGGCCGTTGAATCACTCGATGAAGATTTCGTGGTTGATATCGTCGGAACGGGAGGAGATGGATATAATCTTTTCAACGTTAGCACGGCTGCAGCTGTCGTTGCTGCCGGCGCTGGAGCACGAGTCATCAAAGTATGTTTTCTCTCGAGCTTAAACTTGATATCCTCCATCTAACGCGTTTCATAGCATGGGAGCCGAGCTTCGACATCTTCCTCAGGCTCTGCTGATCTTCTCGAATCACTGGATTGCCTCTTCACGGCGCCAACACCGGGAACACCTATGCCAATTCCCCGAATTCCCTTCACTTTCATCCTTGCGCCACATTACCACCCAGCAATGGCCTCCATCGCCCCGTACCGAAAAGCACTTCCCTTCCGTACCATGTTCAATGTCCTTGGACCGTTGATCAACCCGGCCAATCCTCGCGGGATGGTGCTTGGTGTTGCCGTTCCCGAAATTGGCATGGCTTTTGCCAAGTCGCTGCGAGAAGGCGGTGTCGAACGAGCCTTGGTCGTATGCGGCTTCGAAGGTTTGGACGAGATCAGTTGCGCAGGACCTACACATGCTTGGGAACTCCATAGCGATGGATCGATCTCAGAGAAGGTGCTAAACCCGGAGGACTTTGGCCTTCCGATCCATCCGTTGTCGACTGTTGCTGGTGGCAGCCCCCAGGAGAATGCGGCAACTTTCACAACACTCTTCACTTCAGGAGACAAGACGCCCGAAAATCTTATTCCCGTCCTTGATTTCGTATCGATGAACGCATCTGCACTGCTTGTCGTTGCTAGTGTTGCAAAGGACTTCGCGCATGGGACACAACTCGCTCGCGAGAGTATTTACTCCGGAAAGGCATGGAAGGCTCTGGAAACCTTCCGAGATGCAGGACGTCAAGCAGCAGCTTCAGCTAAAACTGCCGCCTGAGTGAATGCTTGCTTACTTCAATGTTATAAAAACTCTTTAGATGTAACGGCATATTGTAAACTGTATACAAAGAAACAATGAAGTCCCCAGAATTTATAACGATTCAGGGACTCCAAAATCCTCATGCATGTCTTTATTGTCAGACATACCTCAAATGAAGAAATGTAATTGCATGCATAGCCGTGGAGCTATGAAAGACAAATTATCTCCCCCTCAATTCATTGAACGCTCGAAAATCCTTGATTTAGATTGAAATAACTCTTTAGATGTAACAGCATATTTGCAAACTGTATACAAAGATCTATCAGGCATTATAAGATGAAATTATACTTCCCTTTCATCTTCTAATGTTTTCTCATCGCACAACGCGAAAATTAACTCTACAACCTACAATTGGCATTCGGAAGTAGTCAACATCAACTATCTAACAAGATATTTGTCTAGCCAGACAGTCAATGTCGGAAGGGATGGCCTGGGGTAATTAATTTTAGAAAAAAAGCGAGTCAGGACTGACGTTAGACATCATCCATCGACGCTGGACAGGACCAGGTAAACAACCCGCCCTATATATCACCGACTGCGCCTAGTAGGAAACAGTCGGAAGCTAATGAGAAACATTATCCAAACCGTGATCACGGCTTGCCAAGTAATCTTCGCCCGTCCTTCCGGATGCCCGATTCAATCATCTCGATCGTCGACCATCCTTCAGGGTATTAGTACGCACGCCAACCTTGGCAATGCAAATCTTTATCCACAACCCCAGTAGGGAAGGGACACATCTAGCAAGAAGGGTCAGCTTTAGTGCATAAGAATCCAGGATAGAGCAGGAAGTACCAAAACAGCGCGGACCCTACGCCATTCACATTCACAACCGTGCTGACTTCAGACATCAATCCAGATGGTGAGGCAACTCCTCTGGCTCCTATATGAACTCCAGTCCTGTAGATAGTTGAGGTCAACCCAGGAGGAAGACTGCGACAAGAGAAGAGCATACATCATAGGCCTAAGCGCAGTCCAGTTGCTTCAACCATGCCATGGCATCGACTAACGACTAGAAAAGGAGGTATGACGACCATTGCGACAGCCTAAACATAGGAGAAATGCATACCTATCCTGGTCGCCCCCGACAGTACAGACCTCGCGGTTGGGGAGAAACCACTCCGAAGAAGCAGGGAATTACGCAGCCGTCTTTATAAGGGGTCCCACCAACTTTAGGGCAGGCGTCGGAGTTACATTTAGCAGTCACGAGGGCGATTATAATTAGAGCACGATCAAGACGGTAGACCCCTATTGTCTGTACGTTCTCCCACTTGCGTTTCCGGAAAACTATGGATGGAGTCCGTCCAGGTTAGAAATGCTATTAGTTCTGTGCTACGTACATGATACACTGCTCCTTGTGGTAAACGAAGTGAATAAATAAGCCAAAATAACCGTTCAAGATGGTCGTCACGGGCGGTATAACATGAAACAACGGATGCTGAAGTCACCGCTTCTCAAAAAAAAAACAGATTGTATGTACATAAATCTTAAAAAAAGAATGGAATATGTTTCATACTCTCGTGTTTTTATGATGCGTAATACGGGTGATTCCAGCGCTTCTCGTTGTCGCCGGTGGTTTCCAGTGAAGAATCATCTCGGGGTTTCACTACGTGCACCCCGCGCTGACCATTAGGGACATCCACCAGCTCATGAGATTCAACGTGGACGTAGATTTCCGGCCTGGAAGTTACTCCAACCTGAAGGTACGGTGAGGTTTTTGGTGAAGCTCAAGGATAAGCATTTCTTACGGCGGATTTAATATCACGGCTCATCGCCACATTTACATGGTTGGGCTTCATGCTTGTTGTGCCGGTTTCTGTGTCAATGCCGCTCTGGCTCCTCACAGAGAAGTTCCATCCTTTACGGGAGTTCAAGCTACTCATCAAGGAGTTGGTGTACAACTTGGCCAGAGGGAAGTTGAAGATAAGATGACTGAGTGAGAAAATCATGAGCCATGACCGCAAGGATCGGGTACGGAAGAATACACTTACGTTCCCTTTTCCTGTAACGCGCAACGTGGACGAGGGATCATGAGTCAAAGAACGCGGGAGGATTAAGCGTGGACACATACATCAGTCAAGAATGTGATCAAGTCAAGACTTGCTACAATCATGGTGAGAAGCCCGGTTTGCATGGTAACTAAACTTGTCGTTCAGCACTCCGCCTTCGGCCGACGGAAATGTCAACTTACGTCGAATGATTCGATCCACAATCAGGTCTGACTGAGAGAACCCGGTTTTGTGCTTGCGCTGTAGGTATATCGTCAGTTTGCGAGGATGGTCGCGGATATCAGTTTACTGACCCTAAAAGAAAGAGATTAGTGAGCACGATTCCATCGAATGTAATCTGGGGTGTACTCACAGATACCAAACTAGGATTGTCGTAATGAAAACGTCACAGAGCGCTTCGGCGGCCAACCAAACAATGACGGTTGCCTGAAAGTCTCGTTTAGTGGAGACCACATATCAGAGGGGGGTGGGGTTACCTTGAAGTTCTGGAACTGGGTGAAGGTCGGGGTTCGGCCAACCTCAACTGCAGTCCAAATGCCCGCGACTATACACCCGAGTACTCAGCTATGGAGCCCTGTGATACGGGGACAAGGAATTACCTCCTCCGGCAGCAGCCAGCACTAAGATAGCCCCGGAAAAGATCCAGCTTTTTGTGAGGACTTTGACTCGCCATGAGAAGAACACCTGAACAGCCATAGCAATCAAACCCTATACCAGCTTTCAGCAGGTTGGCGGCAACACAGCGGGAAACAGAACCTACAGTCAAGGCAGGATCTACCATATCATAACCTGTTAGCTAGGATGCGATGATACAAAGTAGCAATTCTATACCTGTAGCGAAAACTGTCGGAGTCCGTCAGAATAGTAGAACTTTCCCCCGAGCGACATAACTACTCACTCCAATCTGCTGCGTTGAGGGCGACTGCATTGCCGTAGAATACGATAAGGGACCGATAAAGATAGGCGAAAAGGAATGCGGTGTGGAAAAGATCGGCAATAAAAATGAGGGCGACCTTGGAGAGGATGAGTTTCAAGAGATATAGTGAACAACAGTATAAGCCGTACGGCAATTTTTATGTAGATAGGATCTCTGTCCAAACGGAATGGTAAGTATCGGCCAACGAGAAGAAAGCCCAACACACTTCTTGTATGTCACACCGTAGAGATAAACCTGCGTGATCATGATACCGCAGAGCAAGACGTTAATGAAGAACCCGATGAACATTTGTCCATGGCTACGAGGAGAGGTCAACGAAAGGATCGACCATGTCGGTGATAGGTTAGCACTTACGCAATCTCAGCAGGATTTATTGGTACTGCTTCACCTCCAGCCATGTTGATAGGAGCTCTGGAATGAGAGGGGGGAAAGGGGGTGTCCGGGAGAGCTGTCCCAAGTTGCGGGGGTGAGACTAGAATATATGGGACGCCCTGAATCAATCACGACTTGTTCGCATGGTCTATTTCCATTTGGCAATCTTCCTAGAATACGTACATATGATTCATGACCTTTTGGTTCCCCTTGCCATAGCGGTCACTTCGGTTTGATGCATCATTCACCAGTGACGGCAGGGCCGCTTCAAGATCAGTTCCAATTTAGGTTCTGTGACATTCATCCCAAGCACTGGGATCCCTCGGTCGTTATACGTCCAGATCGCTTGAGAAAGCCCTGCGATGAGCCAGGCCTTCAATATCATCCCTTCATCCATTCTCCGAGCAAAGGGAAAGCGAACAATGCACTAGAAGCATTAAGATCGAGGCTGATTAAGAGGCCAGTGGTAACGGAGCTGCAATGCATTATTATTAGCATCGCCGCCGTAAAGGAAAGGCTGTACCATCAATCATGATACCTGATAAGTTAGCGTGTTTCTGTCCTTTGGGAAGACTTCCTGTATGGTAACAAGTCGAGATTATACTTTTGTATGATGGACCAATCTGTTCTGCCATCAGATAGTGCGCGGTAACACGTCCGTGAGCATAAGAAGAGACCTTGGAGGAATAGACACAATAATTGGCATGTCCGTATGGTCTTCTATCACTTCTGTTCCGTTTCGGCCATTGCAAGCTAGCCATTGAAACAGTTTCCCAATGAACCCATTGCCCTGCAGCCATACAGCGGTTGAATGCAGAAAACATAGATGAATTAATCCGCTGCATCGCACATTTGGAAGGCTATGCTTTACCAGACGTTTTGAATGGAATCCAATTCTATATATAAGAGAATGGAGCGGACGCTAGAGAGGCCGGAGTTTCAGCCATTCGCATCTTCCAGCCCCGTTAGCCACGGTCATACTGACTTTCTTGGCCAATTTTCCAGTTTAAGCTTGACTTTGGCCGCAACACGACCGTGATACAGATCATGCGCCTTCACTTATGACCCTTGTCGATCGGTTGCGTGCTCCTCGTTTGTTGTTGGCGGAGCTGTATTTACAGGAGGTTATTAGCCACTTCCTTGATCTAGTCTCAGCGAGATCTCACCGCCATCCACTGTCCGGGCGTCGTACGAGTGTGATATAACCGATAGCTAAGCAAAGTAAGGCTCATACCTATACGCAGGCTTGGCTGGAAACCGTTACTTACAAGTGTGAGATGCCCAGCGCTTGAGTCGTCGAGATCGGAGATGATTGGTGGTTTCCACGGGTCCGGATGAAAAAACAAGTGCCGATCAAGTCATTGATAGGCATTGATGAAAAAGGAATTGGGACTGCGCTCTCCTTCATAAGAATCCCAGAAGCTAAGGAATTCGAAATGATAACATCAGTTATCGAAGGATAGCAGTATCAACTGCGAGAATAAATTCACAATCAAGAACGAATTGTCGATGGTTTGTCAAATGCATCATTTTCCCTGAGAATTTTTAAGGAAAACTGTTGCTAGATGGCGGACTCAACTACTACGTCCAACTTGAAGGTCGTCCAGGTGACATAAGTCTCGTGAAGGTATGTAAGACCGCCGCATGTTGTAATCCGGTGCCGCAGGGACAGAACTTGGTCCCGACCAGCGGCGCGCTACTTGTGTCGCACGTTCGATCAGAGGTTCGGGAAGCCGACGGTCGCAGGTCACTAATTTGTGGACGCTAGTGCAACTTTAAAAACTTTAGTAGACGATAAAATCGGCGTTTGGTGCGTCAGTTTCCTCACCTTTCTCTGGATATGTAAGGGACGACGCAATTATATTGGCCAAGACGAAATATGCCTGTGAACAGGCACAATGTGAACACCTACGGAATTGGAACGATAAGAAGATATTTTTAAACGTGCTGAGAATACAGCTTACTCACCGAGAAACAAAACCACCTTCCGGTCAGAAGCCGCCTCAGTACCGACTTCCGACATTTGGCATAAGAAACCCAAACATCCAATGTACTATTTGCTTTCGGGGTTGTTAACACGAGCTCTCAGCTTCGAACTTGGCTGACAGTCTCATGCCTTGACATATGTGAGAATTGTTCGGGCAGAAATGATAGAAGACCAAGGGCTGACGTGTGGATGGTTAAAGAAATGATAGAAGACCAAGGACTGACGTGTGGATGGTTGAAGATCCCATTGTTCCTGACTGTGAGAGCGGAAGCCCGATAGCCGAGATGTCGACGACATACCGGTATCAACCTACTTTTACATACTTCTGGAAGGATAGTGCCCACCTTGCCAAAGCTCGACAGACACAGAATGATACAAGGCCCATAGCAATCAGTCAATAGACCACATTGCCGTAGCTACATAAAAACAATTCTACACGCAAATCCGGCTATCAGCAATTTAAATGAATAGATGGTCGCGAACGAACTTACAGGCGGTCCTCGGTAACGACGTCTGCAGGATGGTTGCTCCATTGACTGCATACGTCTTGGAAGACACCATTGATAGTTGGAAGGCCGTGCAGCTGTAGACAGGATAGAAGTCACCAACTGTCGAAAGTTCCTATATCCTCTTACTCCAACGGAGAAGGCCTACAAGGCAACCTAACGTCAAGGGCCTACCCCACGTAAGCCCTCAAGCGCTCAAGCTTGACTTCAGCATATACTAATGGGTCAGAAGTAGTTTCGACACACCCGGGCCACTCGGTCGGACACTTCGAATTCAGACCCTTCTTGTATCTTGAAACTTCATAAACTGAATTATTGCAATAATTAGACAATAATGTTCAGCTCCTTTTTTTTAAAGTAAAACCAAGGAGATGCGAGTGGGTGAAATACGACGAAAGGTCACGCTCTGCCCTTCGGACAACTGATCGCCATCAATTTGTGACCAACCTCTCAGCCAAAATTCTGGTTTTTTGCCTTGTAAAGGGTGTGACACGTCCGACTGAGTGGTGTGTCCGAACTACTGTAGTACTTAGTAGTGTTGCGCATAGTGAAATGATCACGTCGCTTGACAACTAGGAAGGGCCAGGTTTGGAGAGCGAAAGATGGACATGACTCCATGGGTCAGCGTAGCTGCAAGGACCCGAAAGTCCTCGCATACATAGCGCCGGAGGACGGAATCCTTCACTTGCCGATCTATCATCTGATTAAGCACCTTCGGGTACCAGTAGTCGTGCGTATCAACTACATGGTTCCTTTACGGAAAATGGTTTCTACCAGAAACTGGCAAATTATACAGGAAATCGGCTAGACCGCCCTCCTAGATACATAGTAGAGAGGGTCGTTATCGAGAGTCAACAACAGAACGACAGCGACACCCCATTCGTCCGGCAATTGCCGAAGAAACACAAATGGTCACTATCTGAGCAGTAAAATCTGGGAAATACACTCGTACATATATAACGAAAGGGATATTCAGGTACGGAAAACAAAGTATAATAGGTGAGTGAGGGCTAGTATCATAGCGAAAGGATGAATGTTTTAGAGGGTGCCCATTACACGAAAGATTCAGCTACTACTAAGTGGTCGAACACCGACATTTCGTCAAGCCCCTACGGCGACATTCGCTGCTGTCTCGAGCCCGTTAGCATATTGGAACTCGCCAGAGGTTTCATGCTACAATCGGAGTCAGCTTGACAGCGATGGTCAGGTTTCTTCGAACTTACCTCCCACATATCGATCGCAACTTGGCAGCTTTCGCGAACGACCTGCGGTGAATCTTCTCTGACCAGCCATTCCCGAAGATGAGGCAAGACTTCTGGTGTGGCAATACCACCTAGGGCTTCTGCAGCTTCATGGCGTACCATATCGGATTCAGAACCATTCTTCAGCACTTCGAGTAGCGCAGGAACAGAATGGGGTGACAGCATTTGCCCGAAAATGAAGGCAATTTCATGTCTACTCAATGGTGAGCTTCGAATCCAAGCGATAGTCAAGGAAGCTTACTTGAACAGAGAACTATCATCCGTGAATCCAGAAGCAAGAGCATCAACAGCTTCAGCCGTACCGATGTTTCGTAAAGCGAACATGGCCCGATATCTTTCAAAGAGGGATAGTCTCGTGTCCACTAGTTGGCTCTGCAGAGTTTTGATGCTCTCCACGGAAGTTTCCTCAGGTTTAGGTTTGCCAGCCAAGAGCCCCGATGTTGCCGGTGCAGGGTCTATTGAAGTATAGCTAACAAGTGATTCCTGAGAATGGTGCCATAGGGTCCATGGACGGGATGCACTTACCGGACGATGGATTCAGCCTCCTTCTGCTTTCGACCTTCTTCTGAGTTATCCCACTCAATCTTGGCGATGGCGATCTCGCAGGTCTCGCGGACTGCCCTTTCAGAATCCGATAAGAACTCCTTGAGAACCGAGATCGAGCTTTCGGAAGAAATGGCTCCCATTGCTTCAGCAGCCTATTCAAACGGGCTTCAGAAAACAAATTGCGACTGATCGGGGATACCCTACCTCATGCCTGACCATAGGATCTTCAGCAGTATCCCTGAGAACAGCTTCAAGGGTCGGCAGAGCTGACATTTTCTTCAGTTGTCCTAGGCAATATGCCAATTCATGTTTTAAGAGGGCAGACGAATCCCCAAAACCTAATAAAGAACCATCAATATGCCGATCCCAGTTTATGGCAGAACCTTTCATACCTTTTGAGATCACCTCGACTGCTTCATCGGATTTTAAACCCTTGAGGGTAAACAGAGCCCGGAATCGAACGTGCAGAGGAGTCTTTCCAGAGGCATTGAGAAGGCAGTCTTCGAGAGCCTTGAGCTCGTTGGAGGCGACGACAACCATGATTGGATCTAATCAAGGGTCAAGATAATTTTGGGCGGACTTCGAAAATCACAGTCTCTCTTATCCTTCCACCATGCCTCGGTCAAAACGTTCTAAGCTTGGTATACAGCTCTCTTCATAACTGTAAACGAACTCAAAGCTAACGAAATTCAGTCTCTTTGACAAATGTCTCCAAGAAAACAAGAGAGCACAAAAGTGCCATGATGAATGAGGTTTGCCGCCCGTTACCCTCACGTTTTGTTCATCTTTAAAAAATGCTATAGGTGCAGGCCAATGCTGAAAAATGGCGGTATTGCTGGCTTTTCGAAGTCGGTTCTATGAGAAATACCCATCTGAAAACTGTGCGGAAGCTGTGGAAAGAGTATGGTTCATGTCTCGTTGCGATTGATGCCATGGGCTGACAGATTTTCAGTTCTGCGCGTATATTCTTTGGACGAGCCGCTGTGATGGCGAAGGCGCTGGGAACAACACCTGAAGAAGAACATCGAGAGGGCGTCCATAAACTTGCACAGGTGCGACTATCTTTTAAGATCGCTTTTGTCGTTATAATCAACCTCCGTGTTCCCGATAGCAAATCAAAGGACAAGTTGGCCTGCTCTTCACAGACACAGAACCATCAGAAGTAATCGAATGGTTCGCTGATTTCAAGCAACCTGATTTTGCCCGAGCTGGAAACATTGGAAGTCGTACAGTTATCCTCCCAGTAGGCCCTGTCATGCAACGACACTCAGACCCTCCCGAACCTTTCCCTCACAACGAAGATCCTCAACTCAGAAAATTGGGCTTGACAACCACTATGAACAGAGGTGTTCCAACTCTGACAAACTCCCACAAAATCTGCACCGAAGGCAAGGCCTTGACAGCAGAACAAGCCCAGCTTCTGAAGTTGATTGGCGAGCGAATGGTCGACTTCCGCGTTGGACTACTTGCTCGATGGGACTCGGCAACAGGAGAGGTTGTTCAATTGGAGTCCCAGCTTTCAGCGCAAGAGAAAGGCGAGGGCAAAGCTGCAGATGAGAGCGATGGCGAGGAGGAAAATGACATGAGCGAGTAAGCCTGCTGCTTGTCTCGGTCCTATACGCTTTCAAAATTACGCTATTTCTTTCTACCGTGTGTATAATTGCCCTACTTCGAATGTATCTGACCTTGTGGTCTAACTTGAACGAATTGCTACGACGTGTGAGCCCATGGCGACATCGAAGCCCATCGCAGCCGAGAGCGTCGGACCGGGGGTATTGAGCTGGTATAACTCGAACCACCACCTGCTGCATGAAGCTTACCATACCATTGCTGGGCCTCTCGACTCAGCTTCCCCTTGGACTACCAATGGTCCAAAACCAGAATCCGGGAGCGACCCCTGTCAATCCTGGCTTTGCCTTGAGCGAGGGGAAGGATACCTTCTCTCCTAAGGACTTGGTGGGTACCATGGGGCTTCCAGTTTACTCCAGGTTATTCTGACTCTGGTCCTAGGTCGCTTTAGGTCGTCCTGGCTCTCCAATCGCCAATGAAGCCGGCGACCTCGCACTTGTTCCTTTCAGCAAGTACTCCTTCGAAGAGAACAAGTAAGTCTGGCATATGCATACTATCTCGCAGGGAAGTCTGTTGACGGGCGCTTCTCTTCCTAGCAATAACAAGTCCTTCTTCGTCATTTCACTTGACAACACAGGTGTCAAACCGCTTCAGATCCCGGTATGGATGTTCTGTTGACCGTATTTTGCAAGACTTTGACCTCCTCCTTTCGGACTATAGCTACCGAAGGGTGGCGACATTTTCTGGCTAGCACCTCGCACAATCGCGCAAGTTGTGGAAGGTTCGGATGGTGCTGAACTGTACACGTTGGATGTCGCGCTGGACACGTCCAGCGACGCGTCGAAGGGTCTCCAATCACTAGGCGAACCCCAGCTCGCAGGCCAGTTCCCAACCAAGACAGCAGTCAACTTCCGGTATAATCCAAAGTCTTCATTCCTCGTCTTTTCCGACTACGTCTACGACGACGGTAACCTTACCGCAGTCAAACGTCAAGACGAAGAATGGGATGATCGGGGAACAACGGCTTTTGTTTATGATTCCACTTACGAAAGGCATTGGGACACCTGGCAAGGTCCCAAGCGTCCGCAACTGTTCAGTGTCGCCTTGACCCAGGGTGATGATGGCAAGTGGAAGTTGAACGATTCCTTCAATACTCCCTTGCGTGGGACCAAGCACGTTCGTGTTCATATTCGTTACTTGTTGGCCTGCGTTGCTGAAAGTAATTTATAGTATTCCCCAGTTGAGCCATTTGGGGGCACAGACGATTTCGATGTCTCCCAAACTCACATTCTGTACACTGCGAAAGATCCAATACTCCCTGTGGCCTGGCATACCAAACAGAACGTGGGTGTTTTTGCCGGACCTTTTGCCTTGCTCCAACCCTGTTTCTGTTGCTGCTAGATCTATTTGGTTGACATCAAAGGAGCTTCCCCGGCCAAAGAATTAACATCAGGCAAGCAAGGGGCGGTCCATAACCCAACCTTCAACAATGCAGGGAACAAGGTGGCCTGGGTCGAGCTTGACTTGGACGGTTATGAAAGCGACAGGTAAGGGAGGAATGTCAACTTGAACCAGCGCAAATGCTCAACTGTCCACAGGGCCAAGATCGTCATCTACGATCTCGACAAAGATATCAGATTCACTGTCACCCAAAGCTGGGATAGGTCTGCAGAAAGCCTGGCTTTCTCCGAGGATGACAGCTTCATATACCTGACAGCCGGTGATGAAGGGAAGGTGAAAGTCTTTGCCTTGCCAGTAGCGCCGACCCCGGATCATTCCTCTACCCATCCAAACCTGGACCGCAAATACTCGATACCTGTTTCCCTCACCCATGCTCGGGCATCCGGTGACGTCCAACCTTTACCCAACGGTCGACTTCTGTTCAGTCAATCATCTTTCACTTCTCCCAAGAATGTTTTCATCTTTGAGAATCTTGCTTCCGTGGAGGCCGCTATCCTGGAAGGGAAAGCAGATGCTGCCGCGAATCTCAAACCCAATCGTTTGACAGATTTCGTTAAAGAGGATTTGGAAGGGAAGCATCTGGATGAGGGCGAGGAATTCTGGTTCAAAGGTGCTAGGAACAAGAATGTCCAAGGCTGGTCGCTTAAGCCTAAGGGATGGAAACCCAATGAAACTAAGAAATGGCCGGGCCTTTTGCTTATCCATGGAGGTACGAGTCAACGCATCCAGCCACAACTCTTGCTTATCCTTTTCACCTAGGCCCTCAAGGTGCTTGGGAGGATCAATGGTCCACTCGCTGGAATCCCAACGGTAGGACACATGGAACTGACTTCCCATATATCTTCTAAACCCCATTGCCAGTGTTCGCAAATCAGGGCTATTTCGTCATTCTGATTAATCCTACTGGGAGCACAACGTTTGGACAAGGTATGTACTAGGATCTTGTCTATGCTTGTCGTTCCTCACGGGTCTATCGCACTATAGAGTTTACCGACGCTATCACGGAAGATTGGGGTGGCAAACCATTCGTAGACTTGATCAATGGTTGGAAACATGCACTTGAGAAATATCCGGAGGTACGTCTCTTCGTAAGCGTTCCGAGTATCAATCCATGCATTTAATTTTTCGCGGGGATAGATCGATGGAGACCGCGCAGTGGCCGCTGGAGCGAGTTGGGGAGGTTATGCTATCAAGTGAGGCGTGGCTGAAACTCTTGTTTATGCCGGTGCTGATCTGTAATTGCCCCATCGATGTGTAGCTGGATCCAGGGGCATCCTGAATTCGGTTTCGGATTCAAGGTACGCCTTCATCTCGTTCTCGTTTGCGACAGTGGCTGAGGGAGATATTGTTTAGGCGCTCGTAGCACATGACGGGGTTCGTGCATCCTTTCGCATGGTATTGCACGAAATCGGAAGATTTATCCCATCACCTAGGTGTTCGATTCAAATTATAATGGCTATTCTACCGATGAGCTTTTCTTCGTGAGTTTAACTTCCAATGTGATATACTCACTTTTGACACAATGCTTTGTCTCATTCAGTTCAACCACGATTGGGGAGGAAGGTGAGCTTCATTTGTGCCTAAATTTGATCCCAAGGCTGACATTTGGCGTAGACCTTGGGACCCGAAGGCCAAGAAGCTGATTTCCCAGTAGGTTCTATAACAGCCTTCCTTGCGTGATTTACTCAAATCTTGCAGGATGAACCCAGCTAATTATGTCCATAAATGGTCTACTCCCCAACTGCTCATTCACGGAAGCAAGGATTATCGCCTTGCGGAAACAGAAAGTATTGGCGCCTTCCACGCTTTACAGCAGTTAGTCTTCGCGACTTCTTTTGTTCATTTGATCCCTTCTAACTTCATTCCAACATAGGCTTGGTATTCCCAGCCGCCTAGTTATCTTCCCAGATGAAAACCACTGGGTTTTGAAGCATGGAAACAGGTGAGGCTTCTCTTTCGAGCTCGCTATCACAAGATTTAATGAGCTGTTTAATAGTTTGAAATGGCACTTCGAGGTCTTCAGGTGGTTCGACCAGTTCGTGGGTGAAAAAAAGATATCGGTCGGAGCTGGTGTCTAGGGGTGACCACGTGTATTGTAGTTCATGAACGGCACATAAGTGACATAGTAATGGATATATCCGAAGCCACTTATACTTACCGCCAGGTATGGCAATGCCTCGTGCACTCCATGAGGCAAGGCTGCAGATCTTGCCCGTAGCCTCCGCTGTACATCGGGCTCTTGCGACGGCTTTTCTGCCTACGGTCAACTCCTATAACTCGTGCTGTATCAAGAGTGTGGCCTTACGAGAAAAGGTAATCCATTGCACCGTTTTGGGGTTGTAAACCTGTGGAATGATATCAGAACGGGTCCAGTATTGCAGAGCAGCGAACGAAATCATTTAAGCACCCTGTAATGGTACGAGCGTAGGTCTCCCCCGGACTTGCATTGGCAACCTGTGCAAATTGAGAAAGAGAAGAGAGAAAGAAGAACACATGTGGCACACAAAAAATGGGGGGAACGGAAAGACTCGGAGCAACTCGTACTGGTGGTCCCATAGAGACTTGAAATCAGTCATATATCTACCACTAAAGGAGTGGAGAAGCATATCCGCATCATCTTTCAGACCAGTCTCGCAGCATCGGTCCATAGAGAAGGTGTGCAGGCTTTGGTCTAAAGACCGGATCCTACTGCTTTGAGGTCATGCAACGTTGGGAAAAGACACATGGGCCATTGCCTCGAGGACCAGGATAATTCATAGTCACTTGAACCCGAATTTATCCTGGACTGTGCCAGCCCTTCTGGAATATGGCAAGGAAAAAGACGAAAGAAATGAAGGCAATGCCCTGACAGAAGTGGGACGAAACCTAGCCCTCAGCGTATTGGGACAGGGTTGCCACCCTCTCAGGGCCTGCGAAAGAAAGAAGGGGAAAAAAGAGAACGTGGGCAGTGGGATGGTTTGAGGTAGACCCTTCGCTTCTATTCATTTATATGCTAAGGCTGTGATCACGGCTGGAACCCAGTTAGATCAGCGTCCCACTAACATGACGTTGACGGGCCACCATACAGCGCTTAAAGTGCTGTGACATGTAATGAACCGATCGGTTCTATATAGCTGTAAAACCTTAGCATATGCCAATGACTCGCCTCCAAGTTAGACGCCCATCGGAGTCACGTCTGACATTGACTGGCGTGATGGAATCGGCCATCCCGGGTCGAGGACATGGTCGTGGGTCGGACTGATCGTATTAGAGCTGTTATATATGAGTATCTCATACGGTACGATCTGTACCGGAGTCACCTGTGGCTTTTGCGGCTACTCTGAGCCGCCGTTTATAGCCGAGGGGGAACGTTTCTATTTGAGGGGCACCAATGGTCAGGGTGTATACACGTACAACCTAATTCCACTATCTCTTCCTCTTATATCTATTGCCACGGTCAGACAATCTACTTTTAAGTCCAAAATTAGGGCCCATCATATCGGAAGCGCCAAATATTAATTGGGCGCTTATGGATCTTTATCATTGTAGGGACTGGACACGTCCAACCTTGGCGATGAGACCGGTAAATTACGCAGATCCTAAGTTCACACAACGTCTTTCTGATCGGTAGCAAGGACTAACCCCAAATTTAGTACGGGCGCCTATCTAGTATTGTATTACTACTGCGTTATCGATGAGCAGCTCTTTGAAGTGGGAATGGCATACTGTGCGAGGCCTGCGTGTCACTTCCTCCGAATAAGTACGTCAATCTGGTGGTCTTTCTGCTTCTTGGTCACATCGACCGGGATTTATGGCAATAACTCCGGACTGCTTTTGAGTTCGAGCGCTTGAGATGAACCCTAATGAAGAATGATCTGATCTTGTCCTACAGAGTGGTGAGGTCCTGCCTCAATTGAGATAAGAGCCAAGGTTCAGGCACTTGTGGATTAAGTACTCAGCCTTTTCGGCCGGCCCAGTTATTGATACACGTTGCGAATAGAAGTTGGTTTAGTGCGTCTCGGGGAATCGCAGGTTAGTAGGAGATAACCCAAGTGCATCCCTGGCTTCCAGGACCAGAGCCTTGAGTGCATCTTCTCCCCTTTCTTGGTGAAATTCGGCCACCTTATCTGGCCCCCCCAATCGCGTTCTAACTTCGTCCATGATCATCTTGACTCCCTTCCAGTATTCACCCATATCTGCCCAGTCCCGAACTTGATGGCCCGAGAAAATTGCTCGATAACGGTCCTGAGTGTTCCGCATAGACAACTGGGTTTCAAATTCTGCAGTCTTGTTGAAATACTGGAGTGCTTCTTTCTTGACGGCTTGGTAGAGTGCCTCGCGGGCATCTTGATCACGAGGCTGGTCTGGCATGATCTCGCTCTTCAGAGAACGTTGTTCTGATACCCATTGTACGAATTCGGCGTACATGATGCGGTCAGCCTTTACTTTCTTCATACCAGGCCCGGTACTTTTAAAGTAAAGCGAGTTAAACCATCTCATGGAGCTGGCCCACTCAAAGACTGCTTTCTTTGTCCCAAACCCGGATTCATAGACTGCCATAGTTAATCCCAGGAATGGCATGATTTCGTTAAAATCGGCGCTTAATTCGAAAGGTGGATGGGGTGCACTCGGAATCTTGATGAGGCAACAGAACTCATGATTATTGAATGACTAAGAGAGCGATATGTTCGCACCTTCAAGCCATGAAGCCCAAGTTGCAGGCCAATTTGTCTTGCCATAAGACCGAGAATCATTCCCATGTCCCCATAAGAATTAAAGAACTTGACCCTTTCAAAGTCGGATTTATCTCTGCAGGGATGAACGTCGACCTAGGTAAGAGAGTAGGAAAAAGTGTTAATAGACAGAACGAGGTGCGGGAGAACGAGATATCTGACTTGATAGAAGATTTCGCCTTCTCCCGCTAGGCTCCGGGCGTTCATTTCATCTTCCTTATGGCCCAACGCACTCCATTCGCCGAGAGCGACGGGGATGGCATAGTTGGAGGTCTTATATCCATCACTCTGGATCATATACTTGGCTCCAAGTAAGGCTTGAATCGTTTCATGAGGAACTTGGAGGTACTGTTCGGAGCTTGGAACATCACCCGGTTGGACTCTAGGATCCGCAACCAGGATGTCAAGATCTCCAAAGCTAGTTTTCTCCGGCGCCTCGATGGGCACGGCAGTAAGAGAGTATAGCCCAGATAGTTTGGGAAAAAGCCGCGATTTGAGAGCTGCGTATACTCGAGGAGGGAGGCGAGGGAATGCCTCTTTGCCAAGTTGGCTGGCGAAAGCTGCACCGCCCATGTCAAGGTGTTCAGAGTAGTGGGGGAGGCATGCAAGCGTGCCGTTGTGTTTATAGGAGATTCTGGGCCGTAGGCCTATCTAATTTTGCATCGCCAAAGGCATACACGAGTCAGACAAGAGTCATCGGAGGTAGTTGGCAGGCGTTGCCAGTTTAAGTTTTACATAGCCGTCCCCAGAAGACCGTCGAAAGACATGCAAGATTGACGGTCGTTACTTGACAAATCTGTCAACCAGTCTACCTAAGTAAATGCTACGGGTGCCAGCTCTCGTACCTGCAGCACACGCTGCGCAAAGGGCTCTGGAGTGTGGAGCGTGTACGGTAGCCGTTATGCTCGGACTGCTCGGACAATGAGCTTAGTAATATTTGATCTGCTAGATATGGAAGTATAGTCTCACACTCATGGTGCGTTCAAGGCATTGTCGCTAACAAACTACAAACCCTCTGTCAACGAAAATGTCTAAATTCGCACCTCACAAGCACTCTGCGAACCAGCCCAGAGCCACCGCATCTACCATCTGCCAGAAATGCTTGGAACGCGGTATGTTGAAACTTTATTGACTGGCGGTGATACGTTGCTGACGTTCTCGACGCTCCAGGACACTTCACATATGAGTGTAAAGGTGCCCGCCCTTATATCAGCCGTCCTTCGAGAACACAGCAGCTGGAGAACCCACGCCTGCGACAGAAAGCCACGCCCACTGTCGAGGTGCCCGAAGAATTCAAGAGACCGTGAGTTCGGGTGCTGAATCGTGTTTTGGAACGCAACTGACTGAACATGTGTCACTTTAGCGCTGGTATCGCTGCCAAAATCCTCGAAGAGAAGGAAAAGGAGAGGGCTAAGGAAGAAAAAGCTAAAGCCAAAGAGAGCGAACCGCGACGGAAGAGAGCCCGGAGGCATGTATCCTTTCCAGCTCATGGTTTAACAGAACGTTTGCTTACTTCCGCTGTAATGGCTAGGTCGTCTAGGTCTTCTTCGTCGGATTCTGGTTCCTCAAGCTCAAGTTCCTCGGATTCGGAATCAGATTCGGAATCAAGCTCAAGTTCGGGTTCGGATTCAGACTCGTCAAGGTTGAGGTCAAGGGAGCGCAGCAGAAAGCGACGTGTACCTAGCAAACGCAGTCGAAGCGAATCATCTAGCTCAGGCTCTTCTCGTTCAAGTTCTTCTCGCTCTCGTTCACGGAGTCCTACTTCCGACGAATCTAGAGGAAGACGACGATAGACCTACCACCCCCCCTTCCTAATGAAGATTACGACCTTATAATGCATTCTTCCGAGCGAAAGTCATTCCCAAGAAGGGTGTTCTGTACTTCCACCATCGCTCCATGGTGTAGATAAACAGATTAGGTCCGGTGACAGATAATATAATTACAATCGTGTACTAGCTTATGAACATGATATACCTGACGCCACCTTGGTGTTCATAATGAGAGCAACAATCAGCCTGCACAAAGTCAGCCAAGTGATTCGTTAGTTGAGTAAATTGCCGCGTACCCGTACAAACCCAACACTTCCGCAAAAATCAGAATGAGAACCATGCCCACAAAGATTTTGGATTCGTGAACAAAGGCCCTTACGCACTGGGGTCTAGATAAGCAGTAGAAATGACTGTTGTAGTTGCAGGACGTACCGAGTCGCCTACATGGCCGATAGCATAGCCCGCAGCTAGTCCAGTGAAACCGCAGGCCAAGCCTGCCGAGAGGTGGACAAAGCCTGCGAATAGAGAGTAATCCCGTCCCACTAAGAGCTTCCGGTCAATAAAGCAACGGTAAGTTAACCAAGAATTCACTCAACGATTTCCAGCTATCAGCACAGACACGACCAATCCATAAACCGCAATAATTCCCGACATGACGACTGGAATGAGTGACTATCGTTCCATGAGTTACGTGGACAGTCATGAGGGGCTTCGCGAACCTTCATGATGAGCTCTGGCTTAAATTGACCAAGACCTGCAATCCCAATCCCTGACTTAGAGGTTCCATATGCAGCACCAACAGCTATGACAAGGCAACCGTTCAATGACGCTCAATAGATCGAAATTCATTATATTCTCACTGCTAAAGACCATCTATCGGTGCATTAATGAGACTGATTGCGCGTTTGTGTGCTGTATTACTTACCGACGCGGCAACGCCAGCAAAACCAAAGAACGGCGCGAACGGAGGACAGAGAGACATGGTGGTGGTACGGTACGTTGGGCAATGAGCGAATTCAGTGCCGATGTGCCAAGCAGGGATCACATGACCTGCCGCACTCGCCGCTCGGCGACGGTACCTGGACCGGTAAGCGCTCACGGACACAGAGGCTCCGGTTCCCGTCAGACGGACCGTTACTCCTCGTTACTCTCGCAGCGACGCAGCTGCATGTTGTTCCAGACATTCATGTTCTATAAGCTGCCTTAAAGCCTACGAGATTACAGGACCATTCTCTTACTGCATTTGACCAGGGCGATTCGCACTTATCAGCCATGTTTCTGCAGTTGGCGGTTATGAGCGTGCTCATGGGAGCGTCTTCATTTGGATGCGGAATTTTACCGCTTGCTTTCGCCTTTTCAAGTGAGCAGATCCTTTGTATACGATGGAATCTTACTGATATGGACTTTATGTAGAAAGTCATGTTGAGCGTCTTTCCGCGATTGGTACCGGCCTGCTGCTTGGCGCAGCCTTGGGGGTTATAGTCCCAGAGTGCGTTTACGGTGCTAGATCATGAGATTGGCTCTAACTTTCTATTAGGGGTATAGAGAGCACAGTCGAATCTAGTGGGGGTGGAGAAGTTCCAACCACCAAGATCTCATTAGCACTCTTGACTGGTTTCACGTTCATGTTACTCGTGGAACAGCTTGGCGTAGGACATTTTCATGGGCCACAGACGGGTCTTGATGTTCCTTACCCCAAAGTGAAGCAATCAGCACCAGCAGACCAGGTCGACTTTGACGCCGAGCTCGATGAATTAGAGCGAGATGAGTCCGGACGCTCTTTCGCCAGTTCGAGCACCGCTGTTGCTCAAAATAATCCAAGCCCATGGGACTCGCCTTCTGGACGAGAACGCGCGATCCCATTGACTCTAGGCCTTGTAATCCATGGCCTCGCAGACGGCTTCGCATTGGGCGTCTCTTCCCTCGCTCCAACCTCACCTGACGCTACAAACACGCTGTCACTGGTCGTATTCCTGGCCCTGATCCTCCATAAAGGCGCGTCTTATCATTCGATCCTGTAATATCAAACCTAATATATGGTGCCTGCTAATAGCCCCAACTTCTTTGGCGCTTACAACCTCGCTCCTAGCCTCAAGTCTACCCAGAGCAGAATGCAAAAAATATCTCGCAGTGTTCGCCGCAGCAACTCCAGTCAGCGCCATTGTTTCTTATCTCCTATTCTCTCTCCTGGGATCTGGAGGCGATAATGAATGGACAGGTTTGGCCCTCCTCCTATCTGTGCGTATGCAATACCATGCATCTCCCATATGACTGATGTTCGCATCCTAGGGAGGCACTTTCCTTTACGTAGCGACTGTGCTGCAACCAGTCTCGCAGCACTCACCCAGCGTTGCTGATCTGCCTCGTCTTTCGCGCGTTTCCCTTATTGTTCTAGGGCTGGTCATTCCTTTCGCATTGAACTCATTTATGGGACATGGGCACTGAATCAAACAGTGCTCTATCCTTCATTAGCTCCTTCAGCTTCCCAGGCTCGAGGCGTGGTTCGTTGATTGAACCATCTGTAAATTAAAAGAGGCATACATAAGCAAGGGAATCGTAAGCATGCAATTTGTCTGACTTAGCGACTAATCTGCCAGTATATATCGTTGTGCATGGAAAATACAGGTCCATTCCTGAGCTTGGTTCTTGGCGAGGCCACCGGATAGCGGTTGTAGATAGTGGTATGCACCTAGTTTCTAAGTGGGGATACGATCAATACGTTGCTACTTCTTGCCTAAAAGGAAACCAGTCAATAGCATTCAACATTCAAGGGGTTGCTCAACTACATATTCCCTTTCAAGGCAGCGTGAATATGCAATTTCCTATTGCGACAATACATATTCCCCGGTGTAGATTCCAGAATGTAGTATGACCATCTTGGACAGATGATCTATATATTCCCTTGGTAACATGGATACCTCCCAGGCTGACGCCCGATCGTGACGGTGCATAGAGTATGTATCAGAAAGTACAAGCACATCGAGAAACCTGACCCCACAACCAACTAGTGCCTATGCCCTCTTAATCAAGTCCTCTCCCTTGTTCTTGAATCGGGCCAGCTCCTTCCTCCATGGTTCCCATGCCTGACCATATTTCTTGAGCAAAGTTGCAAGTTCTTGCCTTTGCTCCTTCTAGAAAGATGATATCATGTTACAATTTGCAACAAGCATCATGAGAAGCAGAAGGAAAACTTACGATATTCCAGGGCTCCTCTCCTCCGTAAACGTCAGTGAACAATTCACTCAGTTCAGCGTACGGAAGTGATTCAGAGCGTTTGAAGGCCTTCATAACGTCAGCCTTCAGACGAGCCTTAAGCTCATCTTCTGCCTCAGCGTTCCACCATCCTCTAGACTCCATAAAGTATCGGAATCGCAGGATGGGATTATCAATTCGCTTGCGGTCTTCCACTTCGGAGCGCTGCCTGTACGCAAACGAATCGTCCGAGGTCGAATGATGTCCCACTCTGTTCCCAACCAAGTCGTTCGTTAATCCCATATGTTAGTGACAAAGAATGCGTTTTTCAGATGTCCATACCTGTAAGACATGGCCTCAAGAAGTACGGCCCGACCCTGCTCCAAGCAGCGTCTTCTTGCTTCTTTGACGGCACTAATCACGGCCAAGATGTCATTACCGTCCACACGAATGGTATCAATACCATATCCGGGCCCTCGACTTGCAATTCCATCGCCATGGTACTGCTCAGAGCTGGGAGTGCTGATGGCAAACCCGTTGTTTCGGGCGATATAAAGTGTCGGAGAAGGTATCGTCGAAGCCAACATCAACCCTGCATGAAAATCTGCGCGCGTTAAAGGAAGATGGATATTATATCAGGATCGGCAAACCGGGATGGGCAATAGGAATGCACATGGTACGAACCTCCTTCTGATGCGGCGCCTTCACCAAAATAGCAGGCAGCAATGGAGCGGGAACGTCGGTTCGGATCTCGACGAAGGGCGTATCCTACTCCAGCCGCTTGAGGTATCTGGGTTGCCAGAGGCGACGAAATCGTGTGAAAGTGGTGCTCGGGCGAACCAAAGTGCTAATCGTCGGGGGATAGAGAATAAGCGAGAGCGTAGAAGCTCAGATACCAATGGGAACGTACGACGGGCATTTGCCGACCCTTGCCAGAAGTGTCTTCTTCGTTACCGAAGCATTGGGCCATGACTGTGTCCAGCCCGAATCCTCTCCAGAGCAGAACTCCCATTTCCCGGTATTGACCTTGTCATAAGAACCGTGCTTTAGTCCACAAGGTGTACCTGAGTACATTGTACTTGTGATAGGCATACCTAGGACCCTTGTATCGCCGCTCCATTATCGCACCGAGTATATGGCAATTGAACGACTTACTCATCATCATTTTCCAGTCCTGCAGCGGAGCCAATAATGGTGGCCTCTTCTCCATACTCAAGGGATAACTTAGCGAGAGCAACGTGTCTCCAAACGACCGAGAGCTTACAGAGGTCATCTGAAGGAGAGGAAGGTTACCAACAGGCAATTATAGATATGAAGAATCTTACATAAAAGGAAATTTTGCCTTGCCGTTGGATGTTGTAGAGGACATTATCCAGAGTTGGCAATAGCTGCATATGTTCGTACAAACGTCGAGCGTAGGCTTCATCCATCTGTAAAGGTGTTATTTGACGCGTTTTGGAATTGCTGGGCCTTCTGTTTTTACCTCTGGTAGTTCCGCCCCCTCCAGAGGTTGGCCAGCTCCATCCAAGATGCGATAAGTGGGGATCTGGGTACCGTCTCCCGTTACGGAATTGAAGAACTTGAGCTTGGAAACGATCGGAGAGCTTGACTTTGGTAGATTCTGCGTACTCAGTGCATACGACCTCGTCGAGGACGGCCGCTGCTGGCCCCTCCGCGTCGCTCTGACTGCTAACCGCTGGGCTACTCTGGACGTCCGGATCATGGTAAGACAGAGGGGGTGTAATGTCACGTGTGGGGTTTGGCTGGTATAATGAATCGCGTCGCCCAATGGGGAAATGGAAGGCCAAGCGATCATTAAATACCTCTTATGTTTCCTGTTGTAGCCTGTTGTACGTAGCGACCTTGTTCCCATCGGCTGTTCCACGTTGTGAGGTCTGTTGAGGCTTTTTCTATACCGATTTTCAGAAAATGTTTGATCTTCCCCTTGAGTAAAAGGACCGTAAGACCTGAGCTCTCCCCAGCAGGGCTTGTTTCTTTTTCTCCCTCTTCTTCCAACGCAGCAACGGTCTGCCCACCCTTCCTTTCCCTCTCCTCTCTCTATTTAAGTAGTGCCCTCCATGCTCCGTTTTGCGCTGGCCGTTCTTTTTATCTCCAGCACGCAGGTCGTCCTCTCTTTGGCCGGTCTGAAGTTCACATTCACGGAGGTCCAGCAATGTGAGCCTCTCGCATTTTCTTTCTCAGGCGAATATGCGAAAGGCTCTTCGCGAGCAACTTCGCTCTCTGTCATACCGTTCGGAGCGAACCCAGTCGTCGTCCCCATTCCCAATCCAATGGCCATTACTGGAAGTGTATTCTCGACCTTTCTTCCCTTTCCCGAAGGCACCGACTTTATCGCATCGCTTGAAGACGCCAGGGGGGCCACAGTGATTAATGTTTCTGACGTGATGAGGGTCTTACCATCCCAGGGCGAGGCGAAGACCAGCTGCCTCGATCCAAATCCCCCAGAGCCGCATTTCATCCTGGAAGACAGTCCTTCCCAATGCGAAGAGTTCACATTGTCGTACAACACGACCGCTCTCCCCCAGCCCCCGAGAGTGCGAGTGTATAATCCCAGAGGATTTTCGTTCATACTCAATCAGACCTTCTCAGATCAAATCTCAGGAACTGCGAGGTACATGATGGGCGTTTCTCAGGGGCGGGATGTGGCTTTGCTGGTTGATGGGGGCAACGGTATTCGGGAAACAACGAGGCTCCTAACCGGTCAGTCTATCCGGCTGTGTATTTATGAAGGTATTTGAATTTAACCGCCGTCGCATCTTTGGGTAGTGGGTGGGGATGCATCTAGCCCCACAGATTGCCTCGCCAGGCAACGTGAAGAGGAGGCAGCCATGCTGGCAGCCTCCAAGTCGGCTGATATCTCTTCCAAGTAAGCCTTGGCATACCTGACATGTATTCACACTTACCTATCCTCCGGTAGGGCAATAATCATTGGAAGTGCATCAGGAGGAGGCGCCGTCGTTTTGATCGCCGTCATCATGTGCATTTTCATCATCCAGGAGCGTACGAAGAAGCGAAAAGCCAGATACACACACGGCTCGTTCGACGGCACTCGGATGCAAAGGGGTGGCTTGGACGAGAAGGGATTCCCCTTGCCCACTTTCGTCGTTGTTTCTCCCAGTTCAGAGAAGAACGCCAGGTGGCCACAGAGAGCCATCCGAACGGATAGTCTTGCATCATGGGTGCAGGTGACACCAGACGATCAGAAAGAACCTGCCAGTCTGAGACGTCCGGAACACCACTCCATCGGTGCCCCGTCACTCGCACACTCCGAAACTAGAAACGTCATGCCACGATCTGTGGACGGCCATGGGTCTAGGTTATCCATCAACTCGCTTGACATCGAGGGCATGCTGAACATGGCAACTATGCAAAGCGAAGCCGCGAGGAAGAGCTCAACGACGACTCTATTCGGCCCTGACACCATAGTTGCGCCTCCCCAAATTCGAATCCTCACTGAGGCTCCTCGGCGGAGGTTGAAGGTCAATTCAGATATCCCAGACGATCTGCGTTCAGTGTATTCGAGGGATTCTGTGAATCCGTTCAGTACGTTGAACGATCCAGAGCCTTCTGAACGCCGGAATCCTGCCAGAGACCTCCTCCTGGCTTCTGGGGTTGTTTCTCCAGACTCTCCTTTCGCCAGAGCAGGCGCAGGGTTACCTACTTCACCACGCGATGTACGCAAAGCACCTGGACGCCTATCCGTATCACGCAGTAGCAGAAGTAGTGCAGATTGGTATGCCATTGCCAGATAATTGGTTAGCTGAACCATCAAGTTTCGCCCAGACCGTGACATCCTTTCGTTCTCGACTTTCTTCCAATAGGCAAGGACTGTATTTTTTGTTCAGTTGTCGATAGCTTCTTCAGTTTGATTGCGATGGACAATCATTGTACATAGCTCACTGTCCAGTATTTCACATATAAAAACGCTTTAAGAAGATGTAGTAATTCACAGTTTCGAGAATACACACCAATTATTTGACTATCGGCAGTTGCAACCGCGAACATCGCGTCATTACACTCCACTCTTGAGAAAGCTCGCGAACAAAAATGTTTTCAGAGTGCGATCTCACGACATCTCAGTGTCGTCCACAGGAAGTTTTGCAGCTTCTTCCCTGGCCTTTCTTCTCCCTCCCATCAACAACGAAACATAGTCCGCTCCGCCAAGGACGGGTCCTTCGCGCTTTTCTGATTTCGATTTAAAAGACTTGTCCTTCAAGTTGCTTTTCTTTTTGGCGGCTTGAGCCTGGGTCTGAGCAGAAGAGCCCGTCGCGTGGGTAGGATTATTCGAAGATGTCTTCGTCTTTTTCTGTGAAGTCGAGATTAGACAAAAGAAACCGTGAGGCTTGAAGTAACCAGCTTACGACTCGCTTGTGGAGCTTAGCACTTTTCCCCATGGTGACAATTCAGTTGGTCTGGTTGTTAGCAGGGGATAAGTTCATCGTGGTCAAAGAGGACGCCGCCGCCAGTTGCTGCTACATTGGATAGCGGCAAGCGGGCCGGGTCCCGTGTGATCGATATTCAATTAGAGTATTCTCTCAAAGTTCAAGGGAAATACGTTACATATTAGAATAAGCTACGGTACATCCATTCAAGGTAATCACCGGTAACGCAAATTCCTCATCCTACCAGTTGCATTACTCTGGAACTTGCTGGTCTCTCTCCTCAACCGTCGACTCGCTCTCTCCCTCTCAATCTCCCTCCTCTCCAGATCCTCCGCTGTAAGAAGATCAAACGAGGTCGAGAACTCTTCCGCTTCTTGCCAGTCCCGCCAGACACTACGGAGAACCTTGGGTCCACGTCCATCTCTCGGGGCTCGACCCCATCCAAGACCCAGACCGGTTTTGTCTTTGAGCAGACTGTATCCACTGCGATCCCTTTTCTCCGGCTGGGCTTGTTCACCTAGGGCAGGTGTTGCCTCTTTCGCTTCCGTTGCAACAGCCTGGGCTGCCCCGCCAACAACACCCCATTCAATGGCATCCCGTTTATGTTTCATCAGTTCTTCATGAACTGCATGAGCAATGAGTGGCACAGCTTCTCCCGTCAAACCGAGCTCTGCACATAGTTTCCGCGAAAACTCTTCGGGAGTGAGAGGTGAGAGAAGGTCCCATTCGATGTGATCCAAAAGATGATGGTTCGCAATCTGAACATCAATCTGCATAAACAGGCGTGAGTATACATGCACGACGAACATTACTATGGAAATGTGCTTACGCTGAGAATGACTCTACATTCTAGCAACTCGTCCCCTAGTTCGTCCTGTTCGTCGAGTCCGATAGCACCGTCCATTCCAAGTTCCATAGCAGCAATGTCTTGATATTCTTCGATTTGAGCTTTTATTTGATTTGTGACTGTCTCGGCCCAAGGGACAGGAGGCAAATCAAGATCATTGCAAAATATTCGAGCAAATGCTTCTGGTTTGATCAACTCTTCGTTGATGTTCCAAGCGAAGCAATCACGTATGCGGTGAGTTTCTGTCTCAAACTCCACCCGGATAGGAACTAGTGAAGTTCGTTTTCGCCCCTGCGCAATGACACTGTCGGCAGGACTGAGGATGGAAGTCTGTTATGAGGGTAAAGTTTCAGCTAAATGGGATTTATAACGTACGGGTAGTCATGCATAGTTGGTCCACCAAGTGCGATTGGTATAGGCTTGGCTGTGATAAACTTGGCTGGAGGGAACATCCCCAGATAGCTCTGATCAAGTTCAGCCTTTTCAGGTACACCTGGGACGGCCTGCGGTGCAGGGGATGAATAGCTCCTAGTTGCACCCGTTGTAGGGTTGAAAACGCCCATCGAGCTTCCTGTTCTACCCACGCCTTGTTGCTGGGTTCGAAGAGTGGTTCGAACACCCCCGCTTGCCTGGAAATCCGAATCCTCCGAATCGATTTCTCCAGCGTCCGGAAGGTCGTCTCCGGATCCTGGATCGGCGTAGTTGATGACCGCGCCTCGTCTAGACGGCCTTCCAGTACCCCCTAGCAAGGCAGACGTCGCTGAAGCAAAGACGGGCTGCATAAGGAGTGAAACACCAGTTTTCATTCGAGAGGCATAGGTCGATTGCAGTGCTTGGGGTGTTGTAGGCAAAGGGGCTTTAGGGGGATTGAGAGGGCCCACAGGTTGAGTTGGCACTTGTGGAGCCTGTTGTATCGGCATCGGCGCGACTGGATGCGTATGAGAGTAGATAGGCTGAACATAGCTCGTCGCCGCAGATGTCGCTGCCATTGGCATCGTCGGTGCCGGTGTGGATGGCCCAGGCGTATTTCCGCCTGCATTTCGCGTGCTTCGTGATCGTGAGGGTCTTGACGAAGCCGACACGGTTGGTTTTGGCGTCGACGTTGAGGACCATGCTTGAACGTTCCGCATGTAGGCTGTTCCCAATTGAGCGTTCCATTTCTAGATCATGGCAGGACGGCTAGCACACCTTTGTTGTGGGCCAACTGCGGGGTCGGAGCAGCATAGGCAGTTGACCCTGCCATTGTTGCGTTCGCTGCACTGGCTATCTGTGACCATGTCTGTCGAAGCTGAGAGTCTGTGAGACTCCGTATGTCAAAATTGGGATTTCCAGCCAGGGGCAGCGCCGCAGCAGGCATCGAGCTCGACGCTCCCTGGTTATCAGCCATCGCTCGTCACGTTGATAAGGGCTAAGGACAAGATACAAAACGATAGAACCAAGCCGTCAATGTGAAAATTCGGCAAACCGTGACGGCAACAACGATGAACGCGTCGCGTCACACATTGCTACCGTGTGACCTCGCTGTGTCACACGGCGCCGACACCCTCACCGACGCGTTCGCCCAATGCCCTGCGACTCGTCTTCAACACTGGCCACGTCCTACGCGGGCTAATCCGACTGCAGTCTCATTTGAACATATTGGACAAGCCATGTGGCAGTTATGACCGCGCCACATGGGTCTAGCTGCTCCAAGAGCTCGTCGTACCTGAAAACCTCACATATCGAGGATGAGGGCGGTTCCCCCCTGAGACGTCATTCGTCACTCCTGTGAGTCTATTCCTGTCCCCACAAATCATGGTTTTGGGGTAGGGATGCATCATAGGCAATATCATACCATTAACGCGCCTTCGAGGTCTGGCATCCATTTACGTTCGATTCAAGTTCAAGACGACATCGTGGTGCTATTCCATGTCATTCAATGCTTGCCCATGAATTAATCCATTCATGGTTGACTCTGACGATTGTTCCCCGGTGCTCTTGAGCTTGAAATTTTGGAAGACGTTTGCGATCCGGCCTGAACCTGACGACAGGCCTGCCTGCCTATGGCCCGTCTCGTCTAGAACACCTAGTGGCCTTCCTCGCTTAAACCATATAGTAAGCGCAGATCTTCTGGGGCAACCTCGCGTATTCCGTCTACAAAACAGGATCGAGTTATTAATATTGAGAACAGCCTATCCCACCCGCTTGCAGTGCTCACAACCTTCGAGAACTGGACCCCCGGTCCAAACCTCCGATGTCCTTCCTCAGGCCTCAACTCTGGCCAACTCCATTCCAACTCCATTCATTTCCCATCGACTCGGGTTTATCCTGATGCCTAGTAACATTATTAAACGTTCTATAGAACATACATCAAGCTGCAAGCTCTGCGCCTCGATCTCGAATCGAGCCAAGCCCTGACTCTGCTCTCCGCCCGTGAAAGTTTGAAAGCTTCAAGTTTGTAAATACTTTCCGACTCAACCCTGATACCAGCGACCCGACCCCGCGCTCTACTTACAATAATAGAGGACGGCAATTCTGAGCACCGTTCCCCGCACAAGTTCTGAAATCTCCGCGATATCAAGCATAGCTTACATTTACTGCGAGAAGCATGGACACTACTCTAAAAGACTCGGCTATGCACATGCACAATCACAAGTTTATTTATTCCAACTCAAACAAATCTCTGAATCTGTTGAAATCTTCTTGGGCTGAGCGCTGAGCGTTGAGGCATCCCATCGCTCCGTCCGCTGCACACGCGATCACGCTATCTCATATATTTATTTATCACACCTGAGGCCAGATCTTCGTCACTTCTCGAAATGCAAATGTCGGTGTAACAACGTCCATATTATCACGCGTTATTTCGTGCAATTACCCGGTCAAGTATCATTGTCAACGCGTCGCAAACGGCGTCGTTACGCGTTACGGCGAGCACTGCTGCCTGGCATCCGACTTGGAAATCACACTTCAAAACCCATCCTATCATCGGCCAGTACGTACCACACAGCAAAAGCCCCAGAACCATATCAAAAAAACATTTTGCTACTTGTATCATTCTGTATCATCTACCATCATACATAACTACATTCCATTCCCAATCTTTTCAACGAAACTTCCCCGAGAGTTCTTCCGTACCACTTCCGTACAACCCCAGATATATATATTTAGTTTACCTCCATAAGTCCTGTTCAAAGGTTGTTGTACAGCAAAATTGTGGGTTTTTGGAACGTGTCTAGCACCACATAGGAGTATTCCACATGGACCTCATTCCAACCCCACAACTCCGGGCGCACGTTCTATGTACATAGAATTCAGGAGGGGCATCGGATGCTCAGTTTCACCTGAATGTTTCTTATCGTCATCAAAAGGATAACCGCAAATGCGGAGTACCCCCACATCGAACGGGGGACGCCACAACACAGCACGATAGTTGACACTAAGCGTTCAATGGCAACCACTGTGTACGTGGCATCGGAATAGATAACCATGAAACTTGAACGAGGAAAGCCCGATAGATACCACATCGATGATGAGAGTCGTGAAAGGTAATGCTAATTGGACAGAGTGGATCCAAAGAGAGAAAGAAAAAATTGTCCGAGGTGATGAATGTATGAATGGATACATATGTATTGGTAACACTACGAGTCGAGTCATCTATGAAGAGATATGAATTCACAGAGAGGAAGAAAAAAAGAGAAAGAAGGGGAGAGGGGGACTGTACCAGTAACAGAGAAAGAAAAAAACTCTAATGTGTATATGCATATGTTCGTGATATAAATAGTACATTAGCGGGAAAAGTGTTCGTCGCCGTGGGGTCATTAGATGAGAGGGGGAAAGGTAAGGAGGTACAAGACGAGACGTGTGAGAGGATGGAATGGGGATGGAATGGACATGACAAGATGACAAGTAGAGAAGAGAAGGAAAGAAGAGACCGACACCAGCATATGTCAAGTCACCGCATCTAGAGAGTCGATACATAAGTTAAAAAAAATAGGAATCCGATGGGAATGCATTAGGGGTAAATCCACGGGATATACATACAGGGCGAGATTGAACCTGCGGTAAACCATAGAATCGAGTCCAAACACAACCTGAAGCAGCCAAAAGCTACTTCCAACAACTCGATTTTTAGCAGACAAAATCGATCGACATCTTCGAATCCGCAGGCCCTGGATGACGGGGTCCCAGAGCCGCAGCTTCGAATTCTCTAAACCTGGGCAACTCAATCTTCTCTTGGTCGCCCGAGGTTTGAGCATCACGAACATGCTTCTTCACGTCGTCACCATCGTTCTCAGCCTGAGCCCCAGCGTCTTCTCCACCTCTAGTTTTGCTTTCAGCACCGCCCTCTTGTTTGCCCTCATCTGCACCCATCTCTGTATCCTCTCCACGGTTTAAACCCTTGAACAACAACCCCTCGGCCAAGTTAAAGCCCTTTCCTCTCTCTTGGGACGGAGGCGAGGTCGAGAGTATCTTGAGAGGAGGAAGTGTGATAGGTGGAGAGTTGGATCGAGAACCTGGCATCGAGATGGCTCCTCCTGACCCTCCTAATCCCGGTGGCCCAGGCTTCCCTGTCCCAAATCCAAATGGCCCAGCGTGCGAATGAGTTTGGGGATGAGACAGACCTTGTCCATGTCCATTGAAGGGATGCAAAGGCGTTGAAAATCCAGACGTAGATGCTGAATGTGGCGGGTATCCGCTACCCCTGCCACCGGCAGCAGTAGTGGTAGCAGAAGACGACGACGAACCCGATGTATTCGAGGGGGCGTGTATAGGTGTCATGCCGAACGCCATACGAACAGAGTAAGCAAGGTGATGGTGTCGTGCGCCTCCTCGTTCCCTCTCACGTTCACGATCTTCACCGCGGACATAGCTCCAGGTAGCAGAGGATGGACCTGAGGTTGGAGAAGCAGGTCGTGAGCCCATCGACATTCTCTCTACTCCCAAACCAGGGGGACTGCTTCCTGTACTACTGCTCGCACTGGACAGTTGAGGAGTGGTAGCAGCCGTCGTTGAAGCATGGTGAATCCCACCCCCTGATCCACCAGACCACAAGGGCCTTTCGGTGAATGAGTGGTTATGTGGCAGCACTTGAAAGTGGGCGAGTCGGTTCTTGTCGCCACTTGACATCGATCGGTGCAAGAAGGAAGAATTGGTGGGACTTCCGAATGTACTGCCAGGCCGGGAAGAAGTGGTAGAAGAAGCGATGGCAACCCCAGCATCCCTCTCATTCTTGTCCGCCCCTCCAAGTTTGCTGTTCAGCGCACTGGTCAAAAACGACGGGGGAGGCAAAAGCACCGGTGATGGCGCCCTACTCGGGTTCGTGCTATGAATGTTCAACGTCCTCAGTGGTCCAAGGAATGGACTGGTGGATGGAGTAAAAGCCGTGGAGCCAACGTTGTTGTAGTCACCACTGGTGGTACGCATAGCGGAGGAATATTGATGGGGAGGAGAATAGTCAGCGGAAGTGGAATGAAGGGAGAAGATCCTCCTTCCACTGCTCGGGGTTGACGAGAGTGGGGAATGAGGGTGAGATATCGGAGCGGGGTGCGGAGGGGGAAGCTCTGAATCAGAACTTATGGGCGAGTCCTCTTGCTGGCCGTTATGATTTATCCGCCTATGATGAGATGGCATGGCATACGGGTGGTGATGTGGTGCTACCCAGCTATGGTTAGACGCGTGTCCACCTTTCATCATGGTCTCGACGAGATGACCAGAGGAGCGGGATTGAACAAGATGTGAGTGAGAAGGTTGTTGTTGCCAGGTCGTGCTGGCGGCATGTCCGCTTAACCTCCTTTTTCTTTGCAACCTCTCCCCTTCTTCCTCGAAATGAAGTGGAGGCGGCACAGGCCTAGCGAACTGGACCTCGCGCTCGTAGCTGGTGTTATTCAAGCCGAAGTATCGTTCTTCGTTCGGGAGATTGAGATGATGGGTCCGCATGACAGGGCTTGTCGTGGCGCTTTTGGTCAGTCGGCCATGTTGCTGAAGACGCTGGCGGTTTTCAAGTTCGGCACGACGCGCCTCGTATTGGGCGCGACGGAGTGCTTCCTGGCGTTCTAGAACATAGAGTTCGTCCATGGCAACAGAGGAAAGGGCAGAAAATGACGACGGTGCGGGAGGTGGTGGGGGTGAAGCTGCGCTGGTGAGGGCGGCGAGATTGGTGCTGGATGCTGCGCGCCTCGAAGAGGGGTTGTGGTCGTATGATCCAATGGCTGTAGGTCTGGCATAAGATTCGCCCTGTGGGTATATTGCAATTTAGAAAAGGGAATTAAAAAGGTTAAATGATAAGAGAAGGAAGTAAATCCCGAGCTGTGTGTGTGAAGCAAGGGTGCAATTGACGACTGATAAGGCCTTGGGACCGACAACGAGCCGCTCGAAGATAAGGGAATTGCGAATGCTCACCTCGTCGTCGCTGTTGGCCCTGCTCCTGGCCTTTTTCTTTATCCGTGCGTTGGCCTGCATTGAGCGTTCGTAGGAGCCGTCCATGGCCTCATCGCCAAGGGCGTTGTTCTGCGGTGTCTTGGCCTTGCTTGCAGCCTTTTGGGACTTGGAGTGTGCATGGGTGCTCCCACCCGCATGGTCGTTGTTGTGTATGCGCGAGTGGCGTGTCAGTTCATCGGAACGGCTGAAACGCTTCTCGCAAAGGGGGAACGTGCAGACGAACGGCTTCTCGCCTGTGTGGGTGCGGATATGGCGTGTCTAAACTGTGGTCAGTGGGGGGTAGGGGGGTGAGAGCACTGTGCGTACCTGATGCTCGAGGCGGCTGAAGGAGCGACCACAGAGAGCATAGGGACACTTATAAGGCCTGGCGACGGACTTTTCAGCGGGGGACGTCGCGGACGACGACGAGGAGGGCTGGTCCGTGCTGACCATGACGATGGGCGGGAGGATGAAGGACTGTATGGCAAACATCAGGACACAGACTGGGAACACGGGGATAGCAGACAGACTATTTGAGGACAGAAAAGTCCGGGGAGTTGCCGGAGAGTCAGGGAAGGGCGAGAAGAAGAAGAATGTGCGTCGATATTATTATTTTTGTATGCTCGGGCCGATGGCCGGCAACTTTGGTTATCGATCACCGTCACACGGCCACGTTGGACATCGCGCCATTTCTGGCCTGTGGGGTAGCACCATCCCGATCATCCATCAATTGCTTTTTCTGGCATGTGAATCTCTTTTTTCTTTCACCTGAATAACCTCGGAGCCTGCTAATTTCCCGCCAGTCGCTCCTACTCGGCTCCAATCTTTTGACAAGATCTTCCGCTCCGAGTCTCAATCTATTTAATTCCTTGGCATTCTTTTCCAGAGGCGCCCATTTACTGCTTCTTTAGCTGGATTCTTCCTGGCTGGCCTCGTTCCTGGATCTGGGCCTGTCGTAGTTCGTCCCCCGCCCTGCTTCTCCTTTTCCATTAGGCAACTGGCTATTGTACTCATTCGTGGGGCGTCTCCGACTCGGCATGCTACTTAGAAAGTAGTGCCCTAAGTGGAATCAAATGTGTCAACTTCAATGGAGTTGCCTTCCATTTCGAGCATCCCTTCTGATGTTCTCAGTCGTCGTCACAGTGAGTCCTCGTAGGTGATGCCTGGTCCTTCCAGATTACAGCTAGGCTTTCTTCTTGTACCCTCATTATTCCGACTTTCTCGCGACTCTTTGAGCCATCGAGACGAAGAATAAACACTCCGAGTACCAAAACAATCCCGCTCATATGGAGTCTGCGCTTCCACCTCCGGATGTCTGGTACTACTCTATCAGCTTGTCTGTAATGGCAACTTCTGTAATTCTCACTTCCCCATTCAATCACAACAGATTGGCGTCCCGAGTCGATCATTCTGTAATATGGCTGAATACGGGCCACTTCATAGTGTTCTCGGAGATCAGCGAGTCTCTCAATAGGTTGCTCCTGGTGCTGGACCCGGTGACGACGGAGGTCCTGGAGACATGAATCCTTCTTAGTTTATACATCTCAAATGCATAGCTTCCTGTTGCGACGAGATTGCTGGGATCTCCCGAACATAACGCTCGCTATCAAATGCAATCTCACATTCCTCAACGGACCCGCACCAGCTCTATCACCGACGTTACGGCCTTTGGGGTGTTGAGCGGCTGGGATCGGCAAACCACCTCTTAAGTGGTGGGTGATAGTCCTACTCCTGAAGAGAAATTCCTTCCACCGTTTCAAGGGTGGGTCTAACTTTATCGCAAACTCAGCTTTGATCCGTACAGAAAGCAAGGCGCACTATGCGGAATATTGGATCTCGCCTTGGACTCAAAGCACCCCAGTTCTCATGAGGGTTCTGAAGGTTCCTAGCGTAAGTCCGACAAACGGTCGAACACCTAGTATTCTAGATAGTATTATCTCTTCCCTGACTTCTTTGATCGGCGAACATTCACGGTCGTGGTTCGAAGAGGTGAGCTCTATTAGCCCTCTTCGGAGAACTATGCATCTTGCGTAATGTGCGAGTTTCCGGTTGGTTTCCGGGACATTTAAAAAAGTCAAATATTATTCATCACATCACGGAATAATGGATGATTTGCAGTTAATTCAAACTACATATCCCTGAATATTCAAATAAACCGTAACATGTTGAACGGATGTATACTATGGTGACACGGGTGCAGTTTGTATCATTACGACTCGGAGTTTCCTTACGACTTTACGTGCCTTGCTCGTCAGGTCTCGTCCGTAGATAATAATCACTGAATATTCCGTACAATCGAAGGCAGCAAAACCCGGGTAAGTATGAAACCTGTTGCCTCTGTTCGGATTCTCTTGCGACCCCAAATGCATGATTGTTGAGATAGCCTAGCCTACGTGGAATGTGCCAACAAGTTATATCATGATATCATGACCCTCAAAAGCACTCAGACACATAGGCTACTTTCTTAGCATTAGTCTGGCTCTCTTCTCGATGGATGAAGCAATTAATGTAGACGGAACCCAGGTTCTGCAGAGTTCTGCATAAGAGGATGTGTCCGCATGTACGTATGTACTTACGCGAACGACAACGTTCATGGTCGCCGTCAACGACTCTAACCCCGTTTCTACAACCTCCATCTCCACCGTGTCGTAATCCGATTTCTCGCCCCGCCTCCAATGGCACAAGCCCAAGCCGAGAATACCCGCCCGGACGGGCTGGCCGTTTCAACATCAGATTTATGTCTCTGCAACATAGCATATACACTGCCCGTTGGAAGTCAGTACCGACTCAGACTCTCTCACTCCGCCACTGCGCCGGTCCTCCGGCAGTAGAAAGATGCATATGGCAATGTGTCAGATTCCACCAGATACATCCCCCTGGTGCTAAGAGATTGGCAAGCAAACCCCACGAACCCCCAATCAACCCACTTCCTGTCATTACGTTGTCTGTGATAACCCTCGAAATGATTGTCGTTTCCCAGCCTCCCCAACTAGGAACAGGTCCCCAGACTCTTATGTTCTCACCTGGACGCTCGTTCGGGCAACTCACGACTTTGAACAACGCTGAATTTCCTTTCATCTCGGGAGAACTCGAATTTTTAGCTTGAAGGTTGTGAAAGTGAATTGGTGTGAAGAGGGTGGGTGACCCGCGCGAGGCTATCTGAGCCAATCTCGAAGGACGCCTTTTTTATTTAAATATCATTTTCTGGATGTCTGCAAGATTCGAAGAAGCCCTTTCGGCCCAAGGTGACTTGTCGGACTCTGAGGAGCATCCACGATCCACGACGAGGTGGGCTTCACTCACGCTAGTCCCGTGTCTCCCTTCACTTGTGCGAAGCTGTGCTATAGATAGGTTAGTCACATTGACCTAATAGCCTATCTGTGGGCCCGGGAAATATCTATTACTGCTCTGATACAGCTAGTCAAGCTAGTCAAGTGCGAAGAATGGAATACTGTCAACTTTACAAGAGTATCAATCGTTGGTTGTACATTCTGTTACGGTGAACAATTACGTTGTGGGTTTCTATTTATACCCCGACCAATTCTCTCGACGTCGTGCCCAATCCACGTTCTGCAAAAAAAAAAAACTTGAAGCGAACTTTGGTTATAACAGAAGCTCCACAACGATAACCGGGAATTGGAACATCCTCGGAAACCTTTGATACTGCCAGCTAATGGAGCTCTCCTGATACAGTTGACCGTGCCTTCTCCTGTGACGGCTCCAAACTTACCAAAGTCTTGTCTGCGAGAGATGATTCGAAAAGACCCCAGCACCCAGATCGCCATCGCCAGTCCTGACATTCACTCGTTCTCAGAGATAGCAATTTTACGATAGGCGTGGAGGACAGTGTCCCAAATTAAGATGTCCATTCGTAGCTTCTTCTCTAGGAGGATGAGAAGACTTGAAGCGGGGAAGTTAAAGGAAGCTCGACCTTACGTGATTCTACAATTCTCGAGTAGACGCGGCCCCTGGTATACCAAGAACAGGGAACCATTCTGATTTGGGTTGCATTTGACGACTTGATGAAGAAGTTAGGGTGCAACAGCTGTAAGAGATCTAGCGGGACTGCCGAACGGCCTGCTGCAGTCGATTGTTCCAATAGGCTGGAGAAAGCCAAACACACCACACCACTGTCTCCCATGATTTAAAATGCTGTTTAATTCGCCGAGGTTCCTTCGATGAAACAGATGTACACGTCTAATAAAGACTATTGTGAGATCGAGACGCGAAGGTGAAATAGGAAAAGAAAAAAGAGTCCCGACCGTGGTTCGAACACGGGACCTCGCGATACTAGGCTGCAACCTTGCAATCGCACGCTATACCACTTAGCTATCGAGACGTTGTGTACTATCTTACATGCCACGCCCACATGCGCTTGGTGTTGTCCGGAACCACCATCGCCCGCGCGCTTTCCGAATCCCGCATCTCTCAACCTCCATGAATGAATTTCTGAATGGATAGAACAAACGGACTCAGAAACCTACACTTTGAAATTCGCAACTCTCTGAACCGGGGAAAGGCGAGAACAGGGCAGCATGCCATGGAATCTATCTTATCAGGCGGGTTTCCATACTCAAGGTATTCTCAGTTGTTAGTATCAAACTGGAAAGCCCTGACGTATGAGATCCCCGTTGAATCTCTCAGGAGATTGCAGTCGCATAGCACCTGTGTGAACGCCTTGACCTTCTCTTCGGGTGATGGCCGTTGGCTGGCTAGCGGAGGCGATGGTGAGGTTTTCGTATCCCAGGGCCCTGGGCCTGAGGCCTGAGTTCTCACCTGGAGTCGTTCGAATGTTTCTTAGTAGCGGGCAACAACTGAGACTTTCTCTTATGCAGATCTGCGAGTGAAGCTTTGGGATTTCCACCAAGATAATGTCACTCGACCAACCATTAATTTACTGGGTGCCAGGGTATGGGTGCTATTCCAAGTCGCCCAATATACCCTCATTTAACTTTGCAGGGAAACATCTTCACAATAGCTTTCTCCGCCAGCAATCGCTATCTATACTCGTAAGTTATGGAACAATCTTCTACTAGGAATACAGCCGTCTGAATTGTGGTTAGAGGAGGTGTCTGCGAAACTGTCTTTCGCTACGACATATCCACCCTTGGAACAACGACGGCCACATCACCAGCTCCACAATCCGTGTATCCGGACCATAGGGTAAGCCCAATATCCTTCCAGGACACCCCGCAGACTGATCGCTTTTCTCCTGCCAGGATAGCATACGCTCTATATCATGTCACCCCTTCAACGAGGATCTTGCCTTGACCGCAAGGTAACGCCTTACACACCCTGGAGGATAGGCCATTGACATTGAACAACAAAGTCCATAGTGAAGACGGTGTTGTCATGAGGTACGACGCTCGTGACACAAGGCGTACCTTGGCCAACACCCTACCATTAAACGCCGAAGCCACAGGCGCATTATACCATCCTGTAATGTCCCATATCTTTCTGACATCCGATACCCGAGGGAACGTTTATCTCAGAGATGAACGGATGGCATTTGGCAATACGTCAGGAACGAACGGAGGGATAGTCCAAACGGTAACACCTCTTCTTCCAATTGCCCATTGATACAGGATTTATTCTAATGGAACCTAGTACAACACAAAACTAACGAAACGGTCGATAGCGCACCTGAGCAATCCCGAGGCAAGCAGTATAGTTTTCGATCGGGACGGTAGGGTAACTTCTCTCGTTTCAAATGCTACTAGTTGACCTGTCAAATCTAGGGTCCAAATTTGCAGTGACGATGCTAGTAAGGATAGCTTGCCAGCACCTATGACCGTGCTAATGAGTTGGGGCTTATGAACAGCACTATTACCCGACAATATTTGCTACTGGCGATCCTAACCCAATCGCGATTTGCAGCGGGAAATTCACTCCAGAAGGAGAAGTCGTAGATCCTTCGCAACGGTCGTATACGAATGCATGCACCATGAAGGTGGGTTAGATTGGGTTCGTATGTCCCGCCGTTAAATTCTGACTGTCTTTACCGGACTCAGCACGGATCGTTCGGTGGACCTGGGATGGACTCTGACATTTACTATGGTGCGGGCTCTGAGGACTTCCGCAGTTATATCTGGAAGATCCCCCCAATTTCCCAACTTGTCCAGCAGCGTCAAGAAATTAGTCCAAAGGATTGGGGCAAAGCCGACCTATCTGACACCGTTGGTGAATTAAATTAAAATACCGATCCTATTGCTCTAGACACTAACTGGTTCTCTCCGCTATAGCATTCACTGAAGGGCTGTATCAAGCCAAATACATCCCAGTTGACATTTCTAAACCATTTTGTCGCTTAGCTGGCCACCGGTCAATTGTCAACACCCTCGTGTTTCATCCACAATTCCTCCATGTTGCAACAGCTGGCATCGAGAAGGATGTAATACTCCACAGCCCAACCCCAGGGTCACCCTGTACCCTCGACTTGCAACGCACACCAACTGAAGTCAGGGCTTTGTCCGGTAACGGCGAAGAAGATAGAAATAGATACTTCCGGGCGTTGGTCAGCGATGACGACCGAGATGAATCAGGAACAATAAGCATGTTCGATTAGTATGTATCCAGGTTTGCTTTTCTGGATTTGTATATTGATTTTGTATTACTAGCTTGCTTAGGGAAGAAGGGCATCCCAGTGACATTTTCCAGACCCGAAAATGGCGACCTAATTTTCCTGACGACGAAGACTCCGACATGGACACAGAAACTTCCAGCGAAGATGGTTCTAATCGGGGTATTTTGGCGAGTGACAGTGACCAAGACGATGGTATGGGCCTGTATTGAGGTTCCCTGTCTTGTCTCATTTCTAATATTCTATTATTAGAACTTCGCGTGTCACATACCCTACATAGCTATGTGAGATCTTTCCAGCGGCATGAATAGCTACCGTCCTTTTGTTCCCTACGTTCCTTTCTGATGCGGAGACTTGAATGGAATCATGGCGGAGCGTAATTCAGAACAGACATGTACTTCTTAGCCACGTTGTACCACAAAGCAATTGAGAATTTTGATAAGAGATAGGACACTGTTCTTCAAACTTTCGTGTATCCGAAGCCACATCTGCCCACCTAGTTGCAGTTTATCCGACGGCGTTTCGTTCTGGTCTTCTGAATCACTTGCTTCTATGTGTCTATCATCCCGCTGGCAAAGATAAGGTCGAAACTAGTAGAACAAACAGTAAGCGCGACCTCTTTAGAACATGAACGTTCTTCTCCCCGAGAAGGAATTAGTGAGATGAGAAGGGGATAGTCCGGGATAGTAGGGAGTAACTTTAGATCGTACACCTTCGATGCTTGTAGATGACAATGGCAAGCAAAGCTCCACTTCCGGGGTTAGTGAGAGGAAGCCCGAACAGCCGCCGTACATGTTTGTCAGGGCAATGACAAGTTAGCCGAGAAACGAACACAGTTGATTTATAAATAATCAGTACCAGATACTCCTTGTCCGATGTATGGGAGCCATCCTTTGAGTCGTAACGCCCCGAATATCTTCTACTCCACTCTCAACCCGTTTAGCCAGATCCCAAAGGAAGAAATCGATAAGTACGCTACTAACCGTCCCGCAACCCGCGGCAGAGGAGCCTTCGCAGCGGAGGATCGCGAGAATCTCCGCGCGTACGCGTTCGACCGCGACTATGCTTGATGTTCGGAGACTTAGCTCTTCACGGGACCCCGAGGGAACGTACGTGCCCGCTGCCAGTCTGCTGACAAAAGAAGGGGGGTATGAGAGGATGTTGAGGTGGTGGAGGATTTGGGGCACGCGATAGTCGGCGAACATGGTCAGTTCGTGGATCTGGGGCCCTTGCTTTCCGGGGAAGATGGGGTGGGGGTCTGTCTGAGACTCTGGGAAGAACGCAGCCCATGTTTCGGCCACGAGAATTTGAGGACGCTTCCAGAGGTATACTGAAGTAATATTCAATCATATATTCCAAGGACATTCGGAAGCAGATAGACATACCTTTCGTGCCTTCGTATACATTTTCGTCGCGGAAGCTAGGGAAAGTATCTACAACCATTTTCACGAGATCGAGCGCACTCCCTCCGCCATGATGGCGGCGTTGGAATTCTTCTATAAAGTATTGATAGCTTCCTCCGAAAGACTGGGACCCGGAATGAGATATTGGCAGAAAAGAGACGTCCAAAAGGTGAGAATGTACTCACCTGAGTCAAGATCGATCCGACTTCTCGCATAACTGCTATCCGTTCTTGTAGCAAGGGTATCGTTTCTGTGCATCGTGAAGCTGCCTGAAACACATGAGCTATCAGGCTGTCCGGACACGAAGATTCTGATGCATAAAATCTAGGATCCGTAATGGGTATATTCTCCTCCAAAGCTGGAAAGGTAAACACGTAAGTCCGTGATCGTCACGGTGACTGCAAGGAAATCCGGCCAACTTGCCTCGATCTAAAGCGGCAACCAGCGACCAGTAACCAGTATGAACCTTTCTCTCCTCGCAGTTCCACCCTGTACGCCATTCAACGCCGTATCGTTCGGGAGTTCCTTCTTTTTCAGACCAGAAACTGAAATTCAACGCGGATATTAGAAAGATCCAATCTAAGACTTTTCTAGTCAATGGGTCCTTCGCATTGTATGGTTCTGGTGGACACAGATGAAGACTATGTGTTCTCCATGTCCGTGGAGTGTATGAGTCGGTTTCCATCTTCTGGTGGATCTGTGTGGCGCTCGTCAGTGAAGAGTGAGCAGTCACAGGGAGATCTCCGGACTGACGAGCCTTGCAGCAAGCCTAACACCTTCATCATTGATTTTTACGAGATCTATCGCCTGTTTTACCCGTTAGGCCCGTAAGTCAATAGGTAGCGGAGAAGGCTGCAGAAACTGACTTGCCCGGTAGACTGACAGTGAAGTGTGCACTACCGGATTGCGAGATCTGAGAGCTTCCTCATCCTTGGGAAGTTGTCGGTCATTCCCGTGAAATGCGGTTGCAGTCTCCTGGATTTCTACCGCCATGGTACACGATATAACAGACGTATTATATGAATGAATACTGTAAGCTTTGAAGCGGTCAATGGTATGGCAAGTTGCACCCCAGGTAAAGCTCACAGGATGGGCGCTAATCAACCCCGGTGCAATTTTTCTTGACAAAGACCGTTCCGTTTTGGCAAGGCAGGAGAATTGAATTGTGAGTGTTATTCGCCAAGGACGAATATTTTCCCCACGTGGCGGAATAACTCCGGAAAGCCCGAGCCCCCTATCTTGCTCCATGGGCTCAACCTCTCCGACGGGATTCCCCCGCCTCGAACGTGCGACTAAATAAAACAGAGAGTGCGGACTACTTATTGAGGATATGGTTCTACCGAAGAAACATAGAAGGGCTGCGGATGGGATTTTCATTGACTATAGTACACAAGGCCACGGGCTGGGGGGAAGGGATTCAGTATATATGTAGTACAGCATAGCTATTCGTACAGATCATTTTGGATTCGGAGATAAATTAATCGGCTTTCCTCTTCTTGTCGTCCTCATGGGTCGTTCGGCCATCCAAGATAGCTTGTCCGTGCTCCTTCAGTTCGTGCTACAAGGAGCTGAGTCAGTAATCGATTTATAGGCTTCTCAATGACACCGACGAACATCTCTGAGAACCTGATGAAGGAGTTATTATTATCGAAGTTCCCCTCCATATAGAGCTGATATACTTACCGTTCCTCTGACTTTCTTTGAGAAGGGATAGCGTCAGTCAAGATTCAATTCTCGTGGTTGCGAGTTGAAAGCCTTACTTGTGCACCACCTACCACCAAGAATAATTAGATCTCATGAGAAGTTAAGCTTGAGCCATACCACATACCAACAACTCTCTCCTTGAAAGGTATCGTTGCGTTAAATGTCCCGGAAAGTCCTTTGCTTCTTTCGAAAATGTATCGGACTTCACTTCCGTCTCCAGGTTGAGTTGAGCCTGTTCGACGGTCAGGTCGTCAGCCGACTTCAATAGCCACTTTTTTCGATCGAGATCTCACCTTGCTGTGGTACGGTATCGACCTGAGTCTGGTCGGCGGTAAGACCAGGAACTACCTCGGAAGGAGGCGCAGGGTGGTAATGGTCACTGTGTTGGGCAGCAGGGTGTCCTATGGGCGCATCAAACTGAATTAAGTGCTCACGGGTGGTCGGTGCGTCCATTGTAAGATGGGTTGAGTTGAATCTGAATGAACTAGGCAGAGGTCTCCATAATTTATAGTAGTTTCTATTGTACATTGAATGACGTCATACACCATGCACGTCACCGAAAACCCTATTGCACCCGAGATCACACAGCGAGAGCCCGTTCAGTGGAGTGAAGAATACGAATACAAAGGAGGGGAATAACATAGGTACGTGAAAGAATAATACACGGACTCCAACATCTTAACTGGAGGATCCGGTTGAGTACGTGGAGGCCGCCCTGCCGATTCCGGCTCCATTGGCAGACCAGGGATCCGTGGTCAGACGGATGCCTATCACTTGCCGCAAATCATTAAAGGGGCATTTCAAAGGATCAGGCGGATTCAAAGTAAACAGGAAACAGTCCTGAACGAGGACAAGTGTCAGCCGATAACTTTTTGAGGCCCACTAGATGTAAAACTTGCCTTGACACTCAAGCCAGCTGCCTTGAAACCTGGGGTCTTCACTGATGGAACAAGTTCAATTGTCCCACTGTACGCAATCCAGGAAGGTGCATCTGCCTATCATTCAAAAGTTAAAAAGGTTGTTAGAACACATGGCAACTCGGGCATACCGTCAACCTGAACATGGCCTCTCCAATGCAGTCCACCCTCCACATCTCCCGCTTGGCGCCTGTCTTTATAACATTCCTATCAAAATCAAGTCATCAAGGCCAGCCCTCATGTTCTACAGTGGAAGAAGAGGGCACCTAACGTCAACAGTCGACTGTCTCATCACCTGCAGTCGCATGGGTTTTGGTCTACCCAGGGTATTAGTAGTAGGACTTAATGGAAGGAATGCGGCAAGAGAGATCGGGTTCGAGCACAGCAGCAGATGGAAGGGTATCCGCTCGGTGAGCGAATATGTGCGTGAGGACGGCACCCATAATTTGGTCACAATATTGTGCACGCCTTGCTTTCTAGACGTGATGACGGATTCGAACAGTGCCCATTCAGAGCTTGGCAAAAAGCCAAAGGAATCCGTCAGGAGTGGTGGCGGAAGGGGACAAGGGGGTTGAGAGCGGGGATAATACAGAATAGGGGTAGTCACGGTTCTGTTAACCGCGGCAGGGTAAATCAGCAATCCCTTTTGCAACGAGGCAGCAAGTGCATCACGGCTCACGTCGTTCCAACGATAAGTCCCATGGCCTTCGATTTGATGGCAGGTCCAGATGCATTGGGCTTATTGATAATGGCACTGACGGAATACTAGACTATATTCGTCAATTTCAGAAGGAAGACACCTGACAATCACTCACGTCGATATTGGCGGTGAATCCGGGTAGCCCACTCAGCTTCACATCGAAAGATGGAGGCAAAGGCTAGTATAATAATACAATTTAGTCAAATTGAAAGCCGTATGGCCACTCTCACCTACTTACATAGATCATATCATCATAAGTGAAAGTATCGGGAAGGCGAAGAGAGAATCTCAAAGTGCTAGGACACGTTACATTGTCTCGCTCTTTGACCCAAAGAACGCGGGTGTCTAGGCATAGCTGAGCCGTTGAATGGCCCCCTTCAGCAATCTCTCGCAGCTTCAGTGAACCTTCAATCTACAGGACGACAATTGTCAGCGAGAGATAGGGGTATTACGAACTTTATTACCTTTACTTCGACTCTAGATACTCCCTCCGTCTTAGAGAGTTCAACTACGCCGTCCACATAAGATTCCGTACCATATACCGGAAGGACAGTCCCACTGTCCTGTGCGAGGAGACGGAGAGAGGTAGACCCGTTCTTCGATTGTTTAACGAAATTGCCAGTAGGTCTTAACCCAAGTCGACCGGCGAGGGCTAGTCGTTGCTCGTGTTCGTGAGGTTCATAAGAATATGCGGGGGTCCTATGCAATGACTCGGCTGGCCGATAGGACGGAAGGCTAGTCGTGGACATGACAACTGATAAGTATCAATTCCGGCCACAGTGCTTAAGCCCAGTTGCGAGTATACCAGCACACAAGACCTCGGATAGAGTAAATGAGTAGGAGGGCCGTTAGAAAGAGTCTGGTCGTCCGGCAGTTAGGTCTGGGGAAATGAGAAGCGGAATTGAGCCAATCAATGAGACCCTTTTCTAAGATGAACCGCCTCGCCGAGTTTCTGGAGGAGGTTTCGTCAAGAAAGCCCCGAGAGATATATAGCAGTGATTTCGAAGCATGGATACATGTGCCCCTCATGTGTCACCATCCAGCTGAGAATAGGGGACCATATGGAATAGAACTAGATACCTCCACAGTTGCTTAAACTGCGGTTCTAACACACGGTGTTCGGGATCAAGTGGCACCCGAATGCTCGTTCAAGAGCCCAGAGGCCCTCGTAATAAGCGGATTTAAAAAGCCTCTTCTCGGACACTTCTATGTAATCCCTTGGTGACAGATTGGCCCACCTTTATACTCGGACTTCATTCGATCGGAAGTCCATAAGAAACGAGGCAAGGCAGTGTAGACGTCGATGTTTGTCGAATGTCGTATCTCTGCGCCGGCACCAGGTGTTGACTCAGCAGTAGAGAAGGCTAGAAGAAGTAAGTAAAAAGGCCCTAGTACGCATGGCGAGCAACCGTCATATCAAACAACACTCCGACGTCCGAATGTAATCGGCCGATGCATGGATTTCACCAAACACATGAAGTAGAATATACATCAAATTGAACAAGTCATCAGAGTCCGAATAATAAGTATCTATGCTGCATACAGTAAAGGTGTTATATGGTACAGGTTATAGCCTTCGGGAAACAGGACGAGGCCTCAGGAATAGAGAAGATAGAAATCAAGAATTATGATCCGGGTGGAGGTCTCCTAATTTGAACATGCTTTGCAGCAGGGGCACCGGGAGTGCCAGAGGCGGTAGCAGATTCAGCTGGCTTCAATCGTTTTGCAAGAGAGTCTTCTCCCCCTGTGCTTTCCATCTCATCACGAGGTCGCTTAGGAGTAGCGGTCGATGCAGCAGCAGCAGCAGCAGCTCCGGCAATAGAAATTCCACCCGACGTTGCGGCCGGCCTTGAGGGGAGAGGACGTGAAGGTCCCGCACGAACACCGGGAGCTCCAGCACGTCCACGGATAGGCGCCCCACCTCTTGCAGGAGCACCCCCGGGGGCTGGTCTACTCGCAACAGCAGAAACAGACTGCTTCTGTCCTTGAGCAGCTGTCTGGGGTGCAGGTTGGGCGCCAGGAGCGGGAGGAACCGCGGGTCTCTGAGCCGCTGGTGCGGCTGATCCGCCCGCCACCGGAATTGACGCTATGCTAGGTGCTTGGCTGATGTTCCCAAGTGAGTTTTGAGGGATCTTCCCGGCAGCTTCCCATTCGCGAATTTGGGCTTCTAGTTCCTTAAGACGCTTGAGGGACTTCGTCAGTTGTGAGTCTTTGAGCTTGATCTTCATCGATGACTCAATCCTTCCACTCTCTCGAGCGGCCTCAATTTCTTTGTTATGCTGTTCTTCCAGCGCTTTCTTCTGCTTCTCAATGGCTGCTTCAATGGCTGCTTGTTGATCCCCATTTGATGACGCCTGATTGTTCGCGGTTTCCAGAGCGGCTTTCAAGTCGGCTTCGTACTTTGCTTGAAGCTCTTTCCGCAGATTCTCCAATGCAGCGGCCTGCTTCTTGGCCAATTCCTCGGTCGATTCAGCACTGGCAGCCGTTGCCTGCACCTCACTCTTAGCCTTTGCCACAGCTGCTGCGATGACTGCGTCAGTGCGCTCCTGATCTCCGGCTCTAGCTTTGAGGAGGTCAGCCAAACGACTCTGGAATTTGTCCTACAAAAGTGGGTGAGTAACAAAAAGTTTTGGGTCGAGGATCTACGCACGTTTTGCATCTGAATGCTACGTTTCTCAACGGCTGCTTTCTGAGCTGCTTCTTGAGCCGTCTGATAGGGAAATAAGCACAACGCGAAGCAAGAGCTTGGAAATTGCCTTACCTTGAGTTTTTGTAAAGCCTCGTCGCGAGCTTTAGCCAATTCAACCTTTTCGGCTTCCCAGGATGCAGGTGTCTCGGTGGTTGAAGCACCGGCAGATTTGGTCCATGTCTCTTTCTCTGCCAACAACTTGTCCCTCTCCTCTCGCAATGACGCCTGGAAAGCCAATAAGTCAATCAGGCCCCTGTATATATAGAACCATCGTACCAAAGCAATTTCTTGCTTTTTGAGCTCTTCAGCAAGTCCTGGATCGGGAACAGCTGCCGGAGTAGCACCGCTGCTCTCCAGCGTCGCAATCCTGCTTTCCAGCTGCTTCTTTTCCTCCACCAAAGCCGTTTTTTGGTTATTAACCTCTTTAACTCGGTTCAGGGCTTGCTCCTTGTAACGCTTGAAGTTCCTGTCCATGAGTTCTATCTTTCGAATCTGCTCATCCAAGGACGTCTGTTTTGTGGCCATCTCTTCTCCCAATTGTGTCTTCGCCTGCTTAGCCTCTTCAAGCTCTGTCTTGAGCTTCTCGATCTCATCTTTCAAGGCCTGGATTTCCGCAGGGTCAACTCGGTCATACTAAGGGAATCAATAAGCGGTTGAAACACGGAGCAACACGGATGAAACGTACCTTGGAAAGGAGTTGCTTGTTCCTCTCTTGCCAACCGTGGCTCTCTTGTTCGAGCCGTTGGACTTGCCCTCTAGCAGCTTCGAGTTCAGCTTGAGCTACACGAGCTTGCTCTTTAGCGGGCTCTAGTTCAGTGTTGAGTTGTGCAAGTTTTATTTCGAGATCGCGAGCCTTCTTGGCATGGCTTTCACAATCGGCACGGAGCATGGCGTTGCTTTCGCGAAGGATGTTGAGCTGATTGATTCTCTCGACGAGTTCAGCATGTTGAGCAGCAGAGGCAGCACTCTCAACAGCGCGTTCACGTTCCTGCAAAGACAATCAAGTTAAGGGATGTAGTAAGGCGGGTCTGAAACGTACCTCCGAGATGGTGGTACGAGCCTCTTGCAAGGATTGGGAAAGGTGCTCGATTTGAGTCTTCAAGCGGGTATTTTCTTGCTTGCTCAATTCAAGTTGCAGGTCGACAATCTCCTTCTCCTTTCGTAGGTATGAAACAACGGAACGAAGCTCGGCAAGTTTGGTATCTGTGTCTGCGGAGGTATCGCCCTCGCCTGTAGGCGTAGAGTCGGTTGCAGCCTGCCTGATCTTCGCCGCTTGTGAGCTGACAGATTCGAGATGTTGATGGAGTAGAGAGTTCTGCGATGCCAGATCTCTGCAACTGTGGAGGTACCGGCGAGTCCTTGGTGACCCTTGGTGAATTTATGAGGGAGATAAGGACAACATACCGGCCATTGAGATCAGAGATTTCCTTGTCAAGAGTCTGCCTCTGCTGATTCCAGCTTTGCTCAGATGCAGTCAACTTGGCGACGGCTGTCTCTGAAGCGGATTGATGCTCGCGTGCTTTGGTTTGAGCGACAGACAAGTCACGACGCAAGTTCTCAATAAGTTTGATGGATTCAGCATGAGCTACCACTTCGTGCGAATAACGATCTTCGGCAGCCTTTGCGCAGAAATTCAGTAACGCCGGCAAGCCAGATGCTACGATGAGTCCGTACCTTAGCCCGATCCTCCAAAGTCCGAACCTCTTGCTCTCTTGATGTTCTGTCACTCTCCAAATGCTTCTCAGACGTGGTCATGTCGATGATGGTATCCTCCAGCGTCTTCTTGTCATTCTTCAAGGCAGTTCGCTCCTCATCAAAGGCCTTCTGCGTAGAGTTGTACTGTTGGCGAAGATCGGCCAAGTCTTTGCTCGCAGCTTCGAGTTTCTCCTCCAATACTTTATACTCCGCCTATAAACACGTTAAGACCGTCCGACATAAGAGAGAAGGAATGTATCTTACCTCGTGCCTAGCAATCTGGCTTTCAGTGGAAGCCTTGTACTCGTCAAAGGTCGAGTTGAGGTTAGAAAGGGCGACTTCATTCGCTTGGCTAATCTCTTTAAATTGCTGGACGTGGCCTCTGGCGGCATCAAGATCCACTTCTGCGACTTTGAGTGAAGATCTGGACAACATTAGCCAGGACATTAAACCATCTCGGCGTGTACTCATACCTCAACTCAGCGACTTCTTGTTCAAGCTGTTGTTCACGGCTCAGTCTTGGATCTGCTAATAGCGCTGGAGCAGCAGTCGTAGTCGTGGGTCGGCGTTCGTATACGCCAACCTTCTCTTGGAGGCCATGCAAATGCTTAGTAAGGTCACCGACTCGTTCTTCGAGATGTTGTTTGCTGGTTTCAGCGCCAACGAGAGATTCCCGAGCCTTGGATAATTCCAGGTTCTGATGAAATGTCAGACACATTATGATACTGTTGGGTTCGGCAAACGTACAGCTTTATCAAGGCGGGCTTGCAATTCTTTCGCTTCGAGGTCCTTCTGCAGAGTGGTATGTCGAACGGAGTCGCGTTCACGAGCCAATTGTGTCTTGAGATCTTGCCTGTGTTCACCATTATTGTAGGGACCCTGGCAACAGGTTATGAATTCACTCACGTTTGGCTTTGGAGCATCTGCAATTGGCTTTCAAGACGACGACGATCATTCTCGCCAGAGCGTTCAAGGTCATTGTGCATCTTCTGAATGTTGGACATGAGATCGGACAAATGCGAGCGCTCTAAAGCGAGGGTCTTGTTCTCGTCAAGAAGTCGCGCCTGTACACCTCCCCAAATTTGTTTCTCTGCCCGAAGGTTGGCACATTCATTCCTGAGCTGCTCGAGACGACCGTTCGTAATATGGAGATCTTCAGATAGCCTACCGCATTCAATGTCCGCCCTAGTCCATTGATCGAAGAGGGTCTGACTGCGTTTGGTCATATCTTCCAACTCGCGGTTGGTTAGCTGGAATTGTTCAGCATGGACCCTATGGCGCTCTGTGTATAAGGTCAGTTCGTTAACGGTCTTCCTGTTATCGTGAGAAATTTCATACCATTGAGATATTCGACCTTCGCATTAGCTTTAGCCAAGCTAGCATTGAGTTCATGGATCTCGCGCTGAGTGGACGTCAATTCCTCCCGAAGCCGTGTAGAATCGACTCCTGTCTCTGTCTTGTACATCTCGAATTGCTGTTGAACTTCTGCCAGCTCCCGTGCGACTTCAGAGTCAGGCATCGCTGCAATTATCTGACCCGCCGAGGGAGCTTGACCGACATCGAGGGTTACACCAGCTCGAGAAGCAGCAGCCTTGGCTCGCGAAAGCATAGATTTGAGAGCATCTCGTTCTTTGACATATGATTGAATAATAGCGTCACTGTTCCGCTTCTGAGATTCCAATTGACCAGCAAGTTCCTGCATGGCTTCGTGAGCTTCGCGAATGGCCTCAGCTTGTTCCTGTTCCATAGCAGCCTTGTACTCCCGCTCCTCATTCTCCATCTTCTCTCCCAATTCCCTAGTGATTCTCAGCAACTTCTGATTCTGCTGCTGCAGACCGTCAATGTTGCGGAATAGGACGAGATTGTTAGTAATGATCTCGTTGACGTTGTCGGCCGGAACGAATGGTACGTTCTCGAGCTCATCGTCCGACGGAATAGTTGGGTCGTCTCTTCGAGCGATTTGACGCAACAGGGCCTGAACTTGGCGACCGAGATCGTTGAGTTGTTGTTGCAGCAAATTGTTCTCCGCAGCGGACTTTTTCAGTTTCTGGCCATGTTCTTCGGCAAGCTTGGCCTGCGCATCGCGATCAGCAAGAGCTTGGGAGAGTTGGGCGGAAAGCTCGGAGGCTTCCATCTTAACCCTCTCGTATTCAACTCGTTGTTGAGAAAGTAGAGGTGCCTTTCGTTGTGAAGAGGTGAGAATGAGGAAGCGGAAAAAGCAGAAAGGAAACATACCCTTTCTTCGATTTCAGCCAGAACTGCGGACAGGGTACGATCCATCTGGTCATGCTCTGCGCATTTCCCCGCATACTCCTCTTGCAGACGCACGTAATCGGTATAAACTTCAGTGAACGTTCTACCACTGCGTTGAGATTTGCTAGCCAATGCTACGGTGGGGCTGAGACCAAGCATTCCATCGAATTCGGCGCCTGGTGTACCTGGGACTCGAATGGGAGTACCAGGAACAGGGAGTTCACCGCGTCCCATACGAGATAACACACTCTCCAGCTGGTCGACCCTCTTCTCGGCCTCTTCCCGGCGCTTAGCTTCGTGCTCGAGTTGTTCTTTGAGCGCGTTTTCTCGGCGCTCAGCCTTCTCACCAATGGTTGCCCACTGACTCTCAATACCTTCCACAATTTCCTTGGCCTGTTTCTCTCTCTCCTCCATCATTTCAACCAAACGTTTAAGGCCATTGGCTTCGCTTGAATACTTGATTTCCTGTTCGGCAATTTGACTGGTCAAGGCTTGGATCTTAGATAGAGCCTGAGTGAGTTGGTTGGTCTGGGCGCTATGTGCCGATTGCAAGGCCTTCAAGGAAGCTTGAGTGGCAGTGTGTTCTTGTGAAAGAGAGTCGTAGGAGGATTGAAGGGTGAGAATTTCGGCATGCTTGGTTCGTCGGTATTTCGCGTACTCTTCAGTCTTGGTGGCCAGTTCGGTGTTGCTGCGTTCGGCTTCGGTTTGTGCAAGCTGGAGTTGTTGAGAGAGCGAGTCGACCTTGAACTTGGTGGAGGTTTCCATTGAACGAAGTTCCCGAATTTGGGATTCCAGTTTCTGGTGATCTTGGCGAGCCTCCTTCAGGCTGGCTCGGAGCGACTGGACTTCCTCTGCACACCCTTTAGCCGAAAATAAAGGATACATGTGTAGAACCTACCTTCTCGCTGTGCCTCTTCCTGCTTCGACCGACTAATGACTCCCATGAGATCACGCTTCTCGCGTTCAGTTTCCTCGACTTGGTGCTTGAGAGCCTCAAGTTCCGAAGTCGACGAACTTTGTGACTGCGACAGGGTGAATATTTGTGCTTTCAACGCGACATTCTCTTCCGCTGAAAGTAAGATATGGATAAGTCAATGAGTCAAAGGTATGTAAGAACGAGCTAGACCTAGTTTGTCGCGTCCTTGCTTTACTTGGGCAAGCTCTTCTTGCACAGAAGCAATGGAGGTATCGAAGTCCTTTGACAAGGAATCCTTTTCCAGAAAGGCTTGTTCGAGCTCCACATCCTTTCGCTCGCTATCAGCTCTGAGCTCATCCAAGTCGCGCGACGACGAGTCAAGCAAAGCATATTGTTTCGCAACTAGTTCATAAAGGAAGACAACGACATCTGGAGTGACTGCATTGAGGTCTGGAATCTCAGGAAGGATTTCAGCCAGATGATGCTGGTTGAGCTCGTCAGGAATGGCGACGGTCAGGACGTCGGACTGCACGTCGTCATCGTAGGCTTGAGAGGGGCCCGCCGGGGAGCTCTCCGCTGCCTCAGCATCCTCCTTCGCTTTACTCCGCGTTTTGGTCATCAGTCGTGTCTTGGAGACAGGCGAGTTCACTGCGCTAACAGCGTCCTCGAGGTTTAAGGAAGGGAAGACCTTGCCACTCGCGCCGACGAGCACAATGGGTCGTCTCACGTGCAAAGGATTAGGTAAGCGCGTATTTGGCTTCAAACCTTAAATTTCTGCTCTTTCTTCTTTATCAACACAACTCCGAACTTTGGGTGAGTGCCGAATTCACGTCTTCGTCGTCCAATTTACTGATAAAAAGTCTCTGTAGTCACCTTCTGACTCATAAGTATTTGAAAATGAGTTACGTCGCCAAAGGAGAAAAGGACTACGACGCCGCTGGACAGGCCCCTGCTGCCAAGATCCACAAAATCCGAATCACCCTCACGAGCAGCAACGTCAAGAACCTCGAGAAGTGTGCGTTTTTAGGCTTTATTTTCTACGCAAGTCGCAGTACTTACACGGATTTAGTCTCCAACGACTTGATCAACCGGGCTAAGGACAAGCAGCTCCGTGTCAAGGGCCCCGTTCGTCTCCCCACCAAGGTCCTCAAGATCACCACCCGTAAGACTGTGAGTTTAAAAAATTAGCGTCCGATAACCATTTGACTGATACTTTTTCTAGCCTTGCGGTGAAGGTTCTAAGACCTGGGATCGCTATGAATTGAAGGTTCACAAGCGTCTCATCGATTTGCACTCCTCCAGTGAAATCGTCAAGCAGATTGTGAGTTCCCAATACCCTATCAATTGCACCATCTAATCCGACTCTTTTAGACCAGCATCAGCTTGGAACCCGGTGTCGAAGTCGAGGTCACTATCTCTGCCTAGCTGTAGTTTCTATGACTTGCTACTCGAATGCAATGATTCGACATTCTCTCAGACCTGAGGTTGACATAACTGTTAAAAATCGTCGTGGTCTCACATCCCCTGTAAATATTTCTACTTCTTGCTCAGTGCCGGAATTCACGTAAGAGTCAGGCTGATGCACAACTTAGTACCGCGGTAGTACAATATTACGCTGACGGCAATAGCGGGGCAATAGCCTTTTCCTGTCTAGCTTTGGCTTGCAGAGCATTCCAGAAACCGGCCCTTGACCGCCTTTGGAATACCATAGGCGTGTCGCGCGGTCCCAGTAGTCTCCCACTTCTGATAAGTCATAAAGCTAAAGATCGCCTTGACGGGGACGCAAGGGCTTAAAGCAGTCTATGCACAGTACTACGAAGACGTTTCCAAGGCCAAGTTAACAGAACAGTGTCATTCACACGCTCGCCGCATCCAATATCTGGCGCTTGGAAGGTGGACGAAAAGGATCTCATCGCAAGTCTACACCCTCCTGGCTAGACTACTGACTTCATCCTAGCCTTTATCGATATATTCAGCATCGAAGTAGACCCTTTTTACCCTGTTTGGCTATCTATTACTCAACACAGCTATCCGGAGGTTCGAGTTTCACAATCATCCAGACGAAGGGCATTCTGGCACAGACAAGATTTTCGCAAAGGCCGCCATATCCCAGATAGCTCAAGGTGCCCCATTCCTGAAGCATTTTGTTATATCCCGACTCCTAAACCCAGTGAATTCAGAAGACTATGGGGATTTTGCCCAGGTGTGGACGGAATTAGGGCGCTAGACACCTTCACCGTCTCATTATCGACGTTTACCACATTAATATTCCCACTTTCCACAGTGCTCTCAGATATATCCCGGGCCTCAACCTTCAGTTTACCTTAGCATCCATTCAAGCATGGACTCGGATGTCAGCGATGTGTTCTCTGTACCAGTTAGTAATGTCAATGTCGCCACAAATACCCCCACAACTCCCACGTCATTTCTCCGCGCACTTTACCTCCTCGACTTTAGGACAACCCATATTGTCGGGGACATGCATCTAACTTGGCTATCTTCGTTCACAAGCTGTTTCCCGAACTGGAAACTTTGGTACTTCAATGGGGGCCACCCAGTTCCCTTTAGGCGATGTTAAGAATTTGTGGAAATTTGTTGGCCAAGAGGTTTAAGATCATCGATGCCTGTGCGCCTGGTGCTTTACTTCTGAGTGGATTGTTTGTGCTCTATATTTGTATGAACTTCATAGCAATATTCGGTCTGGGCGCTAAAGCTAAGCGCTCGAGGATTTCTTACGTTAGAAATGCTACCTTTCGTGGCATGTATAAACGCATACTAGACTCAGAGTAGGGTACGGCTGCAGCTATATACTGGTAGAGGTTTATATAAAGACAAGGCATCTTCTAAAAAAATCTGAAGCTAGCATCGACTAGATATATCATGATCATGCATACTAAGTACAAGCATACTATTACATGGTAGGAGGATAGCTTTAGAAGAAAGGTCGACCATGATAAGGTATTGGCCAGGCTCTATCCTGCTAATGCGTGCATGAAAAAAAAGTCGTGTAATGTTCGCGCGAATTGTCCGAGAACTGGGAAGGAGTGGGGTATAAGTGTGGTATACCACTAGTAGCGTGGCAAAGGCAACGGAAGACGTCCAAGGGTCGTAAAATGCAAATTGCAAAAAGCTATGGATTGATGTTGCCTCAAGTGCACCAAATCTCCAAGAGCTTTCCCTTGGAATTCATGCGCGCTGTTTCGATGGCGAGGTCAAAGTCCGACTCGTCGCGTACGGTCACTTTGCTCCCGTCTTCGTCCTTGAACCTGAGGTTGAGCTGCTCCCACGTCATGTTGAACTTGGCAGTGACTTTGTCGACGAAATCCTCGAACGAGATGTCCGAAGCTATGGTCATACCTCTCGTGTCCTTTCCGTGATACAGCTGCACGGTCATTAGTATGAAGGAGGCTCTTAGAGGAAACAGGAAATACGCATACCTTGACACGAATCAAGCTTATTTCAGGCTCGTCGTACTCCCCACTCCCATATCCCTCTTCCTCCTCTTCATACATGCTTTGAATTTTGTTCTGCCCGCGCGTGCCCGTCCTCCTCGACCTCATCCTGTACGGCCCGAATCCATTGGGGTAGCCATTGTAAGTGTATTGGCTGCTCTGAATCGATGCACTCCTGGACGGTGCCCTCCCGCCGGTAGGGGTCATGCGAACCCATGTTGTGACGCGGTCCGGGCCTTGGGGAACAACAACAGGTTGCTCGTCGTATCCGTCCAGATAGTCGTCGTAAATCTCTCCGATGTCCTGCGGGGCCGGTCCATCTGAACGGCGGACCATGGTCAGTCATATACATATTCTGCATTTATTTATAGTACGCAGGAAACCAGCTCACCTTTAGGAGGGACGGGAAGGGTGTTGTTTCGGGGGCTGCTTCTAGGGGTCGGAACGGCTATCCTAACGCTGGGTGACGCCCGAACAGGTGCTATCTGCGTGTTGCTCCTACCTATCATAGGGCTGGAGTCGAGAGAACGAGTCGCCAGATTTTCTCTAGAAGATATATCACGGGGACTTGAAGCGACGATTGCGGTCCTGGATCGTTCAAGTGGAGCAGACTTAATCGATTCGGCTGGCCCTGAAGATATATAGTTAGCTTTTACGAATATTTCCTATCTCAATACGACGCACTGCTGCTCTGTGGGAGAGACCCGGGAACACTTGCGCTCCTGGTGACAGATGCGTTAGTTGGTGAGCCCCCCACGTCTGGACGGTCAATGTAAATTCCAGCAGGGGTGATCCCCATCTTCAGCTTCTCAGCGCCTGCAAAGTCTGCAATCCTATCATTAGGGTCGGTCGACACAATCAAACGCTATAGTCCCAAAGTAGTAAGCGATCAGGAATTCGACCTGTCCAAGAAGGCGAAACTGACTGCTTTCCCCAAGTAATCCTTTGACCCGGCGTTTTGGACTTTCTTTGCTGGGGGTTTGTATATCACGCCAGAAGGCTGGAGAGCATCGCCAGTCGTCGGTCAGACATGACAATCACCGGATAGTATCGAACTTACGACACTGAAGACTGAATAGCCTTTCCCAACGTCTCGAATGGCTTCATCAATGACGCTATGATCTTCCGTAGCCTTCTCTTTTTGTGCTGATTGTAACTGTGCCAGGCCAAGTTCGTTTTGCCCCTTTGATATAAGGCATAGCCCTATGTTAAACATGACCTCGGCGGAGTAGAGCTGGAACTTTAGACCGAGTTGCTCGTAATCGCTTTCGTGACGGGTTAACAAGGCGACTTGAGTTCAAGTGAACTACATGTACTCACATACGTATGTTCTCCCTAAGATGAACACGGGCTTGCTCAAAGTTCGTATATGCCGTGTCATACTGTTGCAACAGAAAGTTGGACACGCCGCATTGGAAGAAGCTATTTGTCCGTTTAAGTAAAAAGTGAAATGGTGAAGAGAATTAATTACATACGCAACAGCGAGATATTGGTCGGCTTCTGTTGCTTCCATGAAATGCTTCACTGCGGTTTCGTGGTCACCCAATGTGCTGTAAATCAGCCCCATGTTCGTAAGGATCTTGGACCTGTAGGACTCGGTGATTCCCTGCATTTGGGATGATTTACTACACAGAGTTTTATTCGAGAGCTATGGTACGCACCGAGAACAGTTCTAAGGACCTGTACATATCCCCGTCATCATACGCCCTGACAGCCGCATCCCATGTTTCTAATTCAGCTTTGAAGGACATGGTGTAAAGTATACCCTCGCCGAGACGTCCGGACGCCGAATGAAGAAGAAAAGAGAAAAGAAAAATATAAATGAGCGAAAGGGGGAGCAAGGAAGAGCACCAGGCTCCAAAAGAGAGTGTAAGGAGAGGAAGAGGGGAAGGACAGAGACCTGAGAATGTCGAACGCTGTAGCCTGCCAACCTTTGTAGTCCTGCCAATGAGTGATCTTGACATGCAGTCGGGAGATGCCGAGAAGCGCCCCCCTATCTCACCCCTAAATTAGCGCGTCGGACCTTTCCCAGGACCCTTTGTCCCCTTAGCAGGGAGACTTGAAGTTCCGTTCTTCTTAATTTAGCGAGCGTGGATGCTCGTTAGGAGTGCGGTCGTAGAATAGTGGAGAGGAGAGCCTAGAACTTGGTCGGCTTCATCTCTAGTTTTCATCGTCTGCGATAGCAACAGACAGAACTGCAGTGTGGTAACTTTGACAGCAATCACTCTTCCCTGTCATACAGACTCGCATTCGTTTGACTGGTCTGGTATATATATTATCCCTGGTCATTCCAGGTAAGCACAAAGGGATTGTATAGATAACCTATAAGGGCAGTAAGTAGAAGGTTGACCTATTCAAGGTCGAAAGCCGCCTTTGCCTGACTTTAGGCTTAAATTCGGCCAAGTATGTTTGGAGCATCAGTTTGATAGACATCACCTACGTATCTGGTCAACACATGTCGTCAAAGATTAACGAAACATCGAGAGATCTAACACTGAAAAGGAGCGTTTCCGTTGATGACTTGTGATAACCCATCGAACAGTGATAGTATCTGTTGCTGTGCTCGTACATATTTCTTGGGTGACTGGCACCCCCAGAAGGACCACCCGGGCCTGTGTCGAGTTACCCGGTGAGTTGGTGTCAAAAGGCTCTTCACTGCGGACAGGGCGACAGTACTTGGAAGTTGGTGTTTCACAGACTCTCGAGTATGCGGTGGAAAGATCGGGACGCAGACAATGTGTCCTAGTCATCTCCAGTAGGCATAAGATTATATAGCCATATTCGAGTACAGAGGTTCCTGTATTGGTCTCGAGCTCGGTCCGCTAGAGAGCTACTTCGACGAGGTCGACGAGAAGGATGATAATGTCGACATGTTCAGGTTAAGTCAGCACATTTGCCCGGTAGATAGTATTAACTGATTTACCCGACGATTTCCCTCCAAACTCGAATTGGAACGATGATGTAGCTGCTATAAGGCCGGGCGCTTAATCGCCTGTGGCCTTGGCGTGGGAGACACCTTCCGCTTATGCAACTGCTCAGCCAAGTCGAATGATCGCAGTGGTCGAAGAGCTTGGACGGTGACCACGACAATGGAGGCGCTCTTCTTCAATGTGAGTTTCTCATTATCTGGTTGGGTAATATCAGATTTACAAGTATGTTTGTTACCTCAGATCGATACGGGCTTCCTTGAAGGTGTGGTTCGAGGGTACAAAGCAGGGATTCTCTCGCAGAACCAGTACGCCAACTTGACTCAGTGCGAAACTCTCGAAGGTACGTTCGTTGTCCATTACAAGTGTCGAACTGGAGAACGATTTATGTCTGTAGATTTCCGGACACAATTATCAGCAACGGATTATGGCAGTTTCCTGGCCAATGAACCACTTCCGCTGTCAACCTCGACGATTGCGGACAAGGCGACCCAGATTCTGGTTGACCAGTTCAACTACTTGCGAGCCAATGCTGTGGAACCATTGAGCAAGTTCCTAGAATATATCACGTATGTTTCTCTCGGTGGAGCTGTGCATTGGCTGAACCATTATAATGCCAGGTACTCGTACATGATCGACAATATCATCCTTCTAATTACTGGGACGCTTCACGAACGGGATACACATGAACTTCTCGAGCGGTGTCATCCTCTGGGTGTATTCGAGTCTATGCCGGCTCTCTGCGTAGCAACGACAGTGGAGGAGTTGTATCAGAGTGTGCTCGTCGAAACCCCTCTTGGTGAGTCTTACGCGCCATCCTGACTCTTTTTGTTGCTTAGATGTCCTACAGCACCTTATTTCCGTGACTGCCTTTCCGCCAACGATCTGGACGACCTGAACATTGAAATCATCCGAAACACTGTGTACAAAGCCTACCTCGAAGACTTTGACCGCTTCTGCTCGACGCTCGGGGAACCGACCTCGGGTGTGATGCACCGCATCCTCGCTTTCGAGGCTGACAGACGTACCGTCAACATCACCATCAACTCATTCAACACCGAACTGACGAAGGAGCAAAGGGCGAAGCTGTTCCCATCTATTGGACGACTCTGGCCCGAGGGCAACAACCAGCTTGCGCGGGCGGACGATATGGACCACGTCCGCCAGGCGTGCGAGAATGTGTTGGAGTACCGAACATTTTTCAACGACATTGCTGCGGCGGCGCAGGGGAATGGGATCGACGAGCTTGCTGCTGCAACGCAACTGGAGGACCGGTTCTTCAGAATGGAAGTATTTTTGAACAAGCAGGCGTTCATGCAGCAATTCCAGTACGGGGTTTTCTTCAGCTACATCAAGCTGAAGGAGCAGGAGATCCGGAACCTGACGTGGATTGCAGAGTGCATTGCTCAGGATGCAAATGACAGGATACAAGACTTTATACCCATATTTTAGTGTAGACTTGTTGTGTTCATGTGAGCGTGTCCGAATTCGGAATGTAAACAAACTCTGCTCGCAACCACATCGGAAGAACGGGTAGCAGCTTGAACGCGATGCTGTACGTTGTGGGGTATCCTGAAAAAGGAAAAAATAAAGGCTGACAGAGACTTGTAGCCCTCAAAATGGCCAGCAACGAGGGGGACAAGGGGGCCCGGGTGGGTTTGGGGGATTCAACATGGGGGAGACTGGGTACTTCAACTTGGATCCGTCGCAGGCGGCGAAGCAGATGGCAGCGTTGACAGCGGCCAAGCAGGCGCGAATGGGAGGAGTAAATCCTCGTCCATCCTCGTCCGCTGGCGGAACAAGTTCGGGCCCATATTTCGGAGGAACTCAGCATGCCACTGACCTGCTATCCGCCGGCGTAGCACCACATGCTCGCTTCCAGCCTCTTCTTGAACCATCAATGTCCCAGCAGCCAGCCAACCCCCGTCAGCGCCAGCAGGGATTTCTCCATGGTCTCCACAATCTTATGGCCTCCAGGGGTCAGCCCCTGCCGCCCCAGCTCACAGGAGTCCCCGTACCCAATTACGACCATTCAAACTCCCCCTGGTCTGCTATCGAGCCCGGTTCCGAGGTCGGGACTTTCAAGCTCGCAGGTAGGGATGTGAATCTGTTCAAACTATGGGGATTGGTCTTTTCCAATGGTGGCGCTCAGGCGGTGCGTGTCCAGGTTCTCTTTCTTTCCTCCGCGTCCATTCAGACCGCGTCTAGCTAACCGCCAACAACGCGTGGGTTTCCATCCTCCCCCAACTTGATCTACCAGACGAGTTTCCGTCCGTCCAGGCCAACGGGTCCAACTCGGTAGCGACAATGATCCACCAGTACTACATGGTCATTCTATACCCCTTTGAAGAGCAGTACAGGAGATCGTTGCAGGAGAACCAACGGAAAGCCAACCTTGCGAACCGCCAAGCTATGATGCCAAACGTCGCAATACCGGGATCCCAACCCATGACACCGCAGGGCATGCCACAAAACAACCCCGCCCAAATGCAACGGGGCACAACTCCCATGGCCCAGGGCATGATCGGTGGCACCGGGCCTCCTCGCTATCCCTCAATGCCTCCTCAACAGCAGCAGCCCCACTCGCGCCCGCCATCCGGTGTCCTGACACCCACCGCCGACGGATTGCTGCCAACTCCCGAGTCCAACTTGTTGGATCAGGACGGACAAGGTATCAAGAGGAAGCTCGACACTTCGGATCTAGAAAGCAAAAGAGCCCGACCCCGGACAGGCACGTCCGTGACTTCTAAAGTGAAATAACCTAACTGACTTCTTCTCAGGAGATCCACAGCCTGGCAGTCCTGTAAGTATTCATTTTTTCGGTATGCCGTACATTCTTTTCATGTTTTCTGTGAATTCCCAGATGTCCATGCCTGCCATAGACCGCCACCCTTCAGAGACCCCATCTCAAGTTTCGGTTTCTCAAATGCCTCAACCGCCAGCTGTGGCCCCGCCTCGACCGCGACAACAGCCTTCCCGGCGGAAAATTGAATATATTCCTCTTGCTCGTGAAGTCGAGACATATGGTGGTTGGGACCTCAGAGTGCTTGAGGCAGAATTGGCGCATGGCGATCGAAGGCAGCTTCGAGATCTGAATGATTGGGGTACTGTCGATATCGAGTGCCTCACCATGTCTATCCGTTCACGCCTTGGCGTGGAACTGTCCTATGCGCTCACAACCTTCACCCTCTTATCCACCATGCGGGGCCCAACACAGGGGTCTGGCTTCCCTATCTTCCAGTGTCCCGACCTGTTGGAGGAGACGCTCGACCTTATCGAAGATATTGCCTTTGATGGTCTCGAAGACTCGGACACGTCTGACGATGGCTCTTCTCCCATCGTAACCCACCCACAGCTGGTCAACAGCATCATCGACGAACAAAGTCTGCCTTTTGCCGGACTTGATCGACGTCAGGGGTCGAAGGATCCTGAACAGGGGCCTCAACAGCGCCCTGCCAATTACATCTTGGCAGGGGTCAACATCATCCGTAATCTTGCCTCCGTACCAGACAACATTGAATTTCTGGGCCGCCGGACGCGTATGTTTGATGTTATATTGCGCGTGTGTAAGGCGGTAGTCGGAGCGGATGGGGTTGTAAACCCTGCTTCCCCGGTCCTTTCACTAAACGACCTCGTTATGGTTCGCAAAGACGTATTGTATACCCTTTCGACTCTCGCTGCCCACGCTCATCTTACCACTCCTGATACTCCTTCCCTAGTTTCCAGACGGATTGCTAGGCGCGCCTTTGAACTTACATCGTCGTACATCGTTGACCCTGTGGAATCTGTCCCACCATTCAACACCGTCCAGCAAATTGGAAACCCGCCGTTCGCACCGAGTCACTTGAAGCCACCGGTAATGGTGGATGTTGCCCTGGAAGCCGTCAACCGCCTCATCCAGCCGGACAACAACCGAAGACTGCTCGTGAAATCTGTCTCGCAAGCATGGCTATGGACACTCTTCTCGTCGCTCGTGCACCGGCTGCCCATCTCCGACGCCGACTTCCAGCTCATGGGGCGCGAGCCCTGGCTCGCTTACCTTGAAAAGGTCATCATGAGCATCTACTCTCTGGCGTTCATGGCCCCTCTTGACCTCAAGCACAAGATGCGGAGCGACAAGGGGCTGCGGTTCAAAGCCGTGATGGCGCGGCTGCTGCACCGGTTCCTGAACAACTCGCACGACGGGCGGATATACTACCTTGTGTGTGCGCGGCGGGCGACGGAGTCGCTGAAGGTGCTCGACCGGGACACGGATGCGCTGGAGGACCCGTTTGAGAACCAGGTGGATGCGGTGGGCCCGGCGACGCTCTCGTTTGGCATGGGCTTTGCGGACGCGGCGGATTCGGGGCAGGAGAAGGGGACAGGCCTGCTTGGCGCGCATCGCGACCTGGCTTGGGAGTTGTTGATGTTCAGAGAGGTACAAAATGATGATGTTATGTTCAATGAGCTGGAGAGCTTGATACGGGTGGATTATCAGTAGAAGGTGTTCGTTCGCATGATTTTTGGGGCACTGTTTGATGTAGCTTTGTATCTACTACTCCCTCTACTTACTCCCTCTTGACTTGTTGCTCCTCGCTGTATTTATCATGCATTCTGAGGACTTGGATACAGTACTGAAACATGTTGTATTGATTGTCGTGTTCTGTTAATCGTTCATTGTCAGGGAAACTGGGAGTGAGCTCGTAAATGGGGTCATGATCCAGTATAGAAGTGTTAACGATACATGGTGTCTAGAATCTGCTACTATGCTACAGAGGTGATGATAAAATACTACATCTTGAGAACGAAATGTAAGCGGCCACGGACCGCAGGAAGACTAACTACAGGTGGTAAAAGTAAAGTTTTTAGGGCGCAGTAGCGCTTGCGACAAAAGCATTGAAGTTGTAAGATTTCGGGCTTCCTTGGAATGTGAACTCTTCGGGTGTGGGGCTGAGATCTACTACGACCTGTCCGTTCCGCCGGATAGTGCCCCGCATCGTGCCGCCGGCTGTTATAGGGACCGACAGTTTCGTGACGCCTGCATCGACTTCGAAGGAGGTACTCGAGGTCGGTGAGGTCGATAAGACGACGGTCGAAGGTGCTGTTGTCATTACTACAACCCAGATCGCGTCGTCCATCTGTAGATACACATATCAAGATTAAAGATGTGTAAAAGTACATATAAAAAGCAACACACCAACTCAAAGTTGTCAGGTTGAGGGACCGGGTCGGACGACTGTGCTTGGGCGGGGTGGGGCCGCGCCCACATGAAGATCTTGTCCTTCTCGATCTTGGGGAACGTGCCGGACTTGAAGGCGGTCGCGTAGTACTTGGTGAGGTCGAGCCAGGCGGTGTGAGGCATGCCGTTCGTCCACGCCTCGCTGTTGGGCTGCGCGCCTTTGATGGGCCCGATGTAGTGCGACTCGCCGTAGTCGTTCCAGGTGAGGATCTGCACGATGTCGAGCTTATCCCGCGACGCGATGACGGATTCCCATCGTTTGGCGTAGAGGTGTTGGTCGGACAGGAACACGAACTGTTTGTTATATGATACAAGTCATAGCACCAATTAGATTTGTATGTGTAAAGGAGGTGAGTTTTCTGGACCTACGTTTTTGTTGAACGAGTCTTTGCCGTAGTGGGTGAAGAACCAGGGTGAGACTGCAGCCATGTAGATGGGTTTGGTCGTTTGGCCTATACGTTTTGCGACACTGTTCTGAAGGGGAGCAAGAGCCTTGAGGTGCTCGTCGTCAGTATCCATGGCGCCAATAAATTTGCTAAGTGCGCGCTGCAGAGGACTAAACGACGAGCCAGGCCCAGTCCGTTCAGCCGAAGCCACATCTGTCAACTCGTTGAGCAGCCCTTTCGCAAACGAAGTCGTCACTTGGATGGGCCAACCCGAGTTCCACTGAAAGAGTAATTGTCATTTCTGATTGTCAGCATTTTGAAGGGAGAAACACCTACGTTGAAATCTCCGCTCATAATTCCATCGAACTCTCGGAATTTAGCGGGGTCCATGAAGAACGAAGGGACGAAAACGATTTTCCCGTCGAGCTCGGGATGGTTCGCGAATTGCGTTTTCCAACCTTCAAGGACGCTAGACTGACCAAACTGGCATGTTTCTCCGGCAAACGTGGAAACGAACGCCTTGTCGTTGTATTTAAGCTGGTTAGGATGGGATGCATATGCGGAGACGAGCTTGCGAATCCGTGCAGCGTCGTCTGGGGTGCTGCACGGGGAGGAGCTGGAAATGCAAATCTTACTTAGAGTGGTCCTGCGAAGAGGGAAATGAGGACGTACGCCATATCTATCGATAAGAACAGCTTGAAATCTTTGCCGGATTCCAGGGCAGCTTGATAGCTGTAACATGCTGAACGTCAGTGATCCGAAAACACTTAATGAAGGCCTTGTATCTTACGCATCGGCAATTCGCGCAGGTTCCCATTCTTCCCGACCGGTATTCAGGGCAAAGCCGTCGATACCTGATGCATGCGCCAATTCGATATCCTCTGCCCAGTCTGCCTTGGTATACGGGAACGTGTTGCCAATCATGTGGTGGGCGACGACAAGCTTCCCCGAAGCTGTGTTGGGAGTATTTGTGGATATAGGCAAGCTGGAGCTTGAGGAAGTGGATGTACTAGAAGGTTGGGAGGTGGATATACTGGAAGGTTGGGAAGGGGATGTACTTGAAGGTTGAGAAGATGTGCTGGAAACTTGAGGAGCGGATGTACTGGACGCTTGAGAAGTCGTAACGGCCGAACTTGAGGATGTTGGAACCAAGACCGAACTAGTCGAGCTAGATGCATTCAAGGTTGCAGTGGGCTCCGGCCTTATTGTGATAATGAGCCCAGTGGGCTCAAATATTATATCCTCTGGCAGATCCACCGCGACACTGGTGGGGAATCCGAGGTTCCCCAGAGATCCCAGTAGCCTCCGTTCATGCTTTGTAGCCGGACTCAGCTTGACACGTCGAACCGGCACCGGTAGACCCCACGACAGCGTAAAGAGCGACAAGATAAAGAGAGTGAAGATAGCTTTCATGATAAGCAAAACAGAAATTGCCAGCAATTGCTATCCGTCAAGGATAGAGAACGTCCGAGTCGTTGAACGAGGAGCCCTAACGGTGAAATAGCAGGAAGTAGAAAGCATTGATCCATGCCTCATCTCTGTTATAACTTGCGTCCCGAGAAGTTCTATTGTTTGCCATGATGGCCCGTTTCATGGATAATGCACAGTACAAGAACAACGGAATTCACGACAACAATGAGGTCGGCGTTGTGCCGAAAGGGGAAGGAGCTCTTTATTTGGCCACCGGCCGGCGCCAAATACCGCACCTTGCCGGCGGCCGAAACTTCCGAGTCTTCGGTTCAGCGCTCATGCCTCGCTCTTGCGCGTTTCTTGATGAAATCCTTTTGAACTGCAGAGCGGGAAGGCATTGCTACAGTCTCTAGGAACAATGATTTGGCTGCGAAGGATACACAAGCCCGGTCCAATTATTACTAAGTTTGATACATTTTCCTGAATCATTTTGTTTTGAGGTTTCGAGCTTGTGCAAGTGCACGCCCTTCCAGCCATGGCCCTGCATTACTATACCGACAGCCGCCATCTTTCGTACATGTACATTTCCCACCTAGATTGCTGGGAAGGTTATCTGCCTCGATGTGCTCCAACAGCACTCCTACGTAATCGCTTCCCAATACTTCGATCTTGTTCGCCGTGTCAGGAGTTAACCACTGTCTGAGTACGCGCCAGATCCCAGAGAACGATGAGGGTGCGTTGATGATCACCAGCTTTCCCATCCTAGAGATCAAAACAACGAGGGGGATGGTACCTTTAGTTTCGGTTCAAGGGAGAGATAAACAATCTAGATATGCTCACGTATCAGGATAGTAATTTTGGGATATATAGAGGCAATTTCGAAGAATCGATTTCATCTGCCAAAACTGTTCAAGTCTGTGGACGTAGCTTGTGAGATGAAGATAGTTATCAACAAGAAGCTTCACGAACCCAAATCCCTTGAGGTCGACAATCACGAAAGCCGATCCGATTGGCTTTCCAGCCGCACGACTCGCAGCTGGCAGAAGTTCGCGGGATAACTAGAAGCGGAATCAAGGTTAGTTCCAACGGAGCAAAGCTATGGAATCGGTACAGGAACTTCACCGATTCGCAATTGACCAGAAGGGCTTCCCAGTGCTTTTCTGGGGAGCAAACCTTGTAGAGCTGACGCATGGTCGTAATACCTGGAACCTGAATATTCACAGGTCGACCAAGTTTGTCCGTCTGTGAAATACTGTCATTATGCGAGGAGGTCAATTAGCGATTTTTGACCTGCCTTATGGAACCCCATCGGCCAACTTTGAAAGATGGCCTCGCGTTCAGGATACTAGTACAGCGCCAAATGAGCTCTGGCAATCTCGATGAACAGCGACAGCAGACACTTACGTCAAACGGGTCAACTTTACGATACAAAGCATCGATTCCTGTACCCTCCACTGACCGTCTCCATTCTTGGCACTCTCTGAACAGTTGTTTTGCAAGTTTCCGGTTAAAGTTGCGGGCACGAAGAAACCTCCTATGCAGTGCAATCGTTTCAGGACACATCTCAGCAATAGCAGATACGTAAAGCAGCGTACAGAATGGCCAACTGGTCTGCAAGAATGGAGTCTCCTTCATGTAGGATCCCGTCTCTCATGAGTTCCGAGCGGAACGTTCGGGTAATCTGTTCCTCGTGGACTGTCATCGGCGACAATGTGAACGAGTAGTGAGAGCATGCAGTTAAGACTATAGTGGCCGTCGAGGTTGCGCATCGATAGCACGTCCCAATAGACTAAGATTAGCCAAGCGCCCCACCAGGAGAGACAGGGCCAGAAAGGGGTCAATGACATGAGTTTCAAGCTGTTTCATGTAGCTCCGCTACCATTTCGTCTTTTGAGGAATTCGGGTGTATTTATACACGGGAAGTGAAGGTGTTTCCCAGCATATAACGATCGTCGAAAGGTATACATAGGAGGCCAAAATTCCTTCAAGTTCTGAGTTAAAGAGCCGTTCAGATCTGAAACATTGCCAGAGTGATATCCAGGATAGGACGACAAGCGAGCACGCAGAGGCGCCACAGATACCTCTCTAGTGCGCATCCTGGTAGACGACCAGGCTAGTTGTTGTCGATGCTCCCGCTGGCCGATCGTCGTTGTCGCCTCCGATGACGCGCCGCCGCGGGCAGGGTTTCTTCAACGACCACAACATTTTGTTCCACGACCACCGCGACTTCTGTATGGATGCCTATAAAAAGGGCGATAACGATCTCTTTCCAAATATCTGATGCACCGTGAAACTCCCCAGAATCTAGATGCTGATTATTTCGCAGGCGTCTGCAGAGTATACTAGGAATCACGCTTGAAGCTGGACGTATCCCAATCGCCTGTCGAGGGATACTTTTAACGGGCATTGGTTCTACCTGCACGTCTAGGTTTGGCCTGCATGCTGGAGGCCACCACCCATCGACGTCAAGCACCTCGGATCAATAGGCGTTCCTTTCTGATTTTGCACCCGAGTCGCGATTCTGTCTTCATATGTAGGACGTAAGGTGGTATGAGGTGAGTGGCGACATTCTCATCGCTCAGCACAAGGACGGTAGTTTTCAGTTCTCGCAGGCAATTATATCAGTAAGCTCGTCATTTGCCACCGGCCAGCGTTAGTAGGAACGTTACATCTATGGGGTAGAGCGATGATCATGGCCACTGACAACCTCTTAGGCTTGCTTCCATATTTACCTTATCGCGTGCAATTAGTTCGGCTGCCACTTCCCTAAATCACAGTTCGAAGGGCCGCATGCCGCGAGATAAGCGTGTAAGTAACATACCTGAATACTCGGCATTAACGTTAACTCACAGTTCGCATTCCCCAGACGCACGAAAGCGTTGCAATATTTTTTCTTCACCATCCGTCACAGAATCCGATGTCCTGGCATGACGCAGAATCCGAATACCGGACAGATGTGCCTATGCACCTATAGAAGTGCTCAGCGCTCAGGCAATCGGGAATGGGTCCGCATTGCTCGTGTGGCGCTCCTTTTGGAGCCTTCCCTGTCCCACAGATGCCATGGCGCAATTCCAATCGCAACTTGCGACTATAATTGCCGCTATTGGTGTTCCAAAGGAGCGTCGAACGTTTATAAGTAAGAAATCTCAGGAAGTAACGGAACGTGACGCCCAGTTGCTGGTGCTTCCCCCGTTATGTCTGTTAAGACTTCTTCAGCAAAAGAATCCTTCGTGGAATCCACTGAAGATTTTGATACACCGGAAGACAAGAAACTCCTTAGGAAGGTTGATTTTCGGTGAGTTTATACGTGATGCTTCCCAGTGGATTACTCTAATCCCACAGGGACCGTGATCTGCACCTCCCAGCCTGCTTCCCATCCTCACTCTTCTCTACCTGCTAAGCTTCTTGGACAGGTAAGTATCACTCACGAAAACTAGTTGACTGTGTTTAAAAGTTAATGGTCGGCAATATATAGGTCTAATATTGGAAATGCCAAGTAAGGCTCTGATATGATATCTTTACATTCAATGTTGTTGATGGGATACGCCCCATGAAGGATTATAGGCCTTGTCCAGGTATATCCGTATTCAGTATGTCATTTAAGCTTTGGTTGGCTTACGCGTAAACAGGACCTCAAAATCTCGCCCCCAGAATACAACACCGCTTTGGCTCTATACTTCGTGGCCTATGTTATTTTTGAAGTTCCCGCTAATGTATGTCCTTATCTCACTTCGGAACTGCCGTGATCAACTAAGCTTTGGACCATGTCAGATTATGTATGCCCCCCCTATTCCCATTCATCTTGTTTTTGATCCTGAAGCTGGCTCGTTATAGCCTGAAGCGATTCGATCCTCAAATCTGGCTTCCAACGTTAACCCTAGCATGGGGTATAGTCACAATTTTCCAAGGATTTGTGAACAACAAGGCATCTCTATTTGCCGTCCGCTTTCGTGAGGGTTCATCCGCGTTTTTACATGATAGAGACTCAATGCTCTCGGATTAGTACTCGGTGTTACAGAGGCTGGTCTATTCCCGGGAGTTATCTATGTGTTCTCCGTGTACTACAGACGGCATGAGCGCAGTTGGCGAGTTGCTATTTTCTTCGGTGGTGCCGCTTTGGCAGGCGCTTTTGGTGGTAGGCATCACAATTTCTTCAGATACGTGGTCGATCCGAAACCTTGCTCCCGTAGGTATCCTGGCGTACTCGATCGGAAAGATGGAAGGTGTTGGCGGTAAACGAGGATGGGCATGGTAATGTCACTGGTCCTGCCGATTCTCCTTTGGCTCACCGGTAGACAGGATCTTTATCTTGGAGGGACTCATTACCGTCATTGTTTCTTGGTTTGCCTATTTCGTTGTCCCAACATGGTCCCACAAAGCAAAATTCGTACGCGGCTGGATCACTTGCGCCCAAATTCTGAGCTAATACCTTTTTTCGCAGTTAACGGCTTCCGAAAAAGACCGCCTTCTTGCTCGATTGGATGCTGATTCTGATGCTGCTCTCATCGAAAAATTCGAGTGGTTTTACGTGAAACAAGCTTTGAAGGACCATTTAGTGTGGGGCTACGCACTCCTCTTCCACGGGTTCGCATTTGTCCTGTATTCGCTGAGTCTCTTCATGGTATATTTGGCATCAGATCGTTCGTGCCGTGTTATCATTCACCTTGGATCCCCTTTAGCCGACTATCATCGCGGACCTTGGTTTCGCCAGCTGGAAGGCGCAACTGTGAGTATCCGTCAGCAAGGGCCATTACCCTCTATTCTCATGGAACCCCGATAGCATGACCATCCCACCGAACACGCTCGCTAGTTTATCAATCTGGGGGACCGTCTGGGTCTCTTCCCGGGTAAACAGAAGGGCACCCTTCATCATCGGGGCTGCATTCGTCGCTATTCTTGGTATGTCCGTCCTGCTGAAAAATCTGTCCCTCTGCCATAAATAACCCGCTGTTTAGGCTACGTCATTCTTCTGGTTACCAAAACGCGTCAGTTGATCAATGTTTTGTCCCTGTTCCAACGGGTATTCTGACACCCTAAATTGAACCATAGCGGGTGCCCAGTACGTTGGTGTCCATCTCGCCGCCGCAGGTGTCTACACGGGAAATGCCTTGCTGTTAAGGTTAGAATGTTTGTCTTGGTTTATGGCGGCATCTGAGACTGATGATACATGACTGTTCATATCAATAGTTGGCCCGGCGAGAATGTCTCCGCACAGACGAAGAGGGCCGTCGCGGTTGCCATGCAAATTACCATTGGCGATATCGGCGCGATTGCGGGGTAAGGGCCTTGGTCGTCTTGATAGTATCCATGAGCTAAACACAGCCCCTCTTCCAATCTACAGCGTGCTCATTTATCGTCCCAGCCTGTCGGCGAACAAATTTAGAACCCCACACATAATTTCTATCGGATATCTTCTCTTCTCGATATTGGTGACAATCTATCTGACAACCTGGATGAGCCGAGAAAACAAGAGGAGAAACCAAGCCGTCAAAGATCTGAAGGACGGTGCTCCGCCCTCGACCCCCGAGGAACGCCAACGCCTGGGCGACCGGGACATCTACTATAGATACGTGTACTGATAGTTTTCATGGATTTTCTTGGATCATGCAGCCGATACTGTATGTATGTTACAATGGGTGGTGCTACAATCTGTCATGTCAAAGTCGACAGGCATAGTCTGTTGTGATGATGGGCTACAAATACAAAGAAGGGGATATGCGACGGGTCAAATGTTCATAGAGCAGATGGGAGACAGAGTGTCCGTTGTTAGAATTGTAAGTGCAATGTTAATCATCAAAATGTTTGCAATGACGTCGCTGGTCCGTTATTTCTTCTTTTCTTCGAGGGTCGCAGAGTGTATTCATCATCATCTTCGTCGGCATTGGTTTCGACGTATTCCTCTACGGCGGACTGCTTGCCGCGAGATTCCATCTCGACCTTGCGCAGCGCACGTAGGTTGGCAGTCAAAGATTTCAAGAATGGCGTCTATAAAGACAAAGGTGAACAAGAGAAATGATGACATCCTGACTAAACCAAATACCTTTGCGTGGCGTGTTCGCGCATCGGGGCCTGCAGCAGCGTCAAGACGCCTTTTGTGTTCTTTAAACTGTCACACAACGTCAGCTATCAGTCAGATACAGTTAAGAGCGGAAGAGAGCGGACCTTTTTCTGCTCTGACCTTTGCAATTCAGTCAGATGTTCAATCCAGAGTTGAAGGTTACTCTTTTCTGCTGCCCTCTTTCGAGGTTGCCGCAGTCGTTCGGGTTCGGGATTCATAGTGACATCATCGTCCAAGTCCGGTTCGGCATATGAACGAACGCTGGTTGTGGCCATCCGTCGGGGCCGCTTTCGTCCGCGGACAGAAGGCAGCCTGGTGCTCGATGAAGGTGATGCCGGAATCCTGTCCGAGCTCGAAGGTTCATCCTTGACGCTGATCAAATCCTTCGCGGGATCGTTTTTGGAAATGCAATCGTCTTCATCAAGGTAAAATCCAGCTCCGAATTCGATGCAATGGTAAAGGTAATAGCTCTAGAAGAAAGCCCTTTAGCAGCGAACAATGACAGCAAGAGGTGAAACGAACTGGTGCCCGCCCTAATCGCGCCAGAATTTGGAAGTGCTTCAGAGTTACAGGCACCTGGAGCTCAACCTTATAAGACGAGAAGCTAATTTCCGGCATTTTCATCAAAAAGCTTCCCAAAACCTGATAGAAGCTTAGGAGGAACCCATTGCAGCGGGTACAAAGAACTGACTTGAGTGTTTTCGTTGACGATAGCATGGGTCAGGAAAGTGGCAGATACTTTGCTTCGCGTTCCAAATTGGCTCAAGGCCCATTTCGCCACTGGCAAGGCATCTACGGAAGTTGGTCATATCGTATTGAGAAGTGTCGAATGTGTTAAGCTTACCATGAGGATAATTAGCTTTTCCGGATTCGGGATAAGGGAAGGTAGTGTAGAACCAGCGACGACGTGACCGACTTGGGGCAAGTTCGTCCTGTCTTATCATTGTCGTCAGTGATTCCTGAGTGATATCGCCCTGCAAAGTCATCGATAAGCACCTCGACCCAGAAAGGTATGAAACAGGGAGCTAGCCATTCCATCCGATATGAATGAAAACATACCAAATCAAATGACGAGGTGGCCTCATGTTCGGGGTCGCTGGACATAAGAACCTCCTCCACTGGCTTCGAACTCCCCTGACTTTGAGTTTCGTCACTCCCACTTCCTCCTTCATCTTCTGTGGAACCATCGGCGTCCATTCCGTCATTCTCGACAGATCCTTCGCACGCACCCAGCACGGTCGGCCGGGTGAAGTCTCGACTGAGTTTGGCGACGAATCTATGCGGCCCCTCTTGATCCCATGAAGGCATATCCTCCACCCGAATTTGATATCGTTCCAAAACCTCTTTGATCAGAATGTCTTGGAGAGGCGGAAACCCTTCGAACAACCTGTTCAATAGTTTGCCCTAGCATTCTCGGTCGTAAGGTCAACGATCGGCAAATCAAGGCATTACTCACTTTACAGCTAATCTGAAGACACTTTTTGGCAACCTCTTCGACAAGTCCACGGGCCTCCGGCGGACTCATTCCCTTCTCGCCAGTTTCATTGAAGCCTATCTCTTGCCTGGCATAGTCAAGCACGGCGGCATATTTTTCTACAAAGGGATTGATAAGGACATTATAGGCGTCTTTTTTGGTTAATGGCGTGAGTCCTGCTCCTTCCAAGATCGAGTGAACTTGACTTGTAGAAATGCGTGTATTCTCGGCCGAGATGAAGATTGCAATAATAACAACTAGACGAACTGTAGGGTCGTCCGAAGGATAGTCGGAGAATAGTTGACGGAGAATGTCTCCGGTGCCACTATGTGATATAGTGCGGGTGGTTAAAAAGGTCTACAAATCGGCGTAAGTACCGGGAACTTGGGGCAGCTGTGGCTGAAACCCTGACCTTCAATAGATCCTCCACGAGGGTTCTATTGTGAGTTTCACATCAGCGACGTCTTTGGGTTTATTACAAAAGAGGACAGCCCACCTTAGCTCGAAACGCAGATGACCAGATTTATCCAACTGCTTTAGAGCCCCGTAAGCAACGTCGTTATACTTTGCCTCCATGCACACTTCCGCGGCGACCGTCCGTGATACAAACATCCTATCGCGAGGACAGGCTTAGCCGAGTCTGAGGTAAGTAAAGCGGGTATATGCTTACGTAGGATCGAGTTTGCAGAGTTCTCGTATGTTTTGAGCGACATCACTCGCTTGCACATCGCCATTGTGCCGTTCAAACATTTTACGAAAGACGAAGTCTCGATACTGATGAGAATTTTAGTGATTTGGATGAATAAGTCTGAAATTTATTCCCGACCTTGTAATCCATTCGGAAGCCGTTTTCAATGGCGGCCGGAAGGAGTCTTGGTTCGATAGCTAGGATCAATGGGAATTGTGCCATGATGGGGTCCTATAATTGTATTCGATCATAGGAATGTACCTCCCAAAACGTAAAGCATACCCTGTTGCAGAACGGCATGAACTGTGACAAGTCTTGAGTTTTGATCCTGTTCATTGAACGGACAAAATCTGGTGGCGTACCTTGTACTGTCGCAAAATCTCGAGGATGCTTTCCCAAGTGACAGACTTGAGGTGAGCTGGGAACCTATTTTCCTTGAGGAAGGTCATGAATAGCGAACCATCATCTTCTCCCTGTCAAAACACCTTCCTTTTAGCAACGAAAACATGTGGATTTTGTCACAAATCAGACCTTTCCCCTCGGGATATCTCCGTACTTCGCATGGCCCTTCTGCATGAAGTGCAAGAAAACTCCGAAGGGGACATTTCGGACCCACGGCGTTCGAATGAAATGGGTCTGCGTATGAAAATAATGGTGCATAGCAATTTGGACGAGGTAGCGGGACATATATGCACCACTTGATAGGAGTATCTACGAGACCGAGAAACGGAACATTCGTTGGTGAGAAGATGCTGAGAATTCGGTTACGAGGGATGTGGGGCCACGTACATCGATAACACGTTCTGTGAGGACCTTCCCCCGACCCAAGGCCTGAAACATGGCCTCTGGCGGTCCATAGTGAATGAGGAAGTAGTGAGCTACCACATAAGGGTCCTGGGAGAAGGCATATAGCCGGCGAGACACCTGGGTGATTGGACCTGGGTCTGGGAGCTCATAGAATATGAGCTGGAGGATTTCGTCTAGCATCGACGGTTAGCCGATGGCTGCCTAGGGTGTCTGGAGAGTCGCCGCTCACCACAAAGTCGTTCCATGGTCGCGAGGCGGGAGGCGTGGCGGCCGGGAGGGGCGGCGACGATGCCGGGAGGGTTGTGCTCGCTGTGTGGGACGGCGGGGACTGATCCTGTGTAGGTCGCTATGGTGGTGGTCGGAAAGAAAGAGGGTGTGGTGAATGGCAGCAATTAATTCTGAGATCTTGCTGAGATCCATGACTAGATTTGGACGGAGGCAGATTACATATTTTAGTCAATCGGATACTATATACGGAGATTTAGTCTAATAATTGGCCTTGTTCCGGGCCATTTTCTTCGTCTCTAACATACTATCTTTCAGAGCTCCCTTTTGTAGTACGCCCTCCATATCTGCCATGGAAGCTTCCAATCCTTCGTCTGCAATCGGGGCTCGAATGCATTAAAGTTTGCCTTTTCTAATCGTCTGAGATAGTTCCCGGTCGGTACCTTAGTTCCAGTACCGAGTTATCAGCGATGTACAACATATCAGAAGTCACACCTACCCCAGCGAGAAATATGCCCATCGCGTTCTGGGGGATCCCTTCTGCTTTCAACATCTCCCTTGCCGTAATCAAGTGGTCATTCGCGATCGTGGCGAATTCGAATACTGCATCTTCCAGCCCCTCTGCACCAGGTCCCCGTCGAAATACGTCCTGCTGATTTACTCCGTGCTTGGCCGTGATCTCAGCAGGAATGACCATCCGTCCCTTCGAAGCATGATAGGGCAGCCCTCGCAACAACGTCGCAAAAGTTTGTGCAACACCGAGATGGGACGCGGCATGTGAAAGCGTAGATGACGGCAGGGACAGTAGGGAAAGTAAAAGATAGAGAACGGTGCTTGACGTAGACTCCGCATGCGAGGTTAAGGTGTCAATCGTCAGATGTGATGGAGTTTCTAGTTCCGCAGTCTATGATCGCGTTCAACAAGATTAGAGTTCATAAATGCAAAAGGCAAAGAATGATGGTGACGAACCCGTGCGTCAATGATGCGTTTGAAGTGGTACGGTGGGAGATTAGCGGTTTCTGAAGCTCGAAGAAGAGCCAAGGCAATGGGGTGTTTTGGGGATCTTCCCTGCGGAGGTCATCAGTCTTCTGTCCTGTCGGGAAGCAGGGAAGGGCTCACAGTACCAATATCCCTGACAGCGTCCTTCCAGAACTGCATTCTCATTTTACCGATCATTGGATTAGAAACATTCTCCTGCACGGTCGCAAGTTCAACCTAATATCGACGTGAGTAAATGTACCACAAATAACTGGAAGAAACTCACCGAGAATGCTTTAATTGCAAAGTATGCATCCTGCTTTGACTTTGGGTAGAATGGTGAAGCCAAAAAGGATTCATAGTCATGCTTTCGAACTAGATCCTTGCAGTAGGCTGCTGGGTTAGCTATACCTGAATTAGCGTCCGTGGCATAGGTTTGCCTTAGAGTCCAACGAGGACGAGTTACCAGAGATGCAGACTTTAAGATACAGCGTCCATTTGGCGAAATGCGTCGCGCAAACATACGAACTGACAGGCTCGACACGGTGGTGGATGGTAGAAGACAAGCAGAATCCACCGCAAAGCCCGGGCCGCTCGGGTTGTCACTTGGCACGGCCCGTTCCTTCCCACTTAGTCTCCAATATGCTGGTTTCTGGCTTTTTCGCTCGCTTCGACTTCCTGGCACAAAATCATACATATGCTCGAGGATTTTGCGCGGAATCGTACAAAATTATATAACCGGCTTAAATCCCTGCGGACAGCTAAATTCATCCGTGAATATGATACACCACAATAAGCCAAACAAAGTACGACCGCAACTGAGCCCAAAAGAAATGCAACCTGTGCACGAAATGAGCCACCGTGGTCATTCGTAGTGTGGGGCTTGGCCCCAGATATAATATGGTGCAATGTACTGGAACCAGTCAAAGAAGCCAATGTCTCTATTGAGACCAGAAAACAGAACGCAAGCAATCGCTTATGAGGTAGGGGGAGGACTGGCTGTTGCCACATGTAACAACGACGACGACGTTCGATAGGATTATCCTAAGACCGCGCCTCTGACATTTGTGGCTGTTGTTCTAATTTGTTTATATTAGAACCACCATCAGAATTTGTAGTTAGAGTGTTCATCTCACCAGTAACACCAATATCCTCATGAGAGTTATTTCTCGAAGCTAGGCGAACGGCAGGATTTGAATGCCGCCGTCTCCAAATCAAGAAGACGAGGCCGAGAGCAAACAAGAATCCCACTCCCCCAAGAACGCCGCCAAGAATCGCGTATTTGGGTGATGAAGAGTGATGGACAGGCTCTTCTGTCTTGGGGGTAACATTCCCTGTCGCGAGTTCATACCCAGGCAGAGATGTGACACTGTTGACAGACGAGTTGTATGCAATGAAGTCGATGCCGATGCTTTGTGAGGCGGCGATCTCCGTAAGGTTGATAGTAAGGGTGTGAGTCCCAGGCTCCAGATCGGCATGGAATAATTCAGTCATAGGGACTGAATCGAAGGTCCCGCGGGAGATGGTTCGCCTAGCCGTTGCCCCATCGACAATATACGAAGTTGTGATGTTCCCGGACGTGACATTGGTCGTAAGCCCAAATACAGACACGGAAGAACCTATGGAACAACAGCATGCATGCCTCAGTACACTGTCAGGGGTGAGATCTAGAAACGATGGCACGAGCCTATAAATTGAAAGTCTACCGTATCTCCGACCGTCGAACTCCAATGAGCGGTATCCCGATGCAACGAAGTGGAATAGTCAAATGATAGGGGGCTAGGCGGGCTGTTCTTCCAATTCCCGTTGTAGGTGACAGAGCTATCCGAATCATCCACAATCAGGGTTCTCCCGTTCAATGGGGTTGATGGACCGGCGGTTATGGTCAAATAGTCGAAAACGGGGGTACTCAAGACTTCCCCAATCCCATAGGTGAAGGTATGCTTCTCGTCCGTGAGGTTTAATGACTCAAAATGCCCGCCCTGGTTAGGTTTAAACAGCACATTATCGAGTAGAACTGCAGCGCTCTCTGCTGGTTCTGCCGTTGGGACATGAATGATGATACCAGTGCCTGTTGCCAGTAACTTCGACTTAACTTGGGCGCAAACTGAAATGGTTGTGCTAACGCACCATAGAACGTATACTCAAACCAGCCCTTCTTACACGAGCCGTCCTTAAGTGTCGTCCATGTGTTATTAGAGTAAGAGCCCGGAAGCACTTGCTGCTTCAAGGATGGGCAAATGTAGTTGATGGCGCTGTCTTGATCGTCGACGAGGAGGGTGTAGTCTTGAGGCATGTCGGGGGCGTCGTCAAAAGAAGGGGAAGGGAAAGGAATGCCAGCAACGAGCTGTGGAGTTAAAATGAAACGGTGAGAACGACGAAGGAAGCCGCAAACGTCAGACCTTGGATCTGCTCGTCGCCTTCCCTGCATCAAGCTCGGCTCCATGAACGATTGATCCCATCAACTGCTACCGCCCCGTCTACTAAGGTCTAGTACTAGTAGTATGATAATAGGTCTACTACATAGTACTACTTAGCATGATAATAACATCGAGAGACAGGAGAAATAAGTATCATCGTCAACAGATTATTGAGCTCAAGGAAATTTTTGGACGACGAAGCTGCAATTTTACCACGAAGAATTTGGAAAAACACGACTTCAAGGGTGAGTGAGAATGACTCTTGGTCCGTCCGTCAGTGTCAACTCTAGCATGTGGCGAAAGCCTGGCATCCTCCATGGAACCATATTTTACTTCGGGTTATTGCATCGAGACCTATAGGCAGAACGAGCACTGGACACAGACTGGACCACCCGTCTTGTGCGACCGCGAACACAGATTTGGCCAGTTCATCCTTCAGGTGTTAACAGGGTGCAAATGTTTATAGAACAAGGGCAATCGAAGCGTGGATGTACCCTCGAGCATGTCTGATCGGAAGATTAAAGTTTCCTCGCAACCCGAGTAAGCCCTGAAGCTTGAAGCTTGCAGTCCATGTTCATAACTTTCGAGAACGTCTTGATCCAGCCGAAAGAGCGTTTTCATAAACATCGCAAAGAGCCTAGAAGGCCGAGGTGTCAATGAGACCGTCTTGCAGATAATCGATCGCAGCGTGAAACCAAAGATAAGCGTCCGAGATCGTGAGGTAGAATTTGAACAGCGATTGAGTTGCACGGCGGTCGCGGAGACGGGAAGGCACAAGGAGTCGAAAATGTATATCCCAGATCTGCGCAGTAGTCATCCCTAAACGTCGGTAGGGTAGAAGTCACTTGCCAGACGGATGATAGCGGCGGTTCCTGGGCCCCCAGTTGCGGCAGGTGTTAAGCAACAGTTCCGGATCCTTGCGCAGCAGCCTCGATCGAGCCTCTTTACCTGTTCGAAGCTCCAGGGAGCAGGCCGTTTAGGATAGAGGTGGGTACCATAGTAATGAAAGCATCAAGCACGGGAACAGAAGCACATATTTCTTCTCGAGCGTGAAGATCGAACACACTATTCGGTACTAGCTAGACCAGGCGATTTTAGAGTCGGAATGGAAAAAACCGGCCAGATTGTGGAAATGAATTGGTGTTTTGGATGCAGTCAATAGTAGTAAGGTTTCACAGAAATCACAAGGAGTCCCCGAAGTCGCTGTGGAGTTGGAAAGTGGGGTATCCAAGGCAGAGAGTTAAATTCATACGTAGGAGCTTGAAGCAAGACTAGGTGGGGACAAGCTGGGGTTTGCTCGGGGTCTGTACCATTCATGAAACTTTACAGAAACAACGCCCTCGGAGGAAAGTAGGCAAGGCTTTTTGAAGCAATTCAGGAGATTCGGTTGGGCGATATTGCTGCTGCGACGGAGACAGACCATATTATCGAGAACGGGGGTGTCAGAAAAAAGGAATCGGCAGTTCGGATCATTTACTTCCTCTCGCCGGATCACTCCGTGCCCCGAACCGGCATCAATGGCATAGGCCGGCCGGTGAAAATAGGCAGGGGCGGCCACGCTTTCGCATGAAGTACACTCTGTCGTCAATGTTCTCCATAGCCAAAAGATCCTCTAGCCGCGTTTGCAAACCTTTGACGCGCGGCCTTGCAACTGAGGCAGGAGCAGTCATTGCCACCACTCAGAAACAACAGCAACTGGCAAAACTGGCCTCGACTAGCACTTGGAAGACTGACAAAGTGCCAGTACGGGAAGACCATGGACTATGGGGTTTCTTCAGGAGGAAGCCAGATGTGTCGCTGACCGGAGAGGATTCCTATGAGACTGTCGAATCACCCTCAAAGCTCGCAACCGGTGCGTAGTGATTGGGATCTGTCGGCAGCGTGTCATTGACGATGTACATCCAGGGCGCGCTTGGAGAGCTTCAGAGTTGCGGCTGAAGAGCTTCCAAGACCTCCACACGCTGTGGTACGTTACTCTCCGTGAAAGGAACCTTTTGGCTACGCAAAAGGAGGAGGCACGACGGATGGGCGTCAAAATCAACTTGCAAGCTCAGACCATCATGGCCGGCGCGGTATGTACCCCTACCTTCCCTCGCCTCGACGTGTATCGAATATTACGTTTCTAGTGTCGCAAAACTATGGGGCGTATCAAGGCAATTATGAACGAACGACGTATTGCGTACCAGGGAGCTCTTAAACTTATTGAAGAACACACAGAAAACATCCAGGACAAGCGACTGCTACAGATGCAGCGTGAAGCATTGGTGAAGGCCCAAAAGCAACTTGCGCTCTTCGCTACGCGTGGTAGGATCTTGAGGAGGGAAAAGTTGAGGAAGATAGCGGAAGGAAAGAAGGCACTGCAACGAGAGGGTCTTTTGGCAACGGGAGAAGCCCAAAGTGAAGCCACGACCACTGAAGTTGCGCCATCATCCACTCCAGAACCGACGACACCTCCAGCAGCGAAGGAGCAGGTTGAGGTCGCTGCTCCAACACCTGAGGCGTCTTTCATTCCCCAAACACCGGCTGAGACCGCGACTGCTGGCCTCTTTGGTGCGAATCGAAAATAGACTTCCATATACCTCCCCATCTCTACCTAGGAACCACGCAGTCGTATTAATCGTTATAATATATGTATATCGTCCATCATGCATCTGAATACCGACTACTGAGCTTGAGCCTGAGTTTGGTTTCGCCGGAACGCCTGCCATTGGACCATTTCCTTCGACACCCAGCAGTCCTTGACAGCCGGGTCTTCATACACCTCGATCTGTTTCTTTCCTTTGCGAATGAGGTGCTCTATCGCGCTGACGTTTCGAGGCGAAATCACCTTCGCGTTTGTGTGGAAGCTGAATTGGACGTGGAGAAGGAACTTGGGCTGCGAAGATGTTGGTTTTGTCTTGACCATCCGCAGAGCGCTGTGAGTGTGGATGAACCGTGTCACTTGGGAAGAAGAGGAGGTTATGAGTATTCGCACCGTCGATAGAGGGCTAGCACCTCTCTCTGAAGCCCAGACCTCATCGCGAGACCAACGCTGCTCGATGATGATGGCAAGTCTCCAAGAGCCTGGGGACGACCAACCGCTGTTCCGTGCGCCAAATTTCGGAGGTCATTGCTTCCGAACAATCGTCAGGTCGATCCAAAACTGCCCCTGAACGGTTGCAGACACCAGCAACGATGAACAGTGGACGAAAAGTAACGAGCGCTCAATAGAGGGCCGTTGGTCAGATATGGTAATTGACAATCTCACTTAGCTGCGCCACTGCCAAAGACGAGGAAACTCGGTTACCTCGAGTGCTTTAGGGTGGCTGAAGGAAGTCATCTATTCGCTGCTATCCCTAGCAAGAATTGGGGGGTGCAGGTATTGTCTCAATGGAATGACCAAGCTCGAAGCTTGGGAGTCAGTGACCCAGGAACTTGGAAGCAGATCCAAAACAGGGCGCTCTTTCCAATAGCATACGGTCCGTAGAAAATGGAAGAGAACATCCCCTTGAGAACTACTCAGGAGGCCCTCAAGGCTAGCTATAGCTCGTATGTCAGCCTTTTGTGATTCCACACGCATGCTTGGTTGATACCCTGCCTAGATTAAACGGCACTATTCTGAGCGAAAGCTAGCGAACGGAATGGAAGGCCTTGCAACGTGGGATTACATATACGGTTCCAGTTACACAGCAGTACACAGTATGCATCGTATACACGTTGCTTCCATAACCATACGGTGAGAGGTTTTCATAAAGGGAGTGGGCGCCCAAAGACCTATAAGGAGCATAGTATTCGCTATATTATTACATTGTGGCTTGGGCTTGGAGTTAGTGGTGCGCTCAATTTTCTAGAAACTACTGCGCAATGCGAACTACCACCAGTGGCGATACGATAAGAAAGGTTCCTCATGGTATGCGAGTACCTGAAGTGTGAGTTTAAGCCCGAGAACTAAACATTAAAAGCCGAAATAAGCATCTAGACAGTTTCTTGAGACTGACAGCGCGATTTGCCGGCCCGAATGGAACACTGAGTAAACGCACTGTAGTAGTCGACCATTGGAGGTGTTGTGTCCTAACCAGAGTTCGTAGACAAGAACACGATGTTGAGAAAGAAAACCGGCACGAAGAATGTTGCATGTCGGAGCAACGAGGGATCTGGCCACGGTATGAGGAAGTCTAAGAAGCACCTTCATCGTTCCAAGACTCATTCAATGCGATTGTCAGAAGCTCGCCCAGGGTAAGGAGCAGTGCCTTGTACTAGGGCACAATCCACGCTCACGATGATCCATTTCGCAAATGTATGGCATCTGGGTAAACTTCGGGATCTCTCCAGAGTATTCAGGTCTATTCAGGCATGCTTTCCGAAAGCCAAGAAGAGTCCAAGCTGGAGCGTGCTACTATCTGTTGCCAGCTTCCTTGAATTGGAGAAGGAGATCTCTTCGGACGCGAAAGCTGTTACCAGTTTTGACAAAGGACATATGTCAAGAGACCGGATTTGGGGGGGTTTTCAGCGACAGAAAAACGCGAGCACACAGTAAGAAGGGCAGCTCTGCTTCTTGATTGATTGGTGCCAGTCGTCGCGTGGGATTAGATTATGACAATCAGGTTGCAACGAGTTTCTCTGGCTCCTTGTCCATCTGTTGGACTGTATTTCGTCAAAACGACGTCAGATTGAGTCTGAGAAGGACCCAAAGGGTATGAAGAAGTAAGTGGACAAGATAGTCTGCCAAGGATCCGTATAGAGTCCGAAAAAGAATACAATGAAAGATTGTCAACTTGGAGCTTGAAGATCGTGCTCCAGTAGGCCTTACCGGGTCCTGCGATATCGGGGTAAGGATGCGTTGGGTCCCGAGCTTGCGTTGCTAGTTCCTTCTTTGACGGAAGCAATTAAGCGATGTTGCGTCCAATTATGGTGGACGATCAGGCTCAACTTGGTTCCGAGTCCTGATCAGGAAAGAGGAAGGACTTTTCCTGTTCGCTAGTCTGGTTCGTCGGTGTAGCACTACGGTCATAGACGGGCATGTGGATAATAATCTAATATGCGTAGATTACCTTGTGAACCTTATGTGACTCCACCTTCGGACTTGGGGGAATTATTTAAAGGTATAGGCGCGGGAAACGGGAATTCCGAATTCCACAGGGGTCGGGTAACAGGTCGGATGAAGTTGTCTGACTAACTGAAGTGGTACTCGAGGTCGCTTGCGCGGGACTTCCTGCGATATTAGGTCGTGGTAAGTAACTCTAAATTTCAGTACAATGGGAAGCGATAGAGATGTGCCATCAGTGAAACAATGGTTGTCATCCATAGCGACCGAATCTATAACGTTATATAGCAGAACTCTCTTCCATCTCCAAGAATTAACGCAGATGGGATCAGAGGATGAACGACGGTTTCTGGCGACTTAAGAAGTTTCTCTCTTGTAATGAATGATATTCAGTACCCAAGGGAGATGCATATCAAAGTTGTGAGACACACTGTTACGGCCGAATCCAAAGTGGAATCAATGGTATAATCAACGCCTTCTCTGAACAATACGATTGGAGCTATCTCGACTTAGAGTTATAGATTCTGGATCTGGGCTTGCATATCCAGTCAATGTCAGAAGTCACACATGAAACCCCGCGTCACAATATTTGACACCCGCTAATAAAAAAATGCTCGATGTGAAGACTAGTGTATAGAACGGCGCGGAAGATTGTGCTGATCAAGGAGTCGGCGCTTAACTTGGAACGACATAACGACAGCTTCAATCCCGGGAAGAATTTGACAGGAGCATCTGGTGCCCACAAGCAAGGGGATCAGGGTAGTGACTGTCATTGTGTTCCGTGACATCCGGCTTCCGGCCAAGTGCTTTGCTGGAGTGACGCGGACAGATCAGTCAAGGACTGTATAGAGAGATTAGATGGACAGGCTAGATGCCGATGATGTCAGATGCTCACAAACACAGTTCCATGAGGGGGATGGTATTCTGATTTGTGGATGCCTACCAGTTCAAGTTTTCAGGTTTGCGGTATTTTAAAAATTCGAATATCAGAAAAGAGTGAACCAGAATATCACAAATGATGGGGCCAATTCAATGGTATGGAATGGCATGTGGTCGAGGCGGAATTTCGTCTCCGCGTGTGTCACATTGACTAAAACACAGCCCAGTAGGTGCTTTCAAGTGAAATGGAATTAGGGCCCAAATTGAGAGTGTTATGTACTTCATTTTCTATTAACGAGGCTGATGTCAATCGTTAGATCTAGCGGCGGACTATCGTTGATTTAAAACAACGAACAGGCCGTTCTCACTGCAAACTTGGCGGCCACTACAGAGGGTCAGGGGTTCCTGGCATCTGTTATAGGCGCCCAAGCAGCGCAATAATCCATTGTTCAAAGACAATTGAAACGAGGCCGCTCATGAGACCTGTTTAGATAAATTTACCGTCGAATTTATGGTTCTAATATCTTCCTTGTGCTTGGATCGTTGTCTTAGAACTTGAGCGCTTGAGCCTTTGCGACGCGTTCGCCTGACTAATTGACAGCGTGACATACGTGTGACATGTCGCGTTTGTGACTCCGCTTGAGTCGTGTCGTCCACTGCTGAGCGTCGAGAACGACGACGACGACGACGACTGCACTTCCTATTCTGTACTCGACGACAATCTACACCATTTTTTGCTATTAAACCTACAGGAAGAGAGCTCAGCGTAGGCCATTACCATGTCGTCTTTGAATAAGCTCGCCATTCGAGGCATACGATCATTCGACGACAAACAAATCTCAGTCATCGAGTTCTTCTCCCCCGTAACTGTTATCGTTGGGCACAATGGTAGTGGAAAGACTACTATCATTGAGTGTCTCAAATATGCCACTACTGGAGAGCAGCCTCCCAATACACGCGGTGGTGCATTCGTCCACGACCCGAAGATGGCGAATGAGAAGGAGGTCAAAGCTCAAGTAAAGCTACGATTTCACGCGGCCAATGGCACACGTATGCTGGCTGCCAGAAATCTGAGTGTTACAGTCAAGAAAGCCGGAGGTTTGACTATGAAGACTTTGGAAGGTATTCTTGGACTAGACGATCCGGAGAAGACAGGAAAGGTACGTGCTAGACTCGTTCATTTGTATTACAGCGCGTAATCTGCTACAGAGAGGGGTGATCTCCACTAAATGCGCTGAAATGGACGCTGAAATTCCACAATTACTTGGTGTTTCCAAGGCTGTCCTCGAGAACGTCATATTCTGCCACCAAGAGGATTCATACTGGCCCCTTGCCGAACCTTCAACTCTCAAAAAGAAGTTCGACGAGATCTTCGAAGCCACCAAGTAAGTGTATTCATGTCATTGGGTATCCGAACTCGGACCTTGTGTATCAGATATACCAAAGCGCTGGACAACATCAAGTCGCTAAGAAAGGATAGAGTAGCAGAACTCAAGACAGAGCAGGAACGTTTGAACTCTTTGAAGATGCAAAAGGACCGGGCGGACAAGTTACGTCTTCGCATGAAGGACCTAAATACCACTATTGCAGCCAAAGAAGTGGAATATGAAACCGCCAGGAGCCAGTACGAAGAAGCAGTTGAAAGCAATCGTAAATTTTACGAGTACGGCACAAAATTCCGCGAAATTTATCTTAAAGTTGAAAATCTCGAGGAAAAGAAGAAAAGCAAGCAGAGAGATCTTGATGAAGCTCGAGATGGTAACTTCCAGGAGATTGCAGGTATGTTGAGTTTCCACTTCCAATGTGGCGCTTGCTTACTGAACGCCAGGATCTGACGAGGATTTGCAAAATCGCTTGAATCGGTTTGATATGCATACGGACAGCCAGAAACAACGTTTGCTCAAGGAAGAACGAACAAGGCAAGATTTCGAGGACGAATTGGCCGTCCTGCGGGAGACGGAGCTACAATTGTCGGAGTTGAAGGCACATGCTGACGCCGAGGCTCAGGTACTTTCTTTTCTGTAGTGCCCGAAGGTGGTTACTAAGTTAGGAAGGCTCAAGCGGCGCGTCTGGCTGAAAGAGAGGAACTTGTTCGTGAAATGGTCAAACAATTTGGAATTCCGGGATCCATGGTCCAGCCCTTGGACAAGGCTCAAGTTAATCAGTTTCTTACACGCGTGAATGATATTAAGCGAAACAAAACCGTGGATATCGAAACGCTGCAGGTACGTGAGTTTCTCTTTGACGTTAAACCTTGATATCGGACCCTTTACTGACCGAAGCAGAATGATGCCTCGACCAAAATGGAGGAATTCAACACCAAGCTTCGTAGACTTGATTCTGAAGCACAAACACATAAATTCCAGAAGAATTCGCTGAAGGAGCAACTGGTACCTGCCATATTCTTTCAATCCAGATCCTATTGTTGATATCCTCCTCCGTAGAGTGAGCGTACTTCTTCCATCAAGCAAGCCCAACGGGAGCTCGAGGAGCGCCCGACTCTTGAAGCCAATGTCGGTTCACTTCAGGAAGAAGTGCGAGAGAAGGAGACGCGCGTCGAAAAGTTGAGGAAAGAAATCTCCTCAGCTCAGCATGACAAACGGCTACAGGAAAAAGCCGATTTTGCTCGTCAACTTGAGGATAAACGGGAAGTGCTTATGGAAGAGACGCGGGCCTTGAGCACGCAAGCAGATTCCAGAGCCAAGCTCGACCTCAAGCGTGGAGAAATCAGGACTAAGTCTCTCGAGATACAATCAACGTACGCTTTAGCTTCTCCTTCAAAAGTATTTTGTTCCAAATGATATCCCCTAGGTTGAGATTAGCCAGCTCGAAGTACCGTGAAATTACCGAAGATGAGCTAGATGCTGAAACAGCAGAGATTGAAGTCGATCGAGCCATTCGGTACGTGCTGCATCTTGCTGAAAATTATCTTATTTACTCATTCTTTCACAGCGAACGGGAGGAAGAGCAAGTGGAGCTCGATCGAGATGCTGCCGCAGCGAATTCCCGGTTACTCACCTTGGATTCTGAGATAAGTGCGCTGAAGAGGCAACTGGCTAGCAAACAATCAGAGCTGGAAGGTACGTTCGAGCGTATCATCTTCATGTATGGCCCTGACACCGTGGCTTACAGAAAAGGAGAAGACTCTGCGATCCGAGCTTACCGATGAGGAAGCCGCGTATGATGTAAATGGCACGATAGATGCGGCCTTAACAATTGCCACTAATGAATTGAAAGACCGCAAGGCGTAGGTTGGTTCTAACCTTACACTTGACGGTTATTCTGACTATAGGCAGGACCCAAGCTGAACTCCATGGTAACCCTGATGTCTATAAGCAAATTCTCGACGCAGGAAAGCAGAGCAAAGTGTGTCTTGGTTGTAATCGACACCTTGAGGATCATGAACTGGAGGCATTTGAGATATATGTGAGCACTTCAATATTGCAACCTACACCCTGATTGACTCTATATCAAGTTGGCAAACCGGATCAAAGGACCGACCAAACAACAGGTCAAAGAAATTGACGAATATGTTTTGGGGTGGCAAGAAGAAATCGATCGTCTCCATAAACTGAGACCTATCGAGGCCATCAAGGACAACCTGGCCAAGGAAATTCCCATTCTCAAATCTCAACTAGCAGAAAAAGAAATTGCTCGTCCTGAACTTGTTGTCAAGGCAGACGCGGTCAGTTGTTCGATTCTTTCTTTTAGAGGAAGCCTCTGACGGCATAAACCTTAGCTAACGGATCAGCTCGAGGACTTGAGGAGTGCGATAAAATCCTTGACTACGCTCAAACAGCAAGTCAGCACAGTTTCTCGGCTCAAGAAAGAGATCGAAAGAGCTGAGAAAGAAGTTAACGATCTCGAGACTGAACTATCATTGACTGGAAGCGCAAAGACAGTTGATGATGTCCAGTCCGAGTTAAACGACATCACAGGACAATTGTACGCCTTCATTCTTGTCAGCATTGCAATGCCGCAACTAATCCGCCCTATAGACGATCGCTTGAAAAGGAAAGGCAGTCTATCTCCACGGAACGAGAACGGCAAACTGGCGCACTCCATACTTACGAGTCGAGACTTCATGACTTGAAGTTGGAAGAACAGAAGTTGTTGAATCAGATTGCTGAAGCCGACAAGCTTGGGCAGCGTGTTGAGCAGATGAAGACGGATGTCGCAACATTCACTTCGCAACTCAAGGTCTGATGTTATCGGCTTCTATATGTTTTCTTGCTGATGCGATTACGCAGGAACTGGATACCAAAATAGCCCAGGCACAAGCCCCCATTCAAGCGCTGGAAGACGAACAAAAGTTAGTCCAACAGGATCTCAATATGAAAATAGCGCAAGCCCAGACACTCCTTGGGCAGTTGAATGTTAAAACGGATAGGCTTGCTGCGGTGCATAAAGACGTCGAAAGGTATGTGTCTGATCAATTTTGATTGCGGGGTTTCACCGCTGAGCTCCGGACAGGTATCTGAGAGACAAGCGGGACCGAACGGTAGACGACTGCATCGCAAAGATTAAGCAATGCAAAGAAGATCAAGGGGAAGTCAGCGGCAAAATTCAAGGTTGCCGCGAAGTCATCCGGGCAATTGAGAAGGAGATTAACGAGGCTGGCGCGTCGCAGACTAATCTCAGGGAGAATATTCGGGTTCGGAAGCTACAAAAGGAGATTCTCGAAATTCAGGCCGAGATTGAGAGCTATGACGTTGAAGAGGCAGCGAAGGCGCGGAGGAACTTCCAGGAACAGTGGGAGAAGAAGAAAGATAAGGAAGAGCGATTAAACAAGACGGTGATAATGGATCACTCAACCGCCTGTCCTGAACTAATTATCCGATAGGCTCATACATTGGCTGGGGAGCTCACTAGCCTCAAGAGTCAACGCACCACATTAGACACCGACATCAAGGACTTCAAAGACATCAATAAGTCGTACACGGAACAGCTTGTCAAAGTCAAGGTACGTCCATATATCCTTCTTGTGTCCATCTGACCGTCCATCCTCAGATTTCGGACATGGCAAACAACGATTTGGAGAAATATGCGAAGGCTCTCGATAAGTTCGTTTTCGGTCATATAAACCTTTGTCCACGACTAAGTCTGACATTCAAGCGCGATCATGAAATATCACTCGTTAAAAATGGAGGAAGTCAATGACACCATGAAGCATTTATGGAACAAAACATATCAAGGAACAGGTACGTTCAGTGCTAGCATCAATTCACTGCTTTGAGATTAATATCCTTTCAGATATCGACGGGATTAAAATAAGGTCCGATGTGGAGGGAGGCGCATCGAAACGGTCGTACAATTATAGAGTCAGTTTAAACCATTCTGCGCCGTTGACCATTGGCCATGTGCTAAATACTGATCTATGTTTCCTTCACCTTCAGGTGGTCATGACCAAGGATCAAGTTGAGATGGATATGCGGGGGCGATGCTCTGCAGGGCAGAAAATGCTTGCTTCTATCATCATTCGGCTTGCATTATCCGACTCCTTTGGACAAAACTGCGGTATTCTCGCGCTTGATGAACCCACAAACGCCTTGGATACAGAGAACATTGATGCACTAGCAGAAAGTCTTGTGGAGTACGTCCCTTCGCCTAGCTTCATGCTCATATTACCGACTTTTTCCTTAGCATCATCAATGAGCGAAAATCTCATTCCAATTTCCAGTTGATTATTATCACACACGACGAAAACTTCCTTAGGAAGTTGGGACAAAGCGACGTCATGGAGCACTACTGGTTAGTCGGTTTTGCGGCAATCTATTTTCTTAATGACTAACTGCAGCTCTTCTAGGCGGGTTTCCAGGGATGCACGGCAAAAATCAGTGATTGAACGCCAACGATTCCGATGAAACCTGCGATGGTTTAGTTCAAAATTTGACCATCACTTGTAGCATGCTGGAGTAGTACTCATTTTACTCATTTTCCAACTTGCATCATTTCATTCTACCACCCGGGGTAAGGCGAACGCTGAAATCTCTGGCCAATCTCTGCCATTGTATGGTTCAATGGTCACATCCTCTCGCTGAATTGCTTAAATGGCTTAGGAATACGGGACCAAGTAGATAATAGTCAGAGGAGCGATTACAGATCCCACCGAAGCGTCTCACGCAGCATGGACGATGGTTCAAGGCGTCAATTGCTACGCTGATCGGGTTGAGGGAGACCACAAGAATTTTTACCGCGCTTTCTTACTGCTATAGGCAAGCTATAGGGAAGAGTTGCTCATGGAGGCCGATCCAACACATGACAGATGGTGGTACCCGTCAATTGTTGGATTCTGCTCCTCCGATAGCCTGGCCAGATCGAAATATGAGACCAACTGAACGGAACGTTTCCCGAGCTTCTTGACCGTAAGCATTAGGAAGCCATGCCGTGGGAGCTGCTGGGTGCCGAATGAGGAGGCTACAGCCATGAAAACAAATAGGGACAAACAATAATGTTAGCTGGAAGCGGCACTCTCCTTCAATGTGCTTCTTTAACGTCTAAATCTCGTTTGCGGATATGGATCGCGATCTATGACTTGTAGACAATGCTATAACCTGACAGTCGATCGCTATCCAATATCTTGCCAATATGTCTATCCCGTCAACCCTTTTTTTGGCGTCCACCGTGGTCTGTCAAATCCATGCGGGCAGACCAAAGAATAGAATCTCGGCTACAACATGTTCGCCGTTTCATCACTTGAAACCAGGAAATTTATTCTCTCTCGCTGGGCTTCGATCTGCAGTGCGGTGTGGTTCCCCTGGCGGCCTGCTTACTACAATCGGATTCAACGCTCTCCCCGGGGTGACTCCGTTTCTCCAGATCTCTGAGATGAGAACAGACTGCGAAGTAGGGCATCTGACCCGTCTCGATACTCCGCAAATACCAGCCCTCTCTTCCATTTAAAAGGTGGCCAATTTTGCTGCTAGGATTCCCCAACTCCTCCAGCGCAGTCTTCGATCCAGCTGCAATGGCTTCTTCTGATCTCCTTTCGAACCTGTCTGCGACAGACAGAGCTCTCTTCTGGAAGTATGGCACAGGAGCCAAAGTGTCTGTCCCGTTCCAAGCAGTCCATCATGCATTCGAGTATCACGCCAAAAGTACTCCTCAAATGATTGCAGTCGACGAACTTGGAACCACACTCACCTACGGCGAGCTGGATCGTAGGGCAAACTGCCTGGCTGCCCGCCTTCGTTCTGTTGGCGTTAATCAGGGCTCTCGAGTTTGCATGCTCGTGGAGCGTTCCATTTTCCTCCCCATTGCTGTCATCGGTATTCTCAAGGCTGGAGCTGCTTATATCCCTCTCGACGGCAACGTTGTTTCCGACAGCACCTTGAACTACGCAGTTGTCGACTCCGGATGCACTGTCGCTCTCACCTTGCGCAAGTTCGAGCATCGCCTTGCCGATGCCCCCGTTCCGGTTGTCTTCTTGGACGATGCCATCTGCCCCAGCCACAACCCCAGCCACTGCATTAAGCCCCGTGATAACACCACCTCCAAGGATGCTGTCTACATCATCTACACTAGCGGTAAGCGCCCTTGCCTCCTCGTACATTACCGTCTACTTATACTCGTACAGGAACTACTGGCACTCCAAAGGGTGTCCATGTCACTCATGGCAATGTTACCAATCGTAAGTACCGAGTCCACTATACCCTAATCGCAATCTCAATGGCTCTCTAGTGATTTGCATCGAACCTGGCCAGTTGGGCATGAAGCCTGGTGTCCGGGTCTCCCAGATGTTGAACATATCCTTCGATTTTGCTGCTTGGGTAAGTCTTCGATTTTTCTACCGTTTCGGTTTGGGTCCAGACTCATTGGGGAACCCAGGAAATCCTTGGATCCCTTGCCAACGGCGCCACCTTATGCCCCCGAGGCAAGACCTCGAAAGACTGGAAGGCCGTCATGAGGAGCGTCGATATTCTCTTCTCGACTCCTTCTATGTTGGCACCTCATAACCCAGCCGATTACCCGAACATTAAGACCGTCGTCGTCGCTGGCGAGGCTTGTCCCAAGGGTAATTCCACTTCCTTGTTCAGTATGTTCACAAGACTAATTAGGAAATATTACGTTAGCGCTCGCCGACACTTGGGGTGCCCGAGTCAAGTTCTGGAATGGATGCGGTCCTACCGAGGTGAGATGGTATTCCCATGCTCTAGTATGTATCTAACAACGGAACACAAAAAGGTCACTATTGCGAATACCATGCAGTTGCATGTACCCGGAGACATCGTCACTATTGGTGGCCCGACGCCGAACAATACATGCTATGTTCTTGATGAGAACATGCGCCCGGTCCCGATTGGCGAAACCGGAGTAATGTGGGGTGGAGGAGCCGGGATTACCAAGGGCTACCTTAATCTACCCGATAAGACAAGTGAACGCTATGTCCGGGACCCGTTCGCAAATGATGGGTACGACACATTCCTTCTCTGATGTCACAAAACAAGATGTCTGATTGCCTTTTTGCCTAATTCTAGCTCTATGATGTTCAATACCGGAGATTTGGGGTGAGTCCTTCCGCTTTAAGTCACGGCCTTTATCTCATAGGATTTTTTAGCAAATGGGTTGCTAATGGAACATTGCAACACTTGGGTCGTATTGACAATCAAGTCAAGATCAAAGGGTTCCGTGTGGAACTCGACGGAGTCGCGACCGCCATGGAGGTCTGTCGGTTTTTCTATTTAATTGGGGAGGAGTTACTGACTTCCCCCCAGACTTGCCCTGGAGTCACAGGCGCTACTGCCCTCCTCATCGACGGTGAACTGTGGGGATTCGTCAAGCCATCTACCATTTCGCCTGAAGACATCAAGGCCGCTGCTCATAAAGTCCAACCATACTACGCAGTTCCGACGAAGATCATGACCATGGATCAGTTCCCAGAGACAGCGTAAGTTGCCGATCAATAATTCTTCTCCTAAAGTACTCATAATTATTTTAGGAACGGCAAGACCGACAAGCGTGTCCTGCAGCAGATGGCTATAGAGTCTAAGGTCGAGGAGACCAAGCTCAAGGAAGACAAGCCCGCCGTTCCCGAGAACGTTGCTTGGATCAACTTGCCTCCTACTGTTCTCACATCGCAAAAGGCTGAAGTCACCATTCCTCATCGCACCTCCGACCACAGCTTGGGATCCAACAACACCAAGATTGGCGGTCAACAACAAGCCAAGGAGGTCGACTCCGAGGCTTCTTCAGCCATCGAGAAGCAGGAATACATTTGGTCCGGTTACGAAGATGATGAGTACCCCGCGAAGAAGAATTCTTACCTTGTTCGCAATCTCCGCCATCAAGCCTTCTCTATTTACAGGCGTCTCTTCTCTATCGTCTTCCTCATCAATCTCGGTCTCTTCATTTGGCTCGCTGTCACCAAGGATTACAATGCCGCGCGAATTGGTAGCATCCTGGTCAACATCGTCTTCATTGGTGTCCTCATGCGACAGGAACTCGTCATCAATACCTTCTACCTCATCTGCACTGCTGTTCCCGCATCGTAAGCCTCATTATATCTTATCTTCCCCGACACATATTCATTCTCTTCAGGTGGCCCTTGTTCATTCGTCGCACGTTGGCTCGAGTGTATCACATCGGTGGTATCCACTCTGGAGCCGGTGTCTCGTCCTTGCTCTGGTTGTGCCTGTTCACTGCTCAAGCAACCAGAGAAGTGGTCAATGGCGGTCCAACCTCCATTCGAACTCTTGTCGTCACCTACATCATCTTGGTAGAGCTTGGTGCCATCGTCGTCTTCGCCTACCCCGCTCTCCGCAAGAAGTTGCACGACACCTTCGAAAACACCCATCGTTTCCTCGGTTGGACTGCTCTTGCATTGGTCTGGGTTCAGTTCATGTTCCTCACCATCGACTACTTGCCTCCTGGTGTTCCCCTTGGCAAGGCTCTTATCATCCAACCTCAATTCTGGCTCGTCATCATCTTGACCTGTAAGTTCATATATACTTAAATCTTACATTTCCGCTGACCGCCGCGTCCTCTAGGCTCCATCATCTGGCCATGGTTGCGTCTCCGCAAGGTCGATGTTCACGCCGAAGTCCTTTCCAAGCACGCTGTCCGTCTCTGGTTCGACTATGGTGGTAAGCTTTATTTTCTCGAATCTTTACTACCTCAAGTGTTGATTACATTGCACAGTTACTCCCCCTGCTGGTACCTTCATGCGAATTTCCGATGCTCCCTTGAAGGAATGGCACGGCTTCGCCTCCATCCCGATGCCCGGCAAACGTGGATTCTCTCTCGTCGTCTCTCGTGCTGGTGACTGGACCTCCAAGCACATCGACAACCCACCCAAAAAGATGTGGGTCAAGGGTATTCCCACTTATGGTGTCTTGAAGCTCGTCCCCATGTTCCGCCGCATGGTCATTGTCGCCACTGGCTCTGGTATCGGTCCTTGTGCCCCAGCTATCTTCGAGAAGCGTATCCCCATGCGAGTCTTGTGGACCGCTCCCGATGTCCGAGCCACCTTTGGTGACAAGCTCGTCGACTCTATCCTCGAGGCCAACCCTGAGGCAGTCATCTACGGTGAGTTGATACCATAGCAGCACTCACTACGATTAATGCTCATGTGATGTTATACAGACACTCGCAAGCACGGTAAGCCCGACATGGTCAAATTGACTCTCCGCCTCGTCAAGGAATTCAACGCTGAGGCCGTTGCCATCATCTCCAACCAACCTCTCACTGAGAAGGTTGTCTACGGAATGATGAGCCGTGGCATTCCCGCCTTCGGTGCCATCTGGGATTCTTAAATCACTCGCGACGCCTCTACTTATGAACATTTCCTTCTCACTTTCTCATTTCATCATTCCATCCATCTCTCTACGCTCTCGATCATAGACTCCATACAAGAGAAGTTTCTCTCTCCCATCCCAGTTTTCACACTCATCTACATCGACTGGATCGCTTGCCTGATAAATTTCCTATTTATCCGCCCGGGTTCATCGCCGAATGTCTTTAAAACTTTAAAAAGTGCGAAAAGCGACTGCTTCCCCTCTTCAAGACATTATTCTAGTACATCGCATATATAAATACTTCTGCTGCATTGTGTATTATTACATACTATCTTTTTCAAAATATGACACGGATCGCTTGTGCTATATCTTATCTCTTAAAGCTTGATGATTGTGGGCCGGCCTCTGACTTTGGGCACCTGAAATTTGAATTTGGCTAGCATTCAAATGTTCAATTATAATTAGTGTTGAATATGAATGGTTCTATTCTAACGGTTCTATTTGTGTTGCCCAATGTGAGTCATTATGTGACCGCATCAATGACTATTGACTTCTGCTTGACCAGGCTCTCCCTGAAACTTGGGTGTCTGACCCGCCTAGCCCAGGACCTTGCAACAATCACACTACCTTTACAGCTTAGAAGCCGTACACATGAAAAGTATCCTATCATCGCTGTCGACCATCGACGTTCTCCCGCATCCAACGGCTCGAGACAAGGCCGTGGCAAAGACTAGACTGGCATCGGGATCTACGATTCTGAAAGTCCCAGCCTTCGTATCAGCATTACTATTCTCGCAAAAAGGACAGCGGTGTGACCATTGCCTTAGATTGCCGAAAGAAGGATCGAATCTCAAGAAATGCACAGGGTGTGTGGCGTACTGGTACTGCGATGCCCAATGTTCGGCACAGATACGATCTTCCTCCATTACAACTTTTTTTAACTTTGACGGCTATTTGCAACAGGTCAGAGCGCCCAATGGCAGCTGCATCACAAACGAATCTGCAAAAGGTTCAACCAATTCGCGAGTTCTGCTGCCTTCCAGGGCTTGGAGGAACATGAAAAGATGGATGCACTGTTGCTGACCCATCTGGTTGCCCAACTGTCGACGCTGCCTACACCATATGACCCGGAAATCTCTCCGGAATTGTCCATTTTCCTATCGCTTGTGGCCCAGTCTACGGCCAGCTCGCTACCACCTATCTGCCCTGTCAGTCCACCGCCCCGATCCGAGCTGGTCGCTACCTTATTCCAGAAATTCGGGAGTAATAACTTCGCAGTCCACTCCCATCTCAACTCTATAGCACACGGCATTTTCCCGTTGGCGAGCCGGTTGTTTAACCATTCTTGTGTGCCTAATGCTGCGGCCAAATACACTCTGTCGCAAACCCAAACAGTTACAATGGAGGTAGTTGCTCTCCGGGACATCCATTCGGGCGAAGAGGTGAAGCCGCTCTTACACCGTTCAAATTATGGGCCGTCCTAAACTTTTTTTGCTGTCAGATTTCCATTCCTTACCTCGACCCTGCGTTAATGCAATCGAGACATCAAATCTTTCAAATAACCTATGGTTTCAGTTGTACATGCCCGGCCTGCAACTTTCTCAATTCAATCGGGCACGTCCCGGCTGTACCGACCAATGGCGACGGGCTAAAAGATCTTTCTCGAAAGCTACGGGAATTTACTCAGGTTGACGTTTACCTGACGTCTGACCACTATCACTGTCGGTCAATACAGGAGTTACCACGGGACCTGTATCCTGTGCTCAACGAAACTTTCATGGGTAACCTATCGGAGAAGTTCAGCGAATCGTCACATGGAGGGAATTACGATGGAGCTGCGGACACTGGGATCACGCTCCTTGCGCTGTATCTGCTCGTATATCCGAGTAACTATCCACAGATAGGTATGGATCGATTTTGGTTTAATCCCGTCCGAGCTTGATGGATTGCCACCTGACACGATCGTTTTTACTCAGGAATGCATTTACTAGAGATGGCAAAGACCCATTGGAACTATTGGTTCGTTATGGTTGAAGCAAGTAGTGAGAGGAAGCCTGAATTGAAGCGTGAAGTTATTCGTTTGCTACACCTTGCAAAGCGGGTGCTAGGTGTCATGGGCAGGGAAGGGGACGATGATGGTCCCTTTGAGGAGATACTAGTTCTGGAGAATCTGGCGCAGAACGCCTGAGTTTGCTCTGCGTCCTCCGAGTCTGATATAGTAAATGGTACGCAGTTTAAAATTCGGGTATGTCTCCTTCTCCGGCTCTTTATTATGGTGATCTTCGTAAATAGTACGTCACAGGTGTCTCGACAGCTGCGAACGGGAATTCCAACGCTGCTTATATCCCATGACAAACTACTTGCGAGATTCTCGCTCTTCGTAATAGCGTTGGCCATCGCCACATGGCAGGCTTCTAACAGGTTCACGATCGTAAAGAAGACGTCCATCTCATGGGCCTCAGCCAAAGGGCCTCCAGTTCCCCGTGCCTCGTTCCGATAGTCTGTCAGTAGAAGATAATAAAATGTAAGGGTGCTGGCTCGACTGGGCCACATCTCGGATACCCCAAATTCCCCGCTTCATTTTTCACTGGCTCTTGCAATGGGTCTGCGACAGACACTCCTTCCTCTACGCTCCTTTCACCTCACTCCTTCTGCATCAGATAGAACAGATCCTGTGATCAGGGGGGCTCGTTCGACCACACGGGCGCATCTTCCCTTACCCTCCAGAAACAAGCTAGATATCGTAACCCATGGCGCAACGATCGTGGTTCTTGCGACATTGGTCTCTTTGATTTTTATCTCCACAATCGCGATTGCTCTCGTGGGCCGGAATCCTGAGCATCATGGTCAATTCATAACGGCACTCGACGATGTTGCCCGTTTCAATCCGGGTGTGAGTAGCCCATTGAATCATTGAGTCCCCAACGATCTTCTTGAAATTTCACGTTCAAAACCACTGACTGATGATCACGACGCGGGCTTTCACTTGTTGATTGCTTCTGTTCTATTCAGATCGTGCTTGTGGGGGAAGACATCGATGTTGATATTGACCAACCTTCGGTTACCATCCATTGGTCACTGATTGCGTGCGGAACCGCGTTCGTGTTACCTGGATCAAAAGGTCTCCTGGGTAATCCTGCATGTGGATTACCTTCGAATATGTTGAACATCTTTGTCGACAAGTAAGTCACATTGGCCTTCCTGTTACTCGATGAATCTCTACTTTATGTCCTTTTGTCAATAAGATGTAAGATTGACTGATAGTGACGGCGATAGTGATATTAAACCTCTGATGCACTATGATCCGGCCCTCATCCCATTTGACGAGGATACCGGAAAGAGACGAAGGTATGTGAATGATTGTCTTCCCTGGAATGTATTAGAAATTAAGCGACGAGATAGGATCGAAACCGCGGTCCAGTTTGAGAGCAGCCATGTCCTGGATGTCCACGAGGCACGCCAATACCCTTTCGATACTTACCGCCTCCAAACAGAGTTGAGAGCGGTCTCGGAGACCAACCGCTCTGAACCCATTAGTCGAGTTTTGACCATAGGCATCACCTCTAGTTTCAATATTGAGACTGTGGATTCTCGCACGTACGTCGTCCTGGAGGAATCCATTGAGGCTCCTTGCCAGCACGTAGACATCCATGTTCGAAGGCCTGCCTCGATTAGACTCTTCACGGTGCTCCTCTTCGCCATCAACTGGCTTTTGGCACACATCAACATTGGGCAAGTGGTGCTGGCTCGAAAGAGCACGGGCTTGAAGTCCGTTCTCTGCCACCTCGCCATCGGGGGTGGGAGCATCATTGCCCTGCCACACATCCGTAACAGCATGCCCGATGCTCCTGGTCTAGACGGTGTCATCATCGGTGAGTGTGTTTGTCCTTCGTCTAGAGATCGAGCTGTAGCTGAAAGTTTGACCTTAGATTGCATTGGCTTCTTCCCACAAATGGCCATCATCGGACTGTGCCTTGTCGCTCTCCTCCTCATGCTCGGGGTACGAGAATGGGATAGGTTGAAGACAGGGTCGTGCGCGAACTCATGGCGTTCATCTGAGCAGACTTTCTGCTTTCCGGACAGGCTCCATTCGATCCCTCGTCCCACTCGTCCGCGGCGCCCGCCACCGTTGGACTCTAACCCGACTGACTTGGCACAATGGGAAATGGAGCGGATGATGAAGCAGCTGAGGGGTGAATATATGTTCCCGCCTTTATCACCCGTTTCACCGAGGTCTCCTACGACTCCGACGGGGGCGAGCTCTTGGAAGCCGTTTCATAAGAGAGCGACGGCGCCGGTTCGGCCCATGTCGATGCTCGAAGCTGGGGAAGTCTCAAAATGGTCGGACCACGAAGATTGAATCCTACCTGGATACTTACGACGGACCTTTCTCGGGGTGTACTGCACCCTCCGAGTACTTACAAAAGGCAGAAGACTCTGTAGCTCTGTATTGCCATATAATATATAATAGTACACCGTCCTTCGGGCAATCCTTACGCGTCGCCAAATAAACGTTTTCTGAATGGGAAAATTCAATAGACCGTCCAAAGGATTATCGTATGCACTCACATCCTAAGAGGTGCTTCGCTGAAAATCGTAGGACCCCCAATCATCTCCCTTGACCAGACATCCCGCAAGAACCATCCTACGTGTCCCACAGCACACCCTACAAGATCTCCTGCCGCAGCTTTCCAGGTACCATGGAGCACCCAAGAAAAGGCAACAAGGGCGATTGGAAGGTAGGGCGCGGTTATTGTAATCAAGCCAAACAGTGAGATTGGTGTAGATGGGTGCCGCCTTGACCAGACGTAAATGGGAACAAAGGCCAGAGGAGAAGAGAGGAATGGAAGGTTGAATAATGGAGATAGCGCCTACAGGAGATCTGTTAGCTTTCTTGAACAAACGCCGGTAGAATGGGCCACTCACCAGCAGCATAATTGATGACAGAAATAGTAGCCAGAAATAGTCTGCTTTCCGGTTTGCAAATGAGGATTCTTCCAGCATTCTGCTGTACCGCATACTAGTCCACAAGGCCCCGTTAGCTTAATGCATGGCCGTGGTTCTCCCCCAGCGCTCACAAGAAGAATAGGTGGAACACAAAGTCTAGAGATATGGGCCCAAAGTAGAAGAAATTGGTCACTGCTCGCCAGGGCTGCCACTCCGTCAGAACGTGGACTTCCTCTAGAACATATAGACCATACCTGGGCGTTCATAAATGTGTTCTTTGGACTATGGTATAGCTGTAGCGGTGTCACCAATTGGCATTGCTGAAATTGTCCGTCAGTCTTTGTAATTCGCCGGGCGCTGGGAGAGAGGTACTGACCACCGCTAAGCTCGTCAAGACTGCCAGGCCCATCCATCCTCTTGTAATTGGGGGAATTTGTGTAATCCAGGCCTCGACACCAACAGGCATATTGGACTAGGGACAAGAGATTCTGACCTACCCCGCAGGCACGACGTGTAGTGTAAGTAAGCGCGATCGTGTCTTCCCACGGCCAGGCACAGGCTGACAAACAGGGGCTTCTTCCCCTTTCGGACACAAAAGGCTTTGGGCGCTAATTTGTGATGGCCCGTGGCCATTGTTCGCTACGGCCCCGCTGCTGTTGAGCTCAGCTACCACGAAGCCTAGGGGCTGGCTTATCTCTGGCTCGCCGTTTTATCATGTTTCTGCGAGGTATCTGTAGAGAGCGCTTCCATTTCTTCAAATGAAACTCAGACGCTTTGTACGAGCGCAGAAGCTCCTTGTTATCGCGATAATACTCAGGACCTACACTGGCAAATGTTTCCATATAAGTCGCTGCACCGCTTCTGCTGTTATTCCCTTATCACGCCAAGCGACAATCCTTTTGACCGTTCTCTCTCTATTGTCAGGGCTCCCCTTTCTGGTAGCAACGGGAGGCCCTTTCAAGGGCCAAGTGAGCAACGGGGTACGCCACCAGTGCTTTGATATAGGACTGAGCTCGAGCGAGACAACTTCGAGACCGGCGGGCGGCTGTCAAAGCGATTTTGAACAAAGCCTGTGATCGATTGCGCTTGGACGTCATTGTATCCGTGTCCGACTCCGATCGTGGGTCCCCCGTGGCCTATATAAACCTGCCTCGGGTCGCCTTCTCTCCTTCCTCAGGTTAACCTCCTACCTCTCACTCGACCCCGCTGAGCCACTCGCTCGCCACCGCCTTTCACCATCGAGCTCGCCTCATCATATAACCTCTTTAACTGCTTTCACGCCGATGTGCTAGCCTCTCTTCACCGCTCAGGCAGTCAGCCGCCATGGCCGTCGCCACTCCACCAAACCCTCGCCGTCACTTGGTACGCCCAACCCATACTAGCATTCTCTAACGTACAGCACCCCACCTCCGAACGCAAAGGGCGTAAACCCGAAGCAGCCCCTTACTGGGCGTTTCCACACGATGGAAGGGGGGAACAGACTTGCGCAGGTTCGGCCCACACGGTCTACTCTGTCTCACTCACCTCCCTCGGGGGGCAGCAGAAGTCGGGTAGATGCAGTTCGAGTGCCTGGTCTGTTCCGAGGTCGTCTCGTGTCCTAGATGGCGGTTGGGGAACCGTCGTCTGTGCATGGGCGATCTCCAGCGATTCCAACTTTTCTCCTCGCGTATCGCACCGGCGGAGAGGGTTGGAGGTCGTTGCCTGTGTCTGGGCCGTTGTTCTGTGCATGCCGGGTGCGACTTAAGGTCAATCCTTGCCTCTGTGGGGCTTAAGCCCAGGAGCAGCGGTAGAAGTGGCGATGTCTTTGGTCGTCTTGTATGCGGGAGTTGCTGTACGAGAGTGCATGGCGAGTGGCAATGTGACAATGGTGAGTTGCTAATGCGACTCCTGCTTCAATATTTGTCTGACCATCCAACGCTAGAAAACTCGCCGTGGTTGGATATTGGAATCGTGACTATTGCTGCTCGTTACTACCTCGCCTTGGCACTGACCTATGAAGCAGATATCATCTCGTGCCGTGTCATATCCATGAACAAAACTCAAATCATTTCAAACTTGCAACCTGACATGCACATCCAAATCACCTAATGTCTCGTCGAAAACATCCGCAACCAAACTCGCCATCCCCTCTCAATCCGCCATGCCCTCCTTTGGGGTACTGTACGTCTATGCCACTCGACCACTGCGTTACATCTCTGACATTCAAACATTCAGGTCTTGATCAAAAGGTGCTTCATTTGCACCATAATCATTCCTAAATTATTCCTATCCTATCGTCTCTTTCAAATTTCTTTTATATCTCCATAGTCGTACTACAGCAAACAAGCCATAGGTCACAATCTCATAGACATAACGCATCCTCTATGCTCTTTCTCGTCTCTCGTCGTATGTAACATTATGGTATCTACCTCCCTCGCCATTGCACAATGCTAATATTAATCGAAATCATGATACGTTCTTGCTGATAATACCGCGAAAGTGAGCCTGCCATCTGTAATAAAGCCTTAAAGCACAAGCGGAGTATACTTTTAAGTTTTCGCATGCTAGGCCATTGCTGCTCTGTAGAACTGTGTGTATGATTGGTTAAGCTATCCTATGGATGGAGAAGAGACTATGATTCGCCTTGGTCGATTGACCTTCCTAGGGCATTGATCCTTCACGAGCGTCGTACGTCATCGGCGCTTATCTCTAGCGCCCATTGTCCGCATTCCACAGGCAATCCAAACGGGGACAGGGCAGTCGTTTGGAGCATTTTCAGGGCCCTACCTATGTTGCTTTGCTACAGGAGATACGTGGAAGCCTCAGAATCATGCACATCAGAACGGTGTGTATGATACGATGGTTCAAGTCGATGGACTCCACCAATAGGTTCCAACCATCGCTTCCATCATGACGTGAAAGATCCCTCTCTTCAAGCTGGATGCACCGTGGTCCTATTTGTAGGCTATATATCACCAACCTGTGAGCGCTGGAAGGCGTTTCTTGATGACCAGATAAACAGTGGATCCACGCTTCGTTCAACACTGCAAAGTATAGGTCTGTTACTGTCTCTGCTGGCGCCAAAGGAGGAACCCCCATCTATAAGAAGGGCGCCATTAAATCAAAGATGGCTCAAATCACACCCCATTAGGCCCCTCCTTAGGCCCTCATAAGCTTGTTCTTTCTGCGATGCGGCGTTGCGTTAATATTATATTCTTCCTACTATTCTCGACTACGAGCTGGGCTTTGGCTCACAGTTACCTTCAAGCAAGTACCCAGGGCTACTATCGAGAGCGTAGAGGCTCACTCTGTTTTTATAGGATGGTGAGGGTCTCGCACGTAGAGAGCTTTTGGGCGACGATGTGTACTTCAAAGTTGGAGAGGTACGCTTCATTAATGACCGTCGCGGAGGCCTGACTTGGTTGCGCCTCCTTGCTTTCCCACCTCCCGATGCTTATTTTTTGTTCGATTCTAGAGCTACACGCGCGAAGCTCGCGACATGCAGCGCCTCGCTGATTGTTCGACTCGAGAACTCCTGGAAGAACTCCAAACTCGGTTCATGGCAGAGGAGGTTTTTGCTGAGCTGTCCGAGCGCGGTACCGGTAAAGGCTCCATGATCAAGAAGGCGATCTCGAATTTGTTCAAGGGGAAGTCTAAGCCTAAATACCAGAAGCTTGAGTCCACAGGGAAGTTCCCGTGCGGCGCTTCCTGTGGGGTGCAACACACGACTGCCGAAGCGGTATGGTTATTTGTTGGGTTTTTGGGGACGTTGCTGACATGGCTTTTGTGGTTGTGTTTGAAGGCTGTGACGTGCCCTGGATCCAAGGCATGCGAGAGCAGACTTCGGAGGGCTAGGTTCCAAGAGTTGGGTATAGTACGGTCTTTGGACGACAATGGCTCTATCGAGGGATGAAGATAGGGGTGCCGTACATATGCCGTACTACATTCCACTTGTCCCTGAAAATCGATGGTTGCGAGGAGTCTGGACTCTGTAACTTGGCAACCTACTTAAACTTTTTCGGGGATGGCATATGCCTAATCAGGGCAAGGCCGATATTACATCTTGAAAGAGCAGTGCAAATTCTTTGAATTGATAAGAAACAGTCATAGAATGTATGGTAGTAAGGTGGTACGAATGGAATTGCAAAGTTATCAGTGCATTCTGGGAGGGCAATGACTGCCGGGTTAGTTTCGTTGAATGACTGTCAGTACTCCGGTGCCTCGTAGCTCTTTCTTTCGAGACTCTACGTAGATGTCATAGCACTGGTCGGTGATATATTGCTTTTCGTGTAGTTGCTTCATCTTGGTGTCGATCCATTGGGCGCAACGACAATCCCGTTGTTTCGAGTCAGAGTCAGAGTCAGAGTCGTCGGTGCCACTGAGAGACAGAGGTTCCCTGAGAGGTGGCCACCTTTCTTTGAGCAGATCCATGCCAGAGCGCAGCACAGGTTCTGACAGGGAGATGGGGATACTCCCAGCACAATAGCCAGGAATTTCGTAGCATTCGTTGTTGACGAGGGTCCAATCTTTATCACCGTATTCCAGAGTCCTGTGAACCATCTTTTGGGAGGTCGTCTCGAAGCAGTGGATGATCTTGTGTCCAAATTTGTAGTGGCAGTTCTGTAGTAGCTGCCCTTTATTTTTGGAGATGTAGATGTCGCCGTAGACCATGGTGTTGGGAGTTGAGATGGGAAAAGTGGCTCCCACTCAAATTATAGGGAAGCATTTGGTCCACATAGTACCAAAGCATCTGCGAGACAATGCCATTGTCGGACCAATATAGTCATGGGTCGTGCATCAAAGCTTTGATGCCAGTCGCCAATAATAGATGCAGTGTACATAGCCGCCAGAGAGGAAAAATCATGATCAATCCGACACCCCTGTGGCATCTTCTGGGCGGCATGCTCAGACATGTACAGCCAGCGTCGTTTTGCCTGCCTGCCTGGGTTGATGAACTTGAATGATTATGGATGTCACGCTTGTAACGCCTGCGATCCTGACCACATTTTGGGAGCTCATTCTGCAGCCCAAGAGTGCTAGAATGGAGCTGGGATATTTATTATGCAAGCCGCCGACCCGTATTTAACGGAAATTGTCGATGGCGAAATGGAAGTTGGAAGGAAGACAAAAAGGGGAGAGCGTGACGGGTGTGACACGGAGTTGGCCGTGAGAGGATGACAACAAGAACTCTGACTTAGTTTGGCCACAGCGCATCGTCCTGTAATCGCTGCCTTCCATCTTCATCGCTGCTCGTCGTGCTCAGCATCGACAAGCCATCTTTGCTAGACCGGCAGGCTCCGCTGGTCTCGTCTAGAACGCATAGCCATACATACGCGACGACAACCAACCGCTTTTTAGCGACCCTCCCCCGTCGTCCATTGTCAGCTCGTTTCTAGCTTTGTCCCAAAGACTCGACGTCCAGGACACCTTTTTAGTCGATATCGACGACCACCAGACTTGCAAATCTTACGGCCAACAAAACCCACATTTATTGCTTGCTGCAGTGAAATTACCACTTTTTGTATTCTATTCTCGAAATGAGCCTGCGACCCCCTTCTACTAGTCCGAGCGCCTCGCCAGGTCCCCCGGATAGTGGCAAAATCAGTACTCGCCAATCGATGGGGCCCTCAGCGCGTGGAACGCCGTCTCTTGCACCAGCTTCGCCTCGTCCTGGAGGACAGGGAAGTGCTAGGCCTACTAGCGAGCTACTAGGCAGTGGCGCCATGTTTCAAACACCCGAAGGTAGGCAATTCAGCTCTCCCTCGTCAAAACACCCCGCTCAGTCGATTTCTCTGTACAGCGGAGGCGCTCGATCAGTGGTTTGAAAATCTTCAAAACTACGAAGCCACTCTGGTGAGTTGTGACGACTGACTCCTTCTGGAGGCTGGATATTGATTCCCGCCCAGGAGGATATGGCTGCAGCCTCCCTCGATGTTAATTTCAAAGAAGAACTGAGCGCCATCGAGCAATGTGGGTGTCGACCTCCCCGCTCTAACTCCTATGCCTAAATTCCATATATTCCAGGGTTCAAGGTTCTTTCTGAAGCAGAGCGCACAGCCGCTCTTTACAGTCTTCTTCAACATTCTACTCAAGTTCAAATCAGGTTCTTCATCACCGTTTTACAACAGATGGCAAGATCAGACCCGATGACCGCTCTTTTGAGCCCCGCCATGGGTGGTAAATGCTTCTACATATCTCAAAACTTGGGGTGCTAATTATCGTGTATAGGCTCAATGCAAAGTCAGATGGAAGCCAAGCTTGCGACTCTCAAGTCTCCTGGCCTCAAGTCTGGTCTTCCAGGTTCTCCCACAGCTCGAAGCTTCAACCCGGGCAACCGCCAGTCCCTGGCTTTGGACAACAATACCAACTTCCTCTCCCCTGATTCAGCTGCGAATGTTGCATCCAGCAACAACGATGCAGCGGCCACGCTTGCTCAACAACGAGCTAAGCTTAAGGCCAGCAACGCTGCCCATCGCATCTCCGCTCCCGTCTTGGCCTCTACTGGTGTTGACGGGCGTGCCTCCTGGGGACCATCGCAACTTAGCCAAGTCAGCGAGCAGCAAGCCCCTGCTCAAGAGATTGTTATCAACAGCTCCAGGCCCAAGAGCAGCGACTTCTCTGGTACCATCGCTTCGCCCCGCCCCGGTGAAAGCGGCCAAAGCGATAGCTGGGCTAGCATGGTGAATACCCCTCTCATTCCGATGTTCAAGGACACCCGATCGACTACTCAAGCGGCTCAAGAAGCTGCTCCCAAGGTTGATAGCCATTGGTCCCGGAACACGCCTCCTTCTGTCCCCCGTATGGGTGACCCCACTACTCGCCGTCGCAATAACAAAGTCGGCAACAACAACGGGGACAATCAGTCTGGAGCGAACTCTGTCTATGACGACAATGGAAACCCGATCGGCACCCAGCATGGTAGCAATTTGAGGAATGCCAGTGGAGGTTGGGGCTCCAGAAGCCCAGCCCTTTCAAACGCATCCTCCAACAGGTTCGGAGGAAATGACGATAACAACAGCATGAATGGGTTGGGGATGCAGATGAACGGGTTCGGTGTTGGCCTCAGCAGTCCCACCTTGGGTATGGGACTTCCTGGTTTGGGTGTACCGCCTCTGAGCCCATTCAACATGAACATGGGCATGTTGAGCGCGATGGGGATGACTCCAGAAGCGCAAGCGCAGATCCTTGCTGCGCAAATGGCTGCGTCTGGGTTTGGACAACCTAACTGGCTCGGGATGCAACCGCTTTCTGCTGGACTGAACAACAACCGACGGAACGTCTCCGGTGGACGATCCCCTGGACTGAAGAGCGCGTCGAGTGTAGGCAGCCGGGCTGATAGCGGAACACCCAAGGCTGAGGATGATGTCAACCCAGAGTTGTTGAACGATATCCCGGCTTGGTTGAGGAGCTTGAGGTTGCACAAGTATACGCCCAACTTTGAAGGGTCGAATTGGAAGGAGATGGTTGTTATGGATGAAGCAGCGTTGGAGGCGAAGGGAGTTGCAGCGTTGGGAGCTCGAAGGAAGATGTTGAAGACGTTTGAGGTTGTGAGGAAGAAGATGGGTATTGAGGGAGGACCACCCCCGAGTGCACCGCCGAGTGCGGCCCCGTCCGTTAAATCTCCTTGAAGGAAGTTGGATATGAAGAGAAAGTTTGTTTGACGGGAATTTGAAATGCTCGTGGTAAGTTGTCGAGCAACGCAGGTGGTCTGTTGAACCCCATGATACCCAACTCTGTCTCTCCCTTTAAATCTTTGATTTGTGACCTCATTTATCCACTTCTTCGGTGAAGAACGATCTCTCTTTTTTTTTTTCTTTTCTCGAATGGCTCGATGGACGTTTGATGATGGTGGTGTGGAGGGAAGGAGGAGGATGTGGCGAAATGTAGTTGACGATACACGTTACAAATCTATAGTGCCCCCCCTTTTTTTTTTTTTTTAATTTCTCCTTCCTCGGTCGCCCTTATGTATGCCTCTCTTCTTTTTTTTTTTTTCTGTTTCATTAGTGTGAATATTATTATGAATGTCTGCCCCCGCTAGTAGGAATACTTGTAGTCTACGCCCATTTCACCTAGGCGGATGGTTTACTCTTCCCCTACCCACCCAACCCCACTTGTAATTTAACTGGAAGGCTTACAAGTCATCCTCCTTGTTTCAATATACATATAAAAGTTGTTATTCGTCTCGTTGAGCATCAAGCGAATGAACCGCTCTTTCCGGAGCTGAAACGACTGCTGAGACCTTTTGCCTCTTGCAGCATCTTGTTTCGTTTGCCGTCGTCCATGAGTCTTCCGCCGATTGCCATATCGCGGGCGTGGTCCCAGATGACGGGCGGTTCGTCCGAGTCTTTTTGGGCGGCGGTTGTGGCTGCGTGTTGGTCGACTAGAGCGGCGCCTCGGTTCTTTTTCTGTATCGGAGGAGGAGGAATTGAATACAGAGAGTTGATACAGAGATAGATAAACGGACCGTATAATCTTCAACACCTTTCCGTATCCATTCTTCCTCTTGTCTGCTTCTCTTCCTGCTGCCAATGTCATTGCCGTCTTCATCGACGGGTGTGGGATCGAGAGCGCGTTTTTTCCTCCCGATGAGTTCGTCTTCGAGACGTTTTTGACGTTCTTCGGGTGTTTCTGTCCAGAGTGAGGTGGTGTGGGAGGAGGAAGAGGAAGAGGAGGGGTTTGTGGTGCTTTTGGAGAATTGGCGGCCTTTTTTGAGTTTGGATGGGTCTAGGTCTGTGTGGGGGTGTTGGTTAGTTGTAAGTTGTAAGGAGTGATGGAGTGAAAGTGGAAATGTAAGGGTATGGACGTACTTCCGAGTAGATCTGAGTTGGAAGGAGGGACGAGCATCCATTCGTCTCGTTTTGGAGCTTTAGGTTTATTTGATTCCTGTAGGATTATTTAGGTTGAGACATAGAGAGAGAAGGAGGAAAGAAGAAAGGACTGCTTGGGACGAACCCGAACGCACCTCGAGCTGTTTCCTGCGGCGCTCCTCTTTTTCCATAAACTCTCTTACCGCGTCCGACTCTACGTGTTTCATGCCTGCTGGGAGAGGCTGTGGGCCGACGTCGTCGTCGTCCGAGTCATCTTCATCAGCCTGTCGTTGTCGTTGTTTTTGCTGGAGGAGGACTTGGGAATATGTGGAGGGGTTGTAGGTGGGTCCGTATGTGGGGAGTGAGGGGCCTAGCACACGTTTGGTGGGTGCAGGTGGGGAGAGGGATGGTAGGCGCCGTTGTTGGGGAGGCCGTGAGGGACCTGCTTCTCGTCGCTTTGCGTCTTTGTCCTTCAAATTAGTGAGCCCAGGGCCTATAGACGGTGGCAGGGCGGGTCCAATGTCTTCTTCCTCTTCGTCTCCAACCTCGAATTGTTTCTGGAGATGGGGAGGAAGCTGGGGTCCGATGTTGGACATGATATGATGGCGGTTTAGTGTAGGATCGTGTTAAGCGCTGGGGCGCAATGCATCAAACCGGAGCTCAGCCTACCCACTGGTCGTCGCTGTTTATGATTCTGAAGCTCGACGGATATCTCCTAGCGCACTCAGCCTATAGTATACACCGGGAACTAATTATTATATCGCGGGAAAGGATCATTGCCAGGGACGGTTAGGCTGTATAAACTGCGCCGGCTCAACCTCTGACCTCTCTACTTACACTTTAGCTTTAAAAGCTATAGATCCCTATCTTATCCTTATCCTCTTCGAATCAAATGGCTGAACAAGCGGTAGAAGCGACCTCAACAAACGGCACCACCACCACCACAAATTCAAATACACCAGCGCCGAGTGGAACAGCGACGCCAGTAGTGCCTGAGTACGTCTACGAAGAGCCGGTGGTGCCGCCGCAGCTCGCAGGCCACCCGGGATACCTCACCCCTGCCCAATCCGAGGCGCTGAACACCTTCCGCGCGCTCCTCGTCGCTGAGGGCCTCTACCGCCCCGCTTCAACACCATCATCAGACTCGAAGGAGGAGGATGCTGCTGCTGCTGCTGCTTCGCACGACGAGGCGACGCTACTGTGAGCCCCGTTGCAGAGTTATGCTTAACCTAGCTATAGCTAATCTCACTCACTCGCCACATATAACAACCAGCCGCTTCCTCCGCGCGCGCAGCTTCCAGCCGCCAGCAGCCCTCACCCAATTCAAGCGCGCAGAAGAGTGGAGGAAGGAACAAGACGTCGAGGCGCTCTATGCCGGGTTCTCCGATGAGGAGCTGGACGACGCGAGGCGGTTTTATCCTCGTTGGACGGGGCGCAGGGATAAGGTGCGTGTATTATACATACGCGCAGAGCCAACTTTTTATTTATATTATATTTTGCTATATAGCAAGGCCTCCCGCTCTTCGTATACGGCGTATCCGAGCTCGAAGCGATCCAGAAACAGCTAGAGGCCATCCCGCCCAAACGGCGTTACCAACGAATGTGAGTACTTTTACGCTCCTTCTAATCTATCCAACGCCACGACTTATTATATACAGCATCGTATTGTACGAACTAATGGTCCGCTTCACGCTCACCCTCTGCTCGCACCTCCCGCATCCGTCCTCCCCACACCCTGTATCAGCTACGACGTCCATCGTCGACCTCGGTGTGTATCTCCTTTCTCCTTCTCCTTATTTCCTTATTCTTTCCTCTTCGTATCTCACCTCACCTCACCACAGGCAACGCCAGCTTCACATCCCTCTTCCGACTACGCGGACACTTCCAAGAAGCCTCCAGACTCGCCACACCCTACTACCCCGAAACCCTCGGCTCGATCATCATCGTCAACTGTCCCTCCTTCTTTCCTACCGTCTGGGGATGGATCAAGGTGTGTTGCGCTGTCTTATTCGTTTCTGTTTTCTGTCTCTATATAGTACTTTTTTCAACTTTCTGTATGACTTGCATTCTTGTTATCCATCCTTCCCTCCAAGTCCACACTCTCTCTCATCAAATCTCACAACATCTAACATCCTACTTAGGGCTGGTTCGACGAAGGCACGCGCCACAAGATCCACGTCCTCGGCAAAGACAACATCGCAAGCACAATGCTAGACCTAGTTCACGCTCAAGACCTGCCGAAAATGTACGGCGGAGAGCTAGAGTGGACCGTGCGCGACCCGCCTAGCCTTGATGAGGACGCCAGGGCGGTGTTGCCTGATGGCAAGATCCCCGGTGGGCCCATCGTCTTTCAGGGTGGAAAAGTGCAGAAATCGAGTCTGGCTCCTACGCCTGCACCAACGTCATAATCTAGATTCTACATTGACATTGGAGAGGAAAGAACCGCTTCGATAGACCCTCATCTCACTATAATCCCTGTCTATTTGTATAGAAATGTGATGTGGATGCATATACAACAGCAATTGCAGAAAGAAAGAAAAAATACACATTATTTAATTTGGCCATGGTATCGTTTGTTCTATGTAGTAGAGCAAACTTTTAAGTGATGACAAGTCACAACACGGTGTAGAGGTAGAGGTATAGCAAGAATCAGATGTCAACGGCGGTAGGTTCGTTCGTATGTATGTGTTGGGAGAGACAATATGAGTTGCAAGAGGGCAAATGATAAGACCAGAGCGAAAGAAAAAAGTCATTGAAAGTCCAATAAGTTAAATGCACTTTTCGTCAAAGCAATAATGAATGGTGTTAGGCGTTAGAGGTATTCTTCGTCTTCAGGCTCGGCTGTCACGCCATCTTCATTCCAAATTTCAAGGAACTGCGGCACCACACACATCATCAGCAACCCAACACAGACCACATAATATAGACACTCACCCTGGCCTTTTGCAACTCGGCATCATGCGTAGAATGAATCGGCGTCGTCGCATAGGGCAGCTTCTCCCACGAAATAGGCTTGTCGTTCCGTTTCGCAGCTGGCTTGTCCCCAATCGCGCTCTTCTTGCCGATCACGAACTTGTTGCATTTGCTATATAGCCGGTCGTTAGCAAAGGATTCCTAATATAAAAGGAGAGAGAAAAACGCACTCTTCGGAGAGGCCGTATAATGTTTTGAGGTAGGACTTGAGGAGCATGACCATCGCGATGACCACCGAAGTCCGCATCAGAGCCAACGGGTCGCGGTTATCACTTCTACTTCCACTTCCGCTTCCACCTCCACCTCCACTGCCACTAGCATTCGGTGCAGGATCCGCGTCCGTATCCATAGCCTGCGACCCCGACGAATTCAAATGCGTCAAGAGGTGCTTAGGCGAAACAACATCCAACAACTGCATCCCCGTCGTCGAGAGCACACTCGTCGAGTGCTTGATAACCGTAAAGACCTCTTCTTGCGTCTTGTATTCAAAGCTCGCAAAGTTCTCCGCCATGTAGCGCGTAAAGTCCACGTCGTCCTGTGTCGCCTGATACGAATCGTTTTCCGAAAACACTTTGACGAGAGATTTCAGGAAATCTTGCCGGGTCGCCCGTTTCTCGCGCACGAGCGAGTACCACCGTTGCAGTAACGCAACTGGAGGTCCAGATGTTCGGAAACCTGGAACCTTCATTCAGTATATACATCCCAAGGTGTAGAAGAGGTACAACAAACCTTGAACAGGCCCACTAGAAATCTTCTTCTGGTATTCAAACGACTTGCGCGCACTAATGGTATAACGCGTGTTGAGCAAAGACGCGTGCTTGCTGTTCAAAATCGAATGCAGCGCCGTCGCTCGATTGTGCAGAAGCGCTATCGGACTCGTCTCCAAAGCAATGATCACAGGGAAAGACTGCAAAGGATGGGCAAGTCCTTGCTTGATCGTAAACGTCAGCACGTCGATGGCTGCCCCTTGGATCTGAGCATTCTGCGATAACGCCGCGTCGAGAATGTGCGATAGGTATCGCTGAACGATTGCAGAGCTGACACTGAAAAGATCTTTAATACATCTCATCCCCAATGTACAAAAGGAACACATACCCTGAATCAGCGAAACCATCGGTATTGCCGACTAGCTCTTCCATATTGACATCGGCAGCCGTTTTGTTCTTGTTCTTCGCAGTTTCTGGACGGCGGGTCAGCAGGGAATTAGGAAGTCGATCGAAAAGACCAACCCTTCTCTTTGGCGCTATGCTTCTCAGACTCAGAGATCAAGAAATCTTGCATAATTTTCAAAAGCCTAGCCCGTCCTTCCTCTTCAGGTGCGGCAAAGATGGCGTCCATGATGGCTGCAGATTCTTCCTTGGTCATGAGCGTGGGTTGAGCTCGGAAAAGGAAACCTAAGAAGATGTTAATTTCAAGCAAAACGGTCCTCGCACAAATACAGCTCACCCAAGCACTGGAGAATCCGACCACGGATGGAGGTGTTATCATACTTGTCATAAATCCGCAGCAGTATGATGTAGATGTGCTCGATGATTGAATCTTGAGAAATAACATCGATATCTGCTGCAAAATCTAAATAATATCGGTGGCAAGGTTATAAAAATCGAACCGGGGATGATATGAATACTCACTCTGATGCTCCAACCGCAAACGATCAAAGTTGCAATGTTCTCCAAGTAATGACACAATGAAGATAAGAATCAACATCATTTTGACCTCGTTTGGACCCAGTTGCTTGGAAGGGGGTTGACGGAGGAACTCGAGTAACCTCGCTGCAAGATATAAGTAAAAACATTCTGAATGAACGCGAAGAACACTGACTATTGCAGCCCTTCAAAAGATTGATTAACCGGCTGAAATCGTGCGTCAAGTGTTGCACTACAGCACACATACAGCCAACGCTTTCTTGGAGGATCTAGGCGCTGATGTGAGCTTAAAGTTGTAATTTGTGGATGTACTCCATACCTGAACACCTCCTCCCGACGGCTTTAGAATCATAGGCTGCAAGGACGTCTGCAACTCCTGCCCAAACTTGGCCGCAGTCTTTGGCATATGCGGGATGGAAACACGGAAGATCTTCAAGAGATAATCCGAAGTATGAAGTTCTTCCTGCTATAAAGGTGTGAGGATGGTTGGTAGGCAATATGGACGGGCAAAACATACCGTAGAAGCATTCTTCAAGTAGGGCAGCAAAGTCGACGCATTTGATCCCGATAGAATGGGAGGATACGCCGCCGTGAATAAGTGGATCGTCCGGATACAGTTGATAATCGTGAAGCCTGGCAGATCCGTAGCGTCGACCAAGCCATCGATTAATGCTTCACAAATCTCTCCGTACCGCTTGTGTAGTGAAGCTGCCTCGCTGCCCTCTTTGTCGGCAATGATCTTGTGTAGAACGTCCTCAAGGGGTGATTGCCTATCCCTGAAGTTCGTTGCAGTTTCCATGATGATTGAAACCTTCGAGAGAAGGGCAGCCTTATCCTGTTGGGAATTCGTGGTGGTCGACTTCGTCTTCATGGCGGAAGGAAGCGGCAACGGAGGGAACCAGAGCTCCTCCAAAGTCTTGATAGCAAGGTCTTTCACGCCGTCATCTTCATCCATCATCCGAAGGACGAGCCGCGTTGAGATGTCGATTTTCCGCTGGTTATCATCGGTTACAGTGTAGAACGACTTGAGTAACTTGATCACTCGTTTGCGAACCGCAAGGCCAGTATCCTGTAAGAACAGTGAGCCAAGAAACGACGAGATAAGACTGCAAACATACCGCCATACGCTCAGCAATCTTTGGGTAGTAATTACCGGCAACCTCCGGAGAGTCGATCATGTATTTGCCAATCAACTCCACTGCGGCATCTCGGACAGCCGGTGAGCTATCCAATAAATGATTCTCGATTCCTTGACGAACATTAGACTGGAAAGTCCTATTGAGCGAGACTTATGACTTGAAGGTTGAAGGACCACTTACTGCACCAAGGATAGTCGCGTCGCTGGTCACAATTTGGCCCAAAGCACGAAGGGCTTTCGTGCGCATGAAGATAACAGGAGCATCGAGAGCCATGAGGATGACATTCAAGATGGGTTGGAAAGAATTCTTGAGGCTCTGGATAGAACCTATCTCCTCTGACAATCTGTCAATACGAGTAACTTCCTCTTGCGATCTAGCTAGAGGTGAGTCGGGTTCCATGAAATGAAGGAAACAAAAGACTAACCCAATGTCAAAGACATCTGTCGCGGGATCTTTCCAGACCTCACGCAGTGCTGTTTTCAATTTTTGGCCAAATGAGAGAAGCTTCGTTGAATCACGCAAATTCACATCTTCGTCGTCTTCGGGGTGTTCCAGCCACAGGTTGACTCGCTTGAGGGAGGTGGACAGCTCTTGACCAAGAATGGCCGCGGTCAACTCTCGAGCACTCTGAAATGCGAGCCAAGTTAGAATTTAAATGGGACAAACCTACAGAGAACGCACTTCGTAAGCCTGGTCTTCAGAAGATCGTTTACAGAGATGAGCAGCCACATCTCGGTGAGCATCCATGAACTTGGCGAACTGTTTGGACTGAAGATTCGACACAATCTAAACAAACACCATGATTAGGTTGCCCGGCAGAGTAACATGATGATTTACCTCGTCCAAGGGTTTCAGCCCTCGATAAACCGAAGAGTCCTCCCCCGTATCTTTCTGCACTTTCAAACAACTCGATCTGATCCTTCCAGCGATAACTCCCAGATGATCAAGGGCCATGGTTTTGGCAGCATTTGAATCCGCGTGAGAATTCGACTTGACATCATCGAGTGAAGAGACCATGAACTTGCAAGCTATACTCAACAAAAGGCTGGCGGCCGGCCATTCGGGCCAGTATAGAACAACCAGAAGGTCATCAATAAGGTTATCAAAAATGGCGCGATATTCAGCTTCGTTGGAGTTCTTCGTGGCCTTTCCTTTGCCAGATCTCGAGTTCAGGAATAGGATGATCGTCTTCGCTGCTTTGGTTGCGGATTCTAATCCACTGCCATAGAGCCTTATCTCTTCCGCGTCCAGATCATCGAGGAAATGTTCATCGGATTGGGCTTGGGAATTAGGAAGGTCACTCTGGGATTCTTGGCGCTTAAGGGCCAGTCGATTCTGACGGTCCTTTTGAAGCCTTCTCGCGCTAATCCGGACATCATGAGCAGAGGTTTGAACAAGTTGTAGAAGCAAAGCCGAAACCGTTCTTATTGACCGACCATCTCTTAAGCTGCAATAGAACGTCAGCCACCTCCCATCACCCCTGAGCGTCTAAAACCCACCGGAATTGACCCACTTTCTGTTTGGTATCAGAGAGCTTGATCAAAGATGTCAAGATCTCTTCGATGATCCAAGACCTTTGGTCTTCGTGATTGGAGAAGATCTGAACGAAACTTAGTATCGTAGCCAAACCAGACAAAGAGTTGACGCACGCTTCTAATCAGGGACAGAGCATCCAATCTTAAACCCCTCATCGCGCTCTTTCCAAGAATTCGGTTCACCACATTCTCCTTTTCCTTCTTGCTACTTGAAGCCTTGGAAGTCGACTCATCGGCTCCGCTTTCAACGACGAAGAATGGTCCAATAGCGATATAAACAGCCTGGATGATAATGGTATCTGACATTGCTACACTTTCCGCATTTGCTAGGGCGTTGATCCGGGGTAGCACAGAGGATAGAACTTGGAAAACCTCAGACATCTGCTTGCGATGGTGAGCTTGAGATGTAGACGAATTAGGGTCGTAATGGTCGTTCTTGCTCATGTGCTGTAACAGAGCGGTGTTGTACATTCTCGAGTTAACCGAATCGGGTGACGACCCTTCGACAAAAGGATATAACACTTTCGTTAATTGATTCTTTACCGTGCTTAAGCAACTCGTAATCAACTCCTCAGAATACAACTATGGCGGAGTAAGTTTGAATGCAAACATGAAATAAAGACGGGACCATACCTGCTTTGGAAGTCGATCGCTGGCTAATATGGCAATGCAGCAGTCAGCAGCTAATACGCTGTCCCTTGCCAAATCCAACACTCGAGTCAAATTTTCAAGTTCGAATTCATCAGGAATGGCTGAAGTCGAAGGATCCTTCTTCAACCCCTCCGGTTCCTCCTCAACTGTATCCATTTCGTCGTCTTCTCCTGCCGCCTCTTTTGCCTTCTTTGCCTTGCGCGCACCTTTCTTGACCGGTGAAGTTCGCGCCGATATAGAGCCACTAGTTACACCAGTTCCCGAAGACGTCTGTTGGAACGGATCGACATCTTCCCCTGCCCTTACGCTACGATCTAGCATCTTCAACAATCGCGACAACGTTTGTGTGTCAACATCTACCATCCTCCCGGACTTCGACCTCGGGGTCGCTAAAGACCCGAGAGCAGAACCTCCAGCACCGGCCTGTCGCATCCGTTTGGTAGGCCGAGAAACCTGACCTATGTACTTCAGGAATTTCCGGATAATTGAAGTACTCAAAAGAGGCCGAGTACAGTCTGTACTCAGGATTGAGAAGTAGTCGTGAGGTAGGTCGTCGGGTTCAGCATCCGCTGGAAGAGAATCCTCTGATTCGAAGATTTCCTCGACAACCGTAACAAACTTTTCCAATGGGCCTGTTGGATGTTAATGACAGTACAGTTATCGAACAAGATGTGCACTTACCTCTCTCGTCCCTGTCACCTGTGCGTTTCACTGAACTCATCAAGCCACGGCGATGTGGGGTATCTTCGCTTGATCCATAACCGCCCAAGTCAGGCGTATCATCGTTTAGTTTCCGTCCCTTACGTGAAGAAGAAGGGGTCAACCACGGACTACGAGGCACAAGAACAAATGCTTTATTCACAATTCGATTCGGGGTAGGTGTCAATGGCACGGTTGTCTTGGATATTGATGTAGACATCGACGTTATTGAAGTCGATGATGAGGCCGTCGTTGGAGCAGATGAAGCATTCGAAAGTGTGCCCTTCGAGGTCGGTGTCCGGGGAACTGAGCTCGCTGGAGTGCGAGGTTGACCGGCCGCAAGATGGGGAAATTTAGAAATTGAGGAGAGAGGTTTGTAGATCTGAATCCTTTTGGTGGAAGGAGATTGGATCTCCACGACTAGCTTCCGTTTCCGTGGTGTGACAGATACCGGTGAATCCGAAGGCTTCAATACCAATGGATCTGGGCTGGAATCCGGAATAACCTGTCTGGCCTTCGGTGGAGGGGTTTTCTGCTGTGGAGGGGGTGGAGGATGTATTACCGCCTTATTGGCGGGAAGCGGTATCTTGGTCGGCGGAGGTTGAGACGGGGGATGAGGCGCATGCCTCACCGACGGGGCAGAGGGTACTGCCCCCCTGACTTCCCGTGTCTTGCGCTCTAGAAATTCATTGAAAAACGACGCCGATTCTTCTGCTCTGTACAATGGCCCTGCCGGAGCTGGTGGTGGAGGTGCGGGCAAGCTCACTGGCTGCTGCCGGGGTGGTGGAGGTTGAGGATTCACTGGCTGCTGCCGGGGTGGTGGAGGTTGAGGATTCACTGGCTGTTGCCTCGGTTGCTGTTGAAGTGGAGGCCCTAGGGCGAATGCAAGCGATGACGACGAAGTGTTGATCACCGGAGGCGGAGGAGTTGGATAGGCTGAACCCGTAGGAGTACGCTGGAAGATCGAATGAGCAAATGGAGTGCTCTGGTAACTCGACTGAGACCAGGTTTGCTGATACTGAGGCTCTTGGTACGGGACAGAGCTGATTATATGCTTAGTTTATAGCATATATGCGCTGGAAAAAGTACTCACCGGTGCGCCTGTTCGTTCAAGAGCCTGACTGACTGATCTCTCGCCGTCTGCCAATACTCTGCTCGATGCTGGGGCACCTGAGGTGCAGAAAGATAGCCAAGCTGCTGGTCATATTCTGCATACGGAGGTGGAGGCTGATGCTGCCCGTTTGTATATACAGGACGAGGCTGCGAGGAGTAATAGCTTGGCTGAACGAAGCTTGGCGGTGCAGCCGTTGTGTTCATGCTTGCCAGGTGTCTCACAGCTGCCAGAGTCAGTCTTCGTCGCTGTCAGAGATCGGCAAACTCACCATGCATCGTCGGTGTTGCAGAGGCCATTGGATAGCTAGCGAGGAGCTGTTGCGCATTCTGCACAGTCTGGTTGGCCGCATTCGCGAAGTTGTTCATATGGCCGCCGTTAATTGGATTCGGACTTTGTTGCGGATGGTTGCGGCGGTCTTCGCGACGATAATTTGGATGATTTGAGGTATACCATTGGCGGTTATTGTCCATGGCGTACGGCCTGCAACGACATTAAAGGGTTGCTGGTCGACGTTGAACACGATGAGCTCAACAAGATGAACAATGTCAGACGCGCTGGAACGGCCGTCACAGCCCCGTCACGTCACGCTTTCCGCCAGATCAACGCTCCTATTGGCCATTGTCCCAGCCTCAAATTTTTGGTTGAGCCGATGCAGGCGCGCTCCCCTGTCAATTTGGCAAAATTCTGTTCATTGCCGGCGAGACGAACACCATATCTTTGATTTTATCTTTATTTTATATTGCCATGGTCGCATCTACCGCCGTATTCAAACCTCGAATACAGCTAGTGCGGGATAAATCACTCAAGAAGCAGCAGCAAAAACCGTCCAAGCCCATGCCATGGGTCGACGTTCCCGACGAGGAACCACGAAACAATTTGAAGCGCAATGGAGCCCAGGTCAATGGCGATAGCTCCAATGCCCACCGAAAGAAGAAAGCGCGACATTCCTACCATTCCGGCAAGGATGCACCCTCAGCGCGGAGCGAAGGCGGAAGCGCTGCGGGCCCATCGGTGACCTCAATCCAGGAACAACGAGCCCAACTACCCATTGCTCAGGGTCGCGAGGCCCTCATTGAAGAAATACGGAACAACGATGTCACTATTCTGATGGGAGAAACAGGTTCAGGAAAGACTACCCGTACGTCCGTCGACCGTGGCCCTCTGTTGTATTTTCTGACATTGCCCAGAAATACCCCAATACATTTTGGAGTCGGGATTGGCAGGAAATGGTGTCATTGCTATCACCCAACCTCGACGAGTTGCTGCAACAAGTCTCGCAGCTCGCGTCGCCCTCGAACAGAAATCGCCTCTCGGGCAACTTGTCGGTTATTCCGTCCGTTTCGACGAAAAGTATAGCTCAAATACTCGTATCAAATACATGACCGATGGAATGATTGTCCGGGAACTCCTATCCGATCCCTCACTTTCAAAATACAGCGTAGTCATCGTCGACGAAGCACACGAGCGAACACTTCGGACAGATTTGCTCATTGCCAGGCTCAAGACGATTCTGAAGGAACGAAATGGTCCTATAGCTCAGGATGCAAAGGGAAAGAAGCAGAGTAACCCCTTGAAGGTGGTTATCATGAGTGCTACTCTCGACACAGACAAATTCGAGCGTTTCTTCGACGAGTACGTTCCAGCCTCCTTTCAAACGACTTTCCTTTAACATTTTCCCAGTGCAAAGGTTCTTTATGTTCAAGGACGACAACACCCTGTTATAATCTATTATACGGCGGAAAGCCAACTCGACTATGTCGATTCTGCAATGCGGACGTTCTTCCAGATACATCTTGACCAACCCCCTGGCGACGTTCTCATATTCCTACCAGGTAGCCCATTCCATTCCTTGCCCGTACCCAAATCTCACCCACCCCACAGGTCAAGAAGATATCGAAAGTCTGCAAGCTTCCATCGACCTCTTTGCAAAACGACTACCCACCAACGTCTCGAGTGTATGTTCCCTGCCCTTAATATCAACAACCCCGAATTCACAATACGTTAGGTGCTTACTTGCTCAATGTTCGCAGCGCAGGACCAACGTAAAAATTCCCAAGTATTTGCACCTACTCCACCCAATACCCGAAAATGTATTCTTGCTACGAATATCGCAGAGACTTCGATCACAATACCCGGTGTAACATATGTGATTGACACAGGGAAATGCAAAGAAAAGCAATTCTTGGCGAGGTCCGCTGGTGGAGGTTAGTCCTGATTCGTATTCCAAAATTCCGTCTTATCATTCTTTGGCAGGGTTTGATACCCTCCTTACGAGAGATATCACGAAATCCTCCGCAATGCAGAGATCTGGTCGAGCTGGTCGAGAGGTTCGTGATGTCCCATCTGCGCTTTTCTCCCGTTTCATTCTGATTTGTGTCTAGGGTAAAGGTTACTGCTTTAGATTGTACACCGAGGATGCCTTCAACTCGATGGCACCTTCTGCCGAACCTGAAATCCTCCGTTGCAGCCTTACATCGAGTATGCTACAATTGAAATGCATCGATCAGAATATAGAGGACCTCGACCTCATGGATCCGGTTGATCGTGATTCCGGTGCGTACTCCTGCCCAAAGTATAATCTTCTCATACTAACTAAACCTTAGCTCACTCGTCTTTAAAAACACTCTGGCTTCTGGGAGCGGTCGACAAGAATGCCAAACTCACGCCGGCAGGTCGTGAGATGGCCGCATTCCCCCTCGAGCCTCCATACGCTTGCGCAGTAGTTGCATCCAAGAACTATGGATGCACGTCGGAAGTGATCGACATCGTGTCGGTCATTTCAGCCTCTTCCAAACTTTTCATCGACGTTACAGAACATCGTGACACCGCAACCGAGGTTCGAAGAAAATTTAGACACCCAACAGGAGATCATATGACGATACTCAATATCGTCAAAGCCTATCAAGAGGTTTCGGCTTCAACCACGGGCCCAAATGTAGTTTCTGGTCCCAGTAGTTCCAACGGTGGGAACAAGGACAAAGCTGCGAAGAGAGACTGGTGTCGCAAGCATTTCTTGAATGAACGAACTTTGTTGGAAGCGAAAGACATTCGAGATCAACTTAGAGCGGTTTGCGACCGGGTTAACATCGATTGGACCGTATCAGCATCTGTGTCGAACAAAAGCGATAAAAATAAGGGTAGGACGGAAGAGGACGCTATATTGCGAAGTTTAGGACATGGACTGGCTGGGAATGGCGCATTACTTCAACCTGACGGTTCCTATAAGCAGATGATCGGGCCATCGGTAGGTGTTGTTCCATCGCCCCATGGACAAACACTTACGGTTCTTCTTAGACGATTAAAATTCATCCGAGCTCGTCAATGTGCGATAAGAAAGTTTCTGCGATTATCTACGACGAATTGGTGAGGATGTCTCCGCATGGTTTTAACGCAAGTCGCTCATGCCATGCACCCCCCTTCATCTCAGGTTTACACGAACCAAATCTATGCTAGAGGAGTTTCATGCATCTCTACAGGTTTCTTCACAACCTCCGTAGAAGCATTCCGTCAACGAAAGGCATAAGACCGGAACTTATCTGGCTATGCTTTCCAAAAAAAAACCCATCCCTCAGGGCACATATTTTACATCTTCACCACCAGCTACTATTTGTGACGCCATTCTTATTGTTTTCGGCATCAGCAAATCGCATTCTATACACAAGGAACCTTTTTATTGGGTCCACAGCTACTGATACATAATTTATAGATCACGAACGGTTTTCAATCAATGTACTAGTGGAAGTTTACCCGCCGCTTTCTTCGCTCTCTCGCTCTCCTCTGCCAACTTCATATACTCTAAAGTCATGGCGACAAGTGAATCCATTTCCTTGTAATTGTCAAGCGCAATGGCCACTTGCGCCCAATCCTCTGGAGTATATCTCTCGATCAACTGATCTTTCTTGCCCTCCACCAGTTTTTCCCACAACGTCGGCGAGACTGTCTCGATCCAACGTTTCTCGGCTAGTTTCTTTCCTAGGTTGAATCGGAAGTATAGGTCGGGTTCAACCAGAGCCTTGGCCATGATGTTAGCGTGTTCGGTTGTGGTTACCAACTCCCACATGCTCTTCAAGGTACCCGCAGTAGAACTGATGTTGCCTATGGCGTTGCTGCTCACGCCAGGAAGGACGACGTTGGGGTTCATGCCTGTCCCTATGGTGACCAAACACCCAATGGGTCGAGCAAATCCGAAGTACAGACGGGCCTCTCCCATCAAACTGCACAAGAGGGGGTCATTAGCGACAGTTTTTAGGGAGTAAACAAGATTGATTGCTTACAGGAGCACGGGGTTGTTGAATCCAACACCTCCGTCGATGTATTCGTGGTCACCTAACTGGATTCGAGGGAAATAGGTCGGTGCAGCCGAAGTCGCCCTTCCTGCTTCCCAGATCTTGTAGTCCGCATATGACTTTTCCACGTTCCCGTTGACGTAGGTCCGCATGTGAGTCGCGACGCTGTTGCTCAAATCATCTGCTCGGCAAGCAAGCACGAACCTAACCAATAATCTCTTGTGAGTTCTGTTTCAAATAGAAGAGCGTTGGCTAGTCCTTACACTTTACATCCGTCCTGCGGGTCCTTCATTGGTTCGTTAGGATTCTTGGTTGGCGAATAGAGAGCGGCGACCTTCTTAATTGCCTCCTCGAGTGCTTGTCCAGAGTAGCGAGCGCCAGTATCAGAAGCGTTGTCAACCTTTTCCAGGACGCCTGCGGAAAAAATGTCTTTGGCGAGTTCACTGTAGGCTTTGATGCATTCGTCGATTGTCATCCGCAACCGCCCAAGCATTATGGCCATGAGCCTGCTCAAAACGACTCGAAATGAGAAGCCATATCGATGACATGCAGGGGGACTTACCCTCCAGTGCTGGTACCCGCCATCATATCGAAATAGTCGCAGGGTTTTGCCTCTCGGTCCCCCGCAACCTTGCCCATAATGTCCTTGAGGATATGCAGAGACGATATACCTCTAACTCCACCTCCATCTTAATCAACACATCAGTATATCTTCCTTTAGTAATTGAAGGAATGACTCACCTAGCGAAAGGAGGCGTAACGGACGCCCTCCCTGGCCATAAGCCCAATCTGAACGCAATTCTTGGGTCAGGAGTGTCGTTTCTACGGATATGGAAGCTGCTTCAGAATCAGCACCCGAGGTGCCGGCAGCTGGTTTGCCCGTAGCCTCATGTAAGTATTCCTCCAATGCCTTCTGCAACTCTGCATTTGATTTGACGACTTTAGCCCAGTCGACTACAGGCTTAGCAGGCGCGTTGCGACGCCCTGTGATAATAATTGTCAATGGGGAATTCCTCGCAAGGGCTGGAAATTTACCATTGTTGGCTATCCGGACCACGAGTCTTGCAGAACGAGCATGGAGTTCCCATCCTACGAAACGGGTGCATGGGCGCACCCCTACAACGTTTCCAGGCTGGAGAATCGTCAATCAGGATCACTAGCGAGTAAACGAGCTACCAGGCACACAGACCTGAAGGTGACTGAAAATCTCATGTTGCAAATCAAACAGCTTTCCTATTTGTTCAGCTTCGTCGTGATGACCAATGGGTACATTGTGGCTCCTCCAGACCAAGGCCCTTTGGTTTATCGTTTTTGGAACGGTAGATTCCGGTGTTTCGAGGATGACAATATCGAACCAACTCCAGAGGCCAGTTTCCTTGTCCCGTGGCTTGCCTTGATGGCAGGCCACAGTGAAAAGTTGAATATCCTGAAGCTTTGAAATGGTGGATTCATCCAGTGCCTGTGTCAATTGTTAAGTCCTCAGGTTCGTGCACCTTCGATCGTCAAGTACTCACGGGTGTAGTGAACCATATAGCATCTTTCTGCTCGTCGGATTTGGAGATCAGGTGGCACTCGGTTGCGGGAGTCAGTGTGTAAACTCCATCCGTTACCCCTTCCGGAGAGCCCGATGAGCTTTCCTCCAGACACTCGCTAATGTTCCATGACATCGGAGTAAACAGATCTGGCGGAATGGTCATTCAAAAAGAGGGACAGGCAGAGAAGGTGGAACACGGACCATAGTCCAAGTATCTGGCCAATAAACGACCTGACTGTGCATCATTTATCCAGCCTGTGTGTCTGGCACAGACGCGGATACCAATGACGTTTCCGACCTAACGGGGAGCGCATTGATTAGATTGCATTCAATACAGGTAAGACAAGCCTTACCTCGATGTAATCGAAAATGTCCTGTCTTCGGTCGAAGATCATACCATAATGCAGGGAGTCTGAAGCTCTGGTATCCAGAGGATCCATTCTGTTTCCGTGACTTCTCCATGTAAGGGGTCTTTCGTTCTTCACAACGGGTTCCTCTGACTCGCTGTCTTCGTAAATTGCAAGTTCGAACCAACTCCAGCATCCGGTGTCGTGTAGTTCATCGTGGCCTTGGTCGGAGGAGATGGTCTCCAGCTGAAGCTGATAAGCTCGGTAGCAGAAGTTCCTATCAACTGGTTCTGTTTTGAACCAAAGATGGGCTGTTGTTCCTTCTGCTTCGCCTTCTGCGAAACGAGGACCAGCGGATTTCCCTAAAACTTTGATGAGAGACATGTTAATCTTCAACGAGAGACTTGGGGAATAATAGGTACTTTATATACAAGGACAGGTGAATTCGACGGACAGCTTGAACACAGCCCACCCACCTTATGAAGTCCTCGGACCAACCGACGTTCCTGTATTGTCGGTGCCCGTCAGCCTTCAGATTCGTCCAGGGCTCGGAGATAGTAGCAGCCGTGTCCATAACTCGCTTGATGCATTCAATAATGTCGTAATTGATTGAATTGGATGCCAGCAACGCAAGCCTCCCTTCGATTGATCGCATTGTTCATAACATAAACGCCGGCGCCGGGCTCGCCCTTTTCTTTATGGCGGTAAGGTAGACTCCGACAGCTCAAGCTCGAATTAGCCACTGAAGCTTTTTTCTTTTGCTTAGTATTCCGACGAGATCGAACCGGTTATTAGAGAGACCGAGGTCGGATGTCCATAAGAACATAGTACTATTACTAGTAAGTATGGCTCAAAGGGCATCAAAGGACAGTGCGGCGGGCGCAACTTGGGCGCAAGAAAACCATACGTTTACCCCGAATCTTGCCCAAATGCCGCCTAAATATTGGAAAATCCATGCATATAGCCCGACACATTTAATTGCAGCCTTGAATGGAATGGATGAATATCAGACATCATCGAGCTCTTGTGCTATTGCATAGTAGCACCTCGTCCCCCTTCTCTTCACCCGCCGTTAGGTTCCCCGGGGACGGCCTACAGTAATTGGTAGGCACGGTTCATGTACAGGGACTCAGGCGTACTGATTTACGTTGGCTTCTCGAGGGCAAGACGTAACCACACGACAATCACGAAAGCGCCTATAACTATCTGTCATACAGCTCTCTTGAAGCTGTTGGCATGCTGGCGTCTACTACAGCCCACCCAAAATTCGAGGGCCCGGTAAACCGACTTCCCGGCGAGCTGTTGTTGACCATTCTAGATGTCATCTTCCTCGCCGAATGGGATGAAAACACAACGTCACAGGGCACCTCGAGGGTTCCATGCGCCCCCTTTGTCCTCGGAGAGGTCTGTCGCAGCTGGTACCAAATAATTCAAGAGACGTCCCCGTTCTGGAGCCGCCTGTCCTTGACATTTATCGGAAGCAGCACGGACGAATCTCACTTCCGTTTCCTCGAGTATTGTCTTCCTCGCTCGGGCACGTTCCCCCTCTCAATCCGTATCCAGCAAAACCATTCCCAGCTCTTCAACATCTACCATCACAATGACTATGCGAAAGCATTTGCACGTGTCATGGACATCCTCGCGCCCCACTCAGGGAGGTGGAGGCACATTGATCTGTACCTTCCCGGTTGTCCACCTTGTCCAAGCCTTGGGAGTATCAAAGACAGGCTGCCAAGCCTCGAATCACTCAAGATCCAAATGAGCTCTGTTCGGTTGCACCTTCGCCCCACCGAGCTGGGCATGTTCGCTACTGCCCCTCGACTCCGCCAAATTGACTACCCGGTCATGTCAGACAAGCTCAAATTACGCATCGATTGGTCAACCGTGACCTCTTTTACGTGCAAAGCCATTGCATTCAACGATGCAGTCGAAATCCTCGGCAAGGCGGTGAACCTCGTCCGATGCTCTATTGCAGTGTTTTATTACACTCCTGGACACCTCGTGCTTCCTTCGATTACACTCATCGCCCTCCGGTACCTCGCATTACGGGAGAACTGTCGGTTCTCGCAGTCACCGCTTCTCAACCTGCTGACGGTCCCCAACCTTACCGTCCTTGTTACGAACGCAAGAAACGCGTCCACCGAGTCGATCACGTCCTTCCTGGCCCGGTCTTCTTGCAATCCGATGATCCTGACTGAAGATCGTCGCGGCGGAAGCCTTCTTAGCGACATGGAAAAGAGGTTGCGAAGCTTAATCTGCGAATTTGATCAAGAATCAAAGCACCAGCTTAACATGTCCACCCCGGTATGATAGCTCCGTATTCATCAATTCTAAAGTACTAGAAGGCCATTTGTAATGTACATACAATCTTCTCATTAATACCGCGGTAGAAGTCCTATAACCTATATTTCCCATCCCAGATTCGAATTACATTACCCATAGCCGTCTTCTTTAATGAGGTTCTTCCAAAATACCTTCCAGTCCCAATATTCTATCTGCCCACCATTTGAAATATTGCATTGTCCCGATACGAAGGATCGCAGAGCGTCGCCGCGGCAATTTGATGGATTTATAGACTTCTGTGTGGTTGTCGACGACCGCAATCACCAAGCGCTTGCATGAGGGAAAATGCTTCAATTTGTCTGTGCTGAACTCCTTGAGACTGGAGTCATTGGTTAGAGAAAGGTGATTGACCATGTAGACTTCGAGCACCAATGCCTGAAGACCCGGGAACAGCTTTGACAGTAGTGGGAAGCCAGGCCAGGTAGGATCCAGGAGCGCCAAGTGCTTTATTTGCTTGCATAGTTTGAATTCCGTTCCCGACCAGGTCTGATGATCGAGTATAGTGACCTCTTCGAGACATGGATAACGTTTCGAGTTGCATATCTCTTCCCAAGTGCACATGTGATGAAAGTTGTGATAGGAACATGAGATGGATTTGAGATTGGTGGTCAACCGAACGATGCTGTTCTGGATGTACATGTAAGCTTCTTCTGGTGGTGTGTCATGAGGGCTGTATTGTCTAAAGACGGGCATCGAAGAGCCCACCATCCATAGATGACGAATGTGCTGGGGAAGCTCCTTGTTGGAATCCAGAAAATGGTGGAAGGATTCCGTCTGGGCTTCTGTTTGAAGACGGATTGGAATGACTGATAGAAGTTGTGTTCGAATGAGAGAATTTATTCCTTTGGACAGGAGAAGGAGTTTTCCGTATAGCGCTTGAGATTCTGCACATCCTATCTGGAATATCTCGAGCAGCAACTCGATAGGCAGTATCGAAGCGCCAGCGTTAACTCTAGGGTCCTCAACTCTCAGCGCAAAGAACGGAGGAACTAAGCTATAGAGTGCATCAGTGTATGCAAGAAGAGAAACGGAGCCAACACACTCACTGCACCGTCACTAGATCCATTGCTTCAGATTGCGCCGGCGCTTAAAGCAATCTGATTGGAATTTCGAGGTATGACCAAGTTTTGCGGATGAAGCTTGGGCTCCGTAAGTCAGTTAATATTATCGAGCAGATAAGGGCTCACTTACCTGGGTAGTTCCCTAGACCCTGTGGACTCCGGAGAAGTGCCCCTATATGGTAGACATAATCCTGAGGCACGGGGGACTGCAGCCGCGGTAGCCGGTTGATGCGATCACCGAAAATCCCGAGATCCGAGATCCCGATCGTCACGGAGTTTACACGTGGGTCCAGACGCGTCATTTATTATTGACCGGCTCGGAGGCTCCTGTCCAATCTTTCTTCAACTTTCTATCATCTTCATCCAACCATGACTACCCCAGTAAAGCTCTATGTATACGACCTCAGCAATGGCATGGCTAGACAGCTCTCAAGACAACTTACAGGCAGGCAGATAGACGGTATTTGGTGTGTATCGTTGTCTTGAGGGTTTTCGGAGGAAATACTAACTAGTCTAGGCATACGTCTGTGGTTGTTTTCGGGAAAGAAGTATTTTATGGGCAGGGGATTAGTATCACGGCTCCTGGAAGATCCCATGTAGGTCAATATCTCATGATACTTGACCAGTGCTGACCGGTGTTTTAGCATGGAACGCCTTTGCAAGTATTGGATATGGGGGAAACAGCCGTAGACGAAGCAACTTTCAATGAGTATATAGCCGAAATCAGGGAACATTACACTGCGGACAAAGTGAGCCGCTATACATGACTCCCAAGAGAAGGCATATCTGACTCTTGTTTTCTCAGTACCATTTACTAGGTATGACCTATGACCTTCAGCGATTCCCCAAGGCTAAGGCCGATTTCTAGAATTTAACTGCAACTCGTTTACAAATGATTGCGTGGGCTTCTTGACTGGAGGATCAATACCATCCTATATCAAAGGTGTGTAGCCAAATTCTATATATTTTGAAATCATACAGTAATGCCAGACAGATCTTCCTACGGACTTCCTCTCTACACCATTCGGTGCTGCTCTTCGTCCGACCATTGATGCAATGTACCGAAGGCCTGCTACTAACGGTCCCCTATCGTCTTATGCTCCTCCGCCTATCTCTGCACCACCCGCGGGGGATCAACAAGCCGCAGCGTCCATCCTTCAGACCGTTTCCTCCATGGCAACACAGAACGGTTCGGCTGCGCCTTCTCAACCCAACCCCATCGCTGGGCCGATTCATATCATCACCAACACTGCAAGCTTCAGCTCCTTTATAAAGTCACACAAAGCTGCCGTTGTGTTCTTCACCGATAAGACGTGTGCCCCGTGTCGAGCGATTGAGCCTGTCTTCGAGCGACTCTCAGAAGAGAAGGGTGCACGAGCTGACAAGGATGGAGCTGGTTTTGCCAAGGTCGATATCGAGGTTGGGGGTGCCAGTATGGTTGCCGCTCAGTTTAACATCTCAGCAACGCCTACGTTCATCTTTTTCCTCAATGGCGAGAAGGTTGGTAGTGCACCTCGCGCTTATGTGTGAACTGTATTGACAGACGTCCGGACAGGTGGATGAACTGAAAGGTGCCAATGCACCTGAACTCAAGACCCAGGTTGATTTACTGTTGTTCCAGGCCTATCCTCGTACGTTACCAGTTACACCTACTTCCATTCCGGTCAGACATATCCTAACGGACCCGTATCGCAGCCCATCCACATACCAAACTTTCCCTTCGTGCCATCAAAACGCTCTCGCTCAACCCGATCTTGTTCACGCAAGTCCCTGCCATCGACACCGTCGTAACCAAACTCAACAGTTTCATCGACGCATCTTCATGGCCCAGCTCAGCTACTCAGTCCCAAGCCGAGGTAAAGCGAGCTCTTTTGGGAGAGGTATCTACCTACCTGAAGGCTCGTTTCGTGGTTCCCGCGACGAACGGAACCAAAGCCCCCCTACCTTCCGCTACCTCTTCTCTGCTCACATCATGGAGCCAAGTAACGAAGACCCTCATCGACATCCTTCCTATTGAGTCTCTCTTCCCGTTGGTTGACATGTGGCGATTAGCCTTGCTAGATCCCAATGTTGGGACTTGGTTGTCCAGTTCACCAGCCCATAGCCCAATCACCACCCTCCTTCCCAAAGCCATCGACGCCGTCCAGTCACCATCTAAACAATCCAGAAACTACAATCTCATCACGCTCCGGCTGTTAGCGAACGGTTTCTCGTCTGCACCGGGCTCAAAGTGGTTGATGACAGGCGCAATACGGGACAGCCTGACTCGAGTGCTTGTTCCCAGTCTCCTGCACGAGGACGCGGCGATCCGGACTGCCGCTGCGAGCCTCGCCTTCAACGCTGCTGCGTATCTGCAGAAGGCGAGGGTAGAAGCTGTGCGTGCCGGGAAGCGGTGGAATTCGGAGACAGAGGGTGAGGATACGGGAGAGTGGCAGGTTGAGATGGCCAGTGCGGTCGTCGAGGCTTTGGATAGGGAGAACGAGAACGAGGAAGTTGGTCAGTTTTCCTTTATTATCTTTACTTCCTTCGTTGAAAGCATTCTGACCGAACAATTTGTTTAGTACATCGATTGGCTGCGGGTCTTGCCTATTTGATTCGTCTTTCGCCTGTGCATGACTCACACCTCAATCCTTTGCTAGAAGTCCTTCAAGCTAAGCAGGTTCTCCAAGCGAAACTCACCAAAGGAGACGGCTGGAACGCCGACGGGGGCCTTGCGAAGAAGGACGTAAGAACGTTGGTGGATGAGATAGCCAGCAAGCTCTGTCCATAAGACTGGACTGTTTCCTTCCTGAAGGGTTACTGGGACGTTGGCTTAGCATGCTGACACTTTCAATGGGATTTGTAGAATAGATCATACATGTATCATGAAATAGGACTATACCAAACGGCGACACGCTCCTCACGAATGGCCGCTAGCCATACTGCATAGTGGAATGTATCTGTCATTATGATTGCTACATGTACATGTATTGCACGGAGACGAGAAGGGGAACTAGATGTTACAAACTGCCATTTTGTTGCGAGTACGGGATAGAACCTGGAGTTAGAATAGCCTAACGATGAACATGAACGTGAACATGAACTAGGTGCGTATTCGAGAGGTTAAAAGTGGAATGCAGAGAAGATTCAAAAAACCCTGCCGACAAATGGCAATGAGATGGATAGAAAATGAAGACCACAAACCCCAGAAGAAAGGATTCAGTAAAAGGATAAGTACATGTCTGTGAAAGTAAGGATGTCCAAAAAGAAACAAAGGTGAAAAAGGTACGAAACTTCGAACGTCCCAAATGTCGAAAAGAAAAGTGTTCAAACATATTAAGTGAATTAGTGCACCGTGGTAAAACAAATGGTTCTCCTCTTGCTCCCTTTCACGAGGCTAGGAATCTGTCTAATTGACAGACGCTCAGTAGCCGAGGAATAATCCGCCGACAAGAGCACTCAGCATCAAGGCAACGCTAAGTTTCGCCTGAGGAGCACTGCCAGATCCGTCATCGTCAGAACCATCGCTGGGGGTTGGACCGTCTGCAGTCCCAGTGGTAGAAACAGACACTGCTTCAGAAGAGGCGTCTGGAGCTGAAGCAGCTGGAGAGGAAGGTTCGTCCTCGATACTCGTAGGATACGACCCTGTGATAGTCGTTCCGCTGATAGGAATGGGGTCTGTGATAGTCGTTGAGCTTAGGATGGGAAGCTCGGATGACCTCGTTGTGATAATACCCGGCAGGGATGGACCAGGCTCAGGGATCCTGGAAGATGAACTAGGTGCAAGAGAGCGCGAGGATGTATTGTTGCCACCACCAGCTATCTGCGTGATGGCAAACGAGGGAGACGTGTTTCCTGAGTTGCCCATCACTGAAAATTAGAGGTCAGCAGGTGTATAGGGAATGCAATATGCCGGAACCAACTTACAGACTATTAGGTAGTCGGGTCTTGGGATGACGCTCGGAACAGTGATATTCACCCTTCCTTGGCGGATATGGAAACCTTCAGCCAATGGGTTCTCTGGTACCATAAGTATGTCAGATTGCATACAGTGCTAAGCGATGTGAAGCTTGCGTACTAAGATCCAAGTTCAGGCTATCCCCTGTATCCCGTCCCAGAATAACTCTGCCAATGGGATTCGTGATTTGGTGGTCCGGTGGAAGCTTAGATGTATCCCTGTGGTTGAATTAGTGGTCTTCATATGTTGAGAGCGCGTTTAGAATTTACCAAATGACTTCCTGAACCGTACCGATAGGCCAAACGGAGCTAGCATCGGGCTGAAGGATTGGTGGTGCAACGACGTCTCGTTTACGAGCATTCTTAAATGCTGCGTATGCCTCTTCCAGTATTGACCTTTCGTTGGAGGCTAGAGGTGTAGCATAGACTTGTGTCGCTAGTGTGCTTAGGATGGCGCACAAGGATAGTTGCTTGAATAGACCGTACATGGCGGAGGGGGCGGGTAGGCGTTGACGTTCCTTGGGTAGATAAAGTGTTAGGCTCGGGTCGGACTTGGGATACGTAAGACGTCAAACGTCGTCGTTGTCGAAGCTGAAAGTAAGTAGCCGGAGTATAAATGTGCAGGTTATAGAGCGGTGGAGAAGGAAAGGTTCTTGTCAGTTCATGATGCACGTTTCACAATCAGAGGCAAAGAAGGGGTGATGAAAGCAACGATGCGCGTAAAGATTTAGGCCATGAAGGGTAGCCTTGTCTGGTTGTACGCTGTTCTCGGATGTATAGGCGGGTCTGGCTATGGATGCTGGGTTCTCCAGCTCCGGGTCTGCCAGTTCCGAAGAAGAGCCAGCATGCTTCCGATCCTGCAGCGCAGGCTACCGCAGCGACACAAGGCGGAAGGAAGTCTGCATGACAGGCACCACATCACAAGCAGGCCATGCTATGCCGCACAAGGCGATATCCGAGGATGCCACACAAGAGGACTTGTCGACACCTACGTTTATGGCGTAAACCGTTCTTCTCGAGCAATGTCAAACGGGGGAGCTTCAATGTCTCAATCGTCGTAAATCGTATCGTCAATATACCGTCCTCGTCGCTTGTTACACCGGCTCTTGAAGCGGTTTGCTCTGTCAGAGTACTCTGCAGATAGCCCCTATTGGCAATCCATACCCACATCAGCCATCGCCGCCGCCTCTCCAGCGGGGTAGAAGACGGACGTACCTTTGCGAACGAACGCCTAGAGGCAGGCCTAGCAGGTGACACTACGGTGAACGTGGTGACAGAGAGAGCCAGAGAGCGATCGAATGGTGCCAGCACGGCATATATACCCTGTTGATTCGATCTGTGTCTCGTCATATGGCCCATGGGCCAATGCACCAGACCCACACCTGTCATTTCCGGGTTACATTCCACGGCCTTCCATATGATATCCCGGACATACTATGAACAACTGGATTCACGTCCCGGCATCCCCGCAGTTATTGGCCAACGAGTTCTACGAATCTATGCCGGGCTCATGGCTGCAGAGACGACGTTTCCAGGATAACCTTGGCGGGGTATGGAAATGACAAATGGTCTTCTGGACAGCCAGTATGGAAAGCTACTTAGCGGGGAATCAGTTTGATCAGTGACTCCCAAATGTTTCCGGAGCTCAGGAAGGCTCAGGAAGGCTTCTGCTCAACGATCTCGTGAGCATTCTTATCTTTATACTATGTACATACAGGGAATTTATGGAACTGGAAGCTGCTGGAGCCTGGAGGTATGTCATGCTTATGGGTCTACGCCTTTAAGACGAAGCCAACTAGGGGCCAATGATTCCCTGGATGGATGCTTACCATGTCCCTTGTCATCTGCCTACCATGGTCCCGCGCTTCTCTGCGATATGTTGCTCGTGAATCGACTCTGGCTAGGACAGGCTTTGCTTCTTTCACATTTCATCTCCGACAAAGGCCTCTATTTGGTTCGGCTTTACGCAAAAGTTACGCGACCATTGGCCGATGCATATGTCTGTTGGACCTGAGGCGGCTTTCAACTAGTATATGTATTCCACACACGTTGTCAGGGACAGCCGTGGTCTCTATTAGACTGGTCAAGGAAGGGAGCACTGTCTTCTACACCCTGGGCGAAGTTCTTGCTATTAGCTGGCGCCCGTGAAAGCCAAATGGAATAATGCTCTAATGTGCTCTCTTCACCCTACCCGCTTCCCTGGCAGTCACTTCACACAAGGGTCAACTCAGGGCGGTATCGTTAAACCGTAAAATCATCGCTCGGCACCGTCGCTGATAGGCGATGTCGTTCCCTTCGCCGACCTTACATAGGTCACCCGAACATGGGTTCTTAGTAACGGGATGCTTGGAAGCATTTTTGTGCGGTGGCAGATGAGTTGTGGATTTGCATTTATCAATCTAATGGCCGTGCCATGGTACGTTTAGTATTATTTCAGTGACCTGATGCTTCCTCAGCAATCAGAATCATACCTTCAGGATCCTCTTGATTTTTACGGTCCCTCTGAAGCCCTTCATGATTACTGAGCAAGTAGACCGATGACCATCGTTCGTATGAGCAGAATGGATTATCGAGGGATTACCAACGCACCCTCATTATCTGCTGGTTACCAGTCTACTGAGCAAGGTGCGAAAACCTTGAGGTCCCTCGGCCTTACCTTGCAACCAAGTGGTGGTTTACTGGAGGTATTCTTGGTGTGAACATACTTGCTGTTACATTTGACATACCCTGTCCTTCTCTTAGTTTCCGAGCTATAATGACTTTAGAGAAGAAAGGATGCCAAAAATGGTGCTTCAGAGAACGGTCATAAGGCGTTACCAGGGTTCGAACCTGGGTTTCGGGAAGATGTTTAATGGTCAAAATCCCGAGTGATAACCACTACACTATAGCGCCGCTGGCAATGAGACTGCACTGCCACGAAGAATTCGACCCGTGATCATGACCAAACACGGCCACGTGAGCATCCAATGCGCGAAAGTCGAACATGACCATTTTTGGGAGGCGTTCATTGAACCTCGACCACCGTCGACAGTGGCCATCTCTCCTCCTCCAGCGACATCCAGAACACAAAGGTCTGTGGATTTTTGCTAAAACTCGGTAGTAGACTTATATTTATTCAGGTTATAAATATGACATCCGTCGGCTCCGTCACTCGTCAAATCGCAGCGCTCGAGATATCGGGCAAGAAGCAGGCCAACCTCCCAAGCTCGTCTTCGTCATCGAATTTCCGCCCAGGACACACCAAACAGCCCAGTCAGACAAATGTTGCCAAACTGCTCACCAAGTTCAGCGCTCCGAACCCTTACTCGAACTCCTCGAAACCTACTGCTTCATCATCTTTGCGAAACGTTACAACATCCCAGTCGCAACCATCCTTGAAGAAGCCAACAGCACCTGTCCTTGACATTGGCAGCTACGATGGAGGACTGGAAACAGAGAATGAGAAACGAGGGGAGAAGGTCTATGGCGAAGCAGCGGAAGCCTTAGCCCTGGACTCAAGTGTGAATGGGTATGGATCCGCGGCTGTGGCCATAAGTTGATTTTCTGACCCCGTTGTAGAAAAAATCCCACTAGGGAATGGACTCTTCACGACTTCGAGATGGGCCGACCCCTTGGTAAAGGAAAGTTCGGCCGCGTATACATGGTCCGTACCAATTGCGAGCCCCGATACATCCTCGCCCTCAAGACACTCTACAAGTCCGAAATCGTCCAGTCAAGAGTAGAGAAACAAATACGACGCGAAATCGAAATCCAGCAAAATTTACGACACCCCAACGTTCTACGACTCTACGGCTACTTCCACGATGAAAAACGAATCTTCCTCATGCTCGAGTTTGCCGGCAAGGGTGAACTCTACAAACAGTTGTCGAAATATGGCCACTTCTCAGAAAGGAGGAGCGCCAAATATATTTACCAAATGGCCGATGCCTTGATATATCTCCATGGCAAACATGTCATTCATCGCGATATCAAACCAGAGAATTTGCTCTTGGGCATTAATGGTGAACTCAAGATTGGCGACTTCGGCTGGAGTGTCCATGCTCCTGGCAATCGACGAATGACGCTCTGCGGGACCCTTGATTATCTTCCACCTGAGATGGTGGAGGGTAAGGAACACAATGAACGTGTGGATTACTGGGCGCTTGGTGTTCTGACATACGAGTTCTTGGTCGGAGCTCCCCCCTTCGAAGACAAAGGTAGCGTTAATAGTGAGCACTAATAGTATCTTGATACTATTTACCTTGTTACTGACGTCTTCTCCAGATACCTACCGACGAATCGCAAAGGTTGATCTGAAGTTCCCAACATATCTTTCGCCTGAGGTCAAAGATCTTATATCCAAGGTATATTTCAATCTTCGGGGGATGAGATAGATGTCTCATACTCCCCTTTCTAGCTCCTCCAACATGACCCACCCAAACGTTTGGCACTGACAGAGGTCATTCGCCATCCTTGGATTCTCAAGCACCGTCACAGCTCATAGATATCGCACAGACAACCTTTTCTTTCTCTCCCCCTTCTCTTCGGATAAGCACGGTTTAGGAAACACCGCCGGACTCTACATTTCTCTTCGCTCTCTGGTTTTATTATTGTGTACATTATCCGTACTTGTGCATACCCTGTCACCTTTATGTGGTTCTGCACTTCTATCAGACACCTGCCACATTTTATGCTTCGAACCCAAGAAAGAGTTTTAGGTCTTCTTTCCTTCTGCTGGAAACTGCTCTCTCCGCAAAGGTTCCGCCATCCATGCGCTTCCTGCTTGTTTGCTTCTAATCCAAGCCTCCCTTGCCGTTTTGCCGATTTACGCTTCCATACGCAACGGCGTCCGACGTTGTGGAGGACATGGGATGGAATATCTGTAAAAGGCCTTCAATATTGGCTGGAACGATGACAGTGACCCACATTCGGACGCCACATTGTCTTCCTCGACTGTGTACGATATGGGATCTGCGCCAAGCCCGGTTCTTCGGTGTACTTCTAAGGATTCGCGAAGCAGCTTCGCCGCCCGTGGATTATGTACGGGAGATTTGTGGACCAAAGCCTCAGTCCCATTAATAATCTGTGTTCTTAAAATATCAACGGTAACTTAAGGCTATTAATTATCCGGTAGTATAAGAGAGAGGTGGATATAGAGGATTGTGAGATTGGAAGACCTCCTGTGTTCTGACCTTCTGACGAAGCCTTTGAGCTCCGAGTCACAGCGAGCATAAACCATGTCAACTTTTCTGTCTTACCTCAGTGAATCGTTTCCACCCAAGGCGAAATTCAGTGTGAATGATATTCCGGATTTGACTGGGAAGGTTACTATTGTGACGGGAGCCAATACCGGTGAGCGAAACATCTATTTCATGACCACCTTCAAAGGTATTAAAGCACGCCATGTGCTTGCCCCGTTGTCGACAGGTGTTGGAAAGGAAACTGCAAAGGCAAGTAGGCGAGATTAACCTGGGTTGTGCATTTAAATATTAAGTAGGAATAGGCTTTACTTGCCCGGAATGCCAAAGTCTACCTTGCGGGACGTAGCCAGGAGAAGGTTGAGGCAGCTATTAAAGAGCTGAAGGAGGAGACGGGGAAAGAAGGCGTATTCCTCGCGCTTGATCTCTCCGACTTGAAGTCGATCAAACACGCGGCGGAGGAGTTCTTGAGGTATGTTCACCTTGATCGAGAAGGAGTTGTATGTTGAGTCTGAGGTGGGGCGTGTGTTATCAGAAAGGAGAAGGAGTTGCATGTTTTGTTCAACAACGCGTATGTGATGAATTGAATCAACTTGGGCCGTGGCTTGCGTCTCTGACTTTGACGAACTTGGATTCTGCAGCGGCGTGATGGTACCTCCCCTTGAGCAAGTAACGGCGCAGGGATACGATCTACAGTTTGGAACTAACGTCCTCGGTGCGTCTATTATCTAGGTCTGGACCACGGACAAGTACGTTTTAGCTCAAACTTCTTTCTCATTTCCAGGCCATTTCTATCTCACCAAACTCCTCCTTCCTGCCCTCATCTCGACCTCAAAGTCAAGCAATTGGCGGTCAAGAGTGGTCCATACGTCTTCCTCCAGCTCGATGTCTGGCCAGATCGATTTTGATACTTTGAAGGATGGCCCCGGACGAAATAAGTCAAATACACCGTATAATATGTATGCTCAAAGCAAGCTGGTAAGCACCTCTGAATCTTTGCCTTCTGTTTCAAGGCTCATATTTGATCTACTATGGGCTAATAGGGAAATATCATCGTCTCCAACGAGTTCGCGAAGCGGCATGGCAAAGACGGGGTCGTCTTCGCATCCGTCAATCCTGGGAACTTAAAGACTGATTTGTTGCGGCATGTTCCAGGGTTCGCGAGAACGCTAGCGGTGAATATTAACTTCCATACCTTCTTTATTTTGTGATTAGTGCTAATTCTGTTTGGGCAGAATATGCTGCTTTATCCGCCTGCGATGGGAGCTCTGACACAGCTGTGGGCCGGTACAACTGATGCGGGGTTAGGGATGAATGGGAAGGTACTAACTGACGCCTTTTCTACTTGCTCAGAGCTTGAGATTGATAATTCATGTTTGCTCTCAGTATCTAATTCCATGGGCGAGAATGGGCACGCCGAACCCTCTTGCCCTCGACGAAAAGCTCAGGGAAGAAGTCTGGAAATGGTTGGAGGAACAAGTCGAGAACGTGTAGGCTTAGTCTTTAGAGAGAAAAAAAAGAACTGAAGTTCTGTCGCTTGAAAACCCTGGAATTGTGGAATGAGTTCCACTCACTCTCGCTATGATGGGATCCGATGGAATTGTAAGTATGTAGAACTTGGCTGAACGCAGCGTTTAGGGGTTCCCGAGTCCGGGCGCCAAGTGCATTTCGTTGATCGAGCGCCCAGGGCCATCATTTTGACGCTCGCCACTTGATGACTTGGTTCAAGTTGGTTGCCTGGACCAGTTATTCGTGTTGGTGCCCTGACTGGCACTGACTGGATACAGTATAAAGACTTTTATTATTATTACTACATCAGGGAAATACCGTCGTCGCCAACGCCTCGGAGGAGACATTGAATTGAATGTCTGTACATCAATTGCAATTGAGATACATACCTACAGATAATCTGTCATGTCAGATCGGCGAAGGCGAGTAAATCCGTCGAATGTATCCAAGGATGTACATAATGACCGGTTGACAGATACCCAGGATGTTCTATTGTGCGCCTGCATACAATACCCTTCCAATATAATGATCATACCATTCAGTCGATGCCAAAGGGGCTGTGATCAAAGCCCACGGATGAAAGGAAGCGAGATATCAAATTCGTCGTCTCTCACCATCCTTTTCCTTTTCCGCATACCACGACAGCGATGGGTCTCATGTTGTCGTTGATCAATGAAGGCCTGCCTCCGAAGCCACACTTTACAGCTGAGGATGTTCCAGACCTGAGCGGAAAAGTCATCATAGTCACCGGGGCCAATGCAGGTAAAGTTCTGAAGCTAGCCTAGGGATGTCGTGTTGACATTGTAATAGGTGTTGGAAAGGAAACAGCAAGGGTAGGCTCCAAAATCACGTCTTGCAATGCATATCATGCAACTATGCTAGGTTCTTCTGTTACACAATGCGAGGGTCTATTTGGCTGGTCGAAACCAAGAAAAATTGGACAAGGCAATCGAAGAACTGAAAGGACTGACTGGGAAGGAGGGTATCTCATTAAAAGTAGACTTGGCGGATCTGATGTCGATTAAAGCAGCTGTGGAAGAGTTCAAGAGGTATAGTCTTCAGTTCCTTGGTCGCTTAGTAGATTTAACAGGCCCCTAGCAAAGAGAAAGAACTGCATGTGCTATTCAACAACGCGTGAGTAGTTTTACTCGAGAGGGTTCGCCAGTATTAATTCCACCGGAAAGCGGGGTGATGGTCCCTCCGATTGACGAGCTTACAGCTCAGGGATACGACAGCCAGTTTGGAACAAATGTGCTGGGACATTTCTACCTGACGAAACTGCTTCTGCCTGTCCTCACAGCGACGGCCAAGATGTCGCCAGAAGGAAAGACTCGAATTGTCCACTCGTCGTCCATCGCTTCGAGAATGGGAGTCTTGGACTTTAATTCGTTCAAGGATGGGCCTGCGAGACGGAAGAAGAGCGAGTGGTATCTGTACCACCAGAGTAAACTCGTGGGTGCAGAAGAACGCGGTACCTTCGTGGTTCTAATGAATGCTTGTAGGGAAACGTCATTTTGTCCAATCAATTGGCAAAACGATATGGGCCCGAGGGGGTCGTTTCAATCTCTCTCAATCCTGGCAATATACAGTCGGACCTGTTGCGACATACCGTTTGGTGGCAAGCGGTAATCATCGTGGGTCATGCCGCTGGTTCCATAGACCTTCCTAACACATTTGCAGAGATCCATCCTTCATCCCACGGAATATGGCGCCCTGACACAACTATGGGCTGGGACGTCGCCAGAAGGCCTCGAGCTGAACGGCAAGGTAATTGCTGTTACTTGTTTCCCCATCGTCCGCTAATCGAATCCAGTATCTCATTCCTTGGGCCCGGGTTGGGGAGCCCAATAGAGTTGCATTAGATGATAGACTTGGGGACGAATTGTGGACTTGGTTAGAGGAACAAACTGTATCAGTAGAATAAAAGCAATGGTGATTGGTTGATATGCTCCACGTGATGTGAGTTCCAATCCGGCAGCTGCCGTTGGTCACTAGTACATACTTAGTAGAACAGGCCGGTTCACTCACTCTCGCTACTTACTTATGATGGGACCCAATGCAAGTATGTAGAACTGGCTGAACACAGCATTTAGGGAATTTGGGAGTCCTCCCAAGTGCATTTACCATTTTGACCTTTACCACATGTATGCAGAGGGTCTTAGGGTGACAATTCGAGTCCATTTCTGCATCCGTTCGCCACGGCGCGTTTCTTCAGCATGCCTACCATCTTTGCATTTTGCTGTTGTTCTCCCTGCATAGGTAGATGCCAGTCTTTACAACGGAAATGGTCTTTTGTTCTCCGTGGGTAGAATTGAGCACGACTCGGGGCGCGAGCAGGCCGTAGGCGTGCATCAGCGACTGCGAAATTAAAGGTGTCGTCAATGAGTGAGAGCTAAGTTTCAGGTTAATCGACAAGACGAGGAAACTGATAACTAGGCTAAACAAATCTGTTGCTTTCTCGATAACCAGACCAACTAGATCTTTCAGCTGGGCCAGCATCTATTCCATGCGGGGTGGCCCACTCCGAGTCAAAGAAAAAACGATGCAAAGGTTAACAAAGTAGTGAGTATTGGTAGCGGGACAATGTCGGGACCAGAACCGGCCCTATATGAGCTATTCGTGTTGGTGTCCTGACTGGCACGCTGCACATAGCATAAAGACCTTTTTATGCTACATCAGGAAAACACTGTTGTCGCCAACGGCCCGGAGGAGACATACCCTTTGGGAGTGCAACGCAATTTTACAAAGTTCCGTACAGCAGCCGGCGTTAACATCTGAATTTGAATTGCAATTGAAATACCTACATATAATCGGTCTTACCACATCGACGAAAGCGAGTAAATCCGTCAAATGCATCCAAGCATGTACATAATGACCAACTGACAGACACCCAAGATGTTCTCTTGTTCGCCTACAAGGCCCTGAAATCCAGTCAAATGTCGTTCGATTGTTCATACCATTAAGTCGATGTCACAGTAAAAGGCATTGGGATCAAAGCCCGCGAATAAAAGGAAGCGAGGTATCAAATTTGTCGTGTGTCTCACTATCCTCTTTCTTTCGCGCATAGCACAACGGCAATGGGTCTCGTGTTTTCGGTGATCAATGAAAGCCTGCCTCCAAAGCCGCACTTTATAGCTGAGGACGTTCCAGACATGAGCGGAAAAGTCATCATAGTCACTGGGGCCAATGCAGGTAAAGTTCTGAAGCTAGCCAGGGGAAGTCGTTTTGACATCGTGATAGGTATTGGAAAGGAAACAGCGAGAGTGGGTTCCGAAATCACTTTTCTTGCAATGCGTGTCATAATAGACAACTTTGCTAGGTTCTTCTGTTACACAACGCGAAGGTCTATTTGGCTGGTCGAAATCCAGAAAAGTTGGACGCGGCAATTGAAGAGCTGAGACAACTGACTGGGAAGGAGGGTATCCCATTGAAGGTAGACTTGGCGGATTTGAAGTCGATTAAAGCAGCTGTCGAGGAGTTCACAAGGTATAGTCTTCAGTTCCTTAGTCGCTTAGTGGATTAAATAGGCTCCCAGCAAAGAGAAAGAACTACATGTGCTGTTCAACAATGCGTGAGTAGTGTTACTCGAGAAGGGTTGCCAGTATTAATTTCACAGAAAAGCGGGGTGATGGTCCCTCCGATGGACGAGCTTACAGCTCAGGGATACGACAGCCAGTTTGGAACAAATGTGCTGGGACATTTCTACCTGACGAAACTGCTTCTGCCTGTCCTCACAGCGACGGCCAAGATGTCGCCAGAAGGAAAGACTCGAATTGTCCACTCGTCGTCCATCCTTTCGAGAATGGGAGCCTTGGACTTTAATTCGTTCAAGGATGGGCCTGCGAGACGGAAGAAGAGCGAGTGGTATCTGTACCACCAGAGTAAACTCGTGAGTGCAGAAGAACGCAGTCCCCTTGTGGTTCTAATGGATGCTTGCAGGGAAACGTCATTTTATCCAATCAATTGGCAAAACGATATGGGCCCGAGGGGGTCGTTTCAATCTCTCTCAATCCTGGCAATATACAGTCGGACCTGTTGCGACATACCGTTTGGTGGCAAGCGGTAATCATCGTGGGTCATGCCGCTGGTTCCATAGACCTTCCTAACACATTTGCAGAGATCCATCCTTCATCCCACGGAATATGGCGCCCTGACACAACTATGGGCTGGGACGTCGCCAGAAGGCCTCGAGCTGAACGGCAAGGTAATTGCTGTTACTTGTTTCCCCATCGTCCGCTAATCGAATCCAGTATCTCATTCCTTGGGCCCGGGTTGGGGAGCCCAATAGAGTTGCATTAGACGATGGACTTGGGGACGAGTTGTGGACTTGGTTAGAGGAACAAACTGTATCAGTAGAATAGAGCAATGGTGATTGGTTGATATGCTCCACGTGATGTGAGTTCCAATCCGGCAGCTGCCGTTGGTCACGGTGACCGTGAATTCCCGACTACAAACTCTCTCCAAAAAACTTGTAGACGGGGATTCGATGTATTCTCGAAGGCTGCTCAGTCGTGTCGTCCGGGGTGCTGCGCGCCAACAGGTATGTCGACCTGCACCGTCTCGCCGTCTCCAAACAGGTGTCTAATATAGCGACACAGCGCACAGTGAGGTCGTTCGCGACAGCTCACAATGCTGGCCCATTTACCGAAGTCACCACCCTCTCCAACGGCTTGACAGTAGCAACCGAGGCCCAGCCCAATGCCCAAACAGCCACCGTCGGCGTCTGGATCGATGCTGGCTCTCGTGCAGAGACAGACAGGACCAACGGCACCGCCCATTTCTTGGAACACATGGCCTTCAAGGGCACAGGCAAGCGAACGCAACACGCTCTCGAGCTTGAGGTCGAGAATCTTGGTGCTCACCTCAACGCGTATACCTCCCGGGAACAGACCGTCTACTACGCCAAGTCCTTCCGCAAGGACGTCGGTAAGGCCGTCGACATCATTTCGGACATTCTCCAGAGCTCCAAGCTCGAGACCGGTGCTATTGAACGGGAGCGGGATGTCATTCTCAGGGAGCAGCAGGAGGTTGACAAGCAGGAAGAGGAGGTTGTCTTTGACCATTTGCACGCGGTTGCCTTCCAAGGTATGTCGTATCCCCTATGATTCATGGACTCTAGTAAACGATATACAAAGGTCAGCCCCTGGGTCGCACCATCCTCGGTCCCAAGCAGAACATCCTGTCAATAAAACGGGAAGACTTGACCAACTACATCCAGACCAACTACACCGCTGACCGCATGGTGCTCGTCGGAACCGGTGGTGTCGACCACAATGAGTTGGTCAAGCTTGCCGAGAAGCACTTCGCCTCCCTCCCAGTCTCTGCCAACCCCATTCCTCTCGGTCGACTCTCGCACCCCAAGACCGCCTTCGTTGGCTCTGAAGTCCGAATCCGTGACGATGAGAAGCCAACTGCCAACATTGCCCTTGCTGTCGAGGGTGTCAGCTGGAGTTCCCCCGACTACTTCCCCATGATGGTCATGCAGAGCATCTTCGGCAACTGGGACCGCAGCCTCGGCGCTTCCCCTCTCACCTCCTCCCGCCTCTCCCACATCATCTCCTCGAACAACCTCGCCAACTCCTATATGTCCTTCTCAACATCCTACTCTGATACCGGTTTGTGGGGTATCTACCTCGTCACTGAGAACCTCATGAACGTCGATGACCTTATCCACTTCACCCTCAAGGAGTGGACAAGAATGAGCATCTCCCCTACCTCGGCTGAGGTTGAGCGTGCCAAGAGCCAGCTCAAGGCTGCTCTTCTCCTCAGCCTTGACGGCACCACTGCTGTTGCTGAGGATATTGGACGACAGCTTGTTACCACCGGTCGTCGTTTGACCCCTCAACAGACCGAGGCTGCTATTGACGCAGTCACCGTTGATGAGATCAAGCGTGTTGCCCAGAAATACCTTTGGGATAAGGACGTAAGTCTATCCAGATATTTGACTTGAGCTTTTGTTTACCAATTCCTCTTTAGTTCGCTCTTGCTGCAACAGGAAGCATCGAAGGTCTCCTGGACTACAACAGAATCCGCTCCGATTTGTCCTCCATGCTCTACTAGACGGATAGGTATGTTTCTCATGGGTCATGTCTGTGTAACATTCATTGATTTCTGCCTCAGCCTTTATAGTACCGCTTGACGTATTAGATACACCTAAAATCAGCATTCCCCTAATTCAAGTCCAGCCTGCATCACTTGCATACCCGGAAAAGCTCAGTGCGCTAAGTCATATAAGATTCTCTGGCGACCCAATTCTTGGTTGGAGCGGATCACTTGGGTAGGCAGCTGTAAACGAAGATCCGGTTGTTCTGCGTCTTCCGTGAACATGACCGATTTAGCGCCCTTCCTTTTTCTAGCTCTATCTGTTGGCTTCTGATTCCGCTCATTAGTTCAACACTACGTCTATCACTGCGTCATCCCTCCGAGCCTGACAGACCGCGGTTTATATTTAATTCCGTCGGCCTGGCTTTCTCTCTGGGAGAGAGATGAGAGACTTTCTTCTGTTCAGTTCCGATGACTCGGGGTTCTTTTGCTCAAGCCGCAGAACAGACGCCGCCACAACTAAGGAAGTCGAAGCTTAAAAGCTGAAGGTGCATTTTAAAAGGGTTGCTGGAGAACTGCGTTCATTGTTCCATTCTTACGGATGTGGTGGGATCGTCTATTGTCCAGAATCTAGCTAGCTCTTCCATATCTCATGGTAGAACCGTGAGACTGTAGTCCCAGGGCTTTGCGCATCACAATAGCGGCGCAGTCTTCCAAATGTAGTGAATTATCCATTTCAAGTCCTTTTGCAAGGGGGAGGGACAGAAATCCTATTGTGGCAAGTTTGGCAGGGAGACCTTTCGGCATCAGTTGCGTGAGGTTGCTTCTTCCCATCGAGGTCAGCGCCGGACGCGACTACACCGCAAGAGAAATCGCGTTTTGACTCACTGCCACTGCTTTCCGCTGCTTTAAATTGACGGCCCCGGGGTCTGAGCTGGGGAAACGCTCTCCTCGACCATGGCGACCCCTTCAAGGCCCTCCTCAATGCCGGCAACCAAACCTGGAGGCTCGAAATCGCTTAGTGGTTATGTTCGTACATTGTTTGTTGGGTTGGTCTGAGAGGTTGATGCTGATAATCTGCGTAGCAACTTGGCGATTCTCTTGGAAAGGGCGCGTTTGGACAGGTCTACCGTACGTTCATTTGCTCTTGGTGGATAGATTCCATGTATAACAATTTACTGAAACAGGTGCTTTGAACTGGGAGACGGGTGAAACGGTTGCCGTCAAGGAGATTCAGCTCAGCAATATTCCCAAAGGCGAGCTTCCCGAGATTATGGTGTGTGCCACACGATTGCTGTTGATGCTAGTCTGGATTGACTGGATTGCTTGCAGTCCGAGATTGATTTACTGAAGAACCTCAATGTCAGTGCCGGCTTTCTGGTCCTTACGCGATGGATGGCTGAATATAGATTCTGAACAGCATGAGAACATCGTCAAGTACAAAGGGTTCGTCAAGACGCGTGAATTTTTGTATATTATCCTGGAGTATGTTGTGGCGGTCTTTCAAAAGCCCCTATTATCTCTGACGTCTGTCTGCATTTCAAAAGATTCTGCGAAAACGGGTCTCTACACAACATCATTAAGAAGTTTGGGAAATTTCCGGAGAATCTCGTGGCGGTCTATATATCCCAAGTCCTTGAGGGTCTCGTCTACTTACACGACCAGGGCGTTATTCATCGCGACATCAAAGGCGCCAATATCCTCACGAACAAGGATGGAACAGTTAAGCTAGCAGATTTTGGGGTTGCCGCAAGAACGGGAGGTGTGGTAGATGGTGCTGTTGTTGGAAGTCCTTACTGGAGTGAGTGCTCCCTCGTTTCTAGTGTACGTATTTACCGACACTCTGCGGCTAGTGGCACCCGAGGTCATTGAGCAGTCTGGAGCCACGACGGCGTCGGATATCTGGTTAGGAGAAATTTCCTTAGTTTATCTTCTGTGACTGATCGACATGATTAGGAGTGTAGGCTGCGTCGTCATTGAACTGCTCGAAGGCCGTCCACCATACCACAACCTGGATCCAATGCCAGCCCTCTTCCGCATCGTACAAGACGACTGCCCTCCGATACCCGAAGGTGCCTCGCCGATCGTCAAAGACTTTCTATACCAATGTTTCCAGAAAGACTGCAATCTGCGAATCTCGGCCAAGAAACTGCTTAAGCATCCTTGGATGGTTGCGACCCGTCGGCAAATGAACAACGCGAAAGCTCAGTCGGGAGACCCAGTAACGAACGGCAACGGCGTATCTGAATCTGAAGGTACCAAGAGGCGGCCCCTCTCCAACTATAACTATGATGAAGCTGTCCTAAAGGTTCAAGAATGGAATGAGGCACTTAAATGTGAGTAAGCTGTTGGATCCGGTTTGTGGCTGATATACTTACACTTGATGCCCTCTATCAGCCCCGTCTAGACCCTCGAAACCTCGATACAACAGGCCTCATTCGCCATTGCAGCGTCAAGCAGAACTCCCTGCGCCCAACTCTGCGATATCGTTGAGTTCGCATGTCCCTGGAGCTCTTGGGTGGAAAGGAGGAATGGCTGTCAATGGGAAGCCTGGCACCCTTGTTGAGAAGATCCAACCCCATGCGTTTGTGTTGCAGCCTCCTGAAGAGCAGACGGATAACTGGGATGACGATTTTGAGGGTGGAATCTCGTTCACGAAGTTGCAAGGTAACTCCCTTTCCATTGCATGTCGATCCTCTTTTCACCTTTATTCGGAAATCAGCACTGGAGAAACATTCCAGCGAATCTGACGACGACAAGTCTGAACCCGAACCTAACGAAGACAATACACAGACTATCCGGCCTATGAAGAGTCCTGGGGCAAAGACGATTCCATTGGCCCAGCCGCCAGCCGCCGCCATTTCACCGATTGTCGAAGACTATTCTGATTTGGCGGTAGATGAGGATGAAGGATGGCTCGAGGAGAAAGTTGCGGATTTCAAGGTTCGTTCAGTATCTTGACTTGTACCATGATGCTTATGATTTCGATAGATGAAGAACCCCCGACGACGTGGTCTCTTCCATCCGGATGATATCAAAACAGTCGGATTGACTGTAACAGAACCGGCCCCGCTCTCGGCACCCCCCGCTATGTTGCATCGGAAGTCATCACGGCCTTTGCTCACCCCTATAGGCCTTGGATCTGCAGGCTTAACTTCTGCGCCTTCACTCGGGTCTCATGGTCGATCCTCGTCTGTCTCCACACCCACCACGGGCTCCTTTGGAAAGGCCGAGGCTCGTCGACTGCAAAATCATGCCGAGTTTGGGAAGTATACCGAAGATGATGATGAAGACTATGATGATGTGTTTGGGAAGCCGAATGGGACCAGTAAGTCGATGGCAATCTTTGCTCAAGAGAGGCTTCTTATGTTCATATGTGTTATAGCTACCGAACATCCTATTCAAGCTCTTCAACTGAATACTCGCTTGTCGAGCAAGTCTTGGGTATATATCTTATTTGCTCTTCGTTGAACTTGTTCTAAGCTTTTTCATAGCAACTAAGTGAAGATGGTGATGAGGAAGACCCTTTTGCAGAGGTTAGTGGTGGTGTAGTGGTGATTTTCACAAGTTCAATTGTGTTCTGATATGCTTGGTAGATTGATGAGGGCTTTGACGAGGACGACTTGGAGTCTAACCTTCAGAGAGACAAATATGCTCGTCTCTGCAATAATGTTAACCAGCTCATTGACGAACTTACACCATCTGCACCTGATTTCCAGCTACGGGACGCATGCGATCAATTGCTAACCATCATTGTCGAGGCGCCTGAGATGCAGAGCCAGCTCGTTTCGTCTCATGGCATGCTTGCTATTCTGGAGGTCCTTGAAGGTCGTTGCTCGAGGGATGTCATTATGAAGTTGTTGCAAATCATCAATCTGGTGAGCAAATTCTCTCCACTTCATGGTTTTGTCGTTAACATGCGTTATAGCTTGTGACAGAAGACGTTGGTTTCTTGGAGAGCTTCTGCTTGATTGGGTGAGTCTGCCTGCTTTGTTCGTTATACGGAACACTGATATTTTACTGTTAGTGGAATTCCTGTCATGATGGGTGTGTATACATCCCTCCGACGTATTTTCCTCGTTCTAACCTTGTTTACAGAATTTACATCCAAGAAGTATCCTTCCGAGTGTCGGTTGGAAGCGTCCAATTTCATTCGCCTCCTTTGCCACACATCTGTGTTGACCCTGCAGATGTTCATCTCGTAAGCATTCACTTTCAAGTTGGAATCGAGGACAAATTCTTAAACTGTTCCTAGTTGTCGTGGATTGAAAGTTCTCGTGGACCTCCTCGATGAAGACTACGGCGAGCAGACCGAACTCGTGGAGCATGCCTTGAATGGAATAGGCAGCGTCTTTGAGCTTCAGAGTCCGACCACCAAGAATGACTTCTGTCGGATGTTTATTCGAGAAGGCTTGCTTGATCCTTTGTCTGCTGCTCTCCTTAACGTGATGTCCAACAACGAACCTTCTTCGGCTGATAAGAGTACAAAGATGAAGGTCATCCAAATCTTGCTGGTCTTTTGCCAAGTTTCCCAGTCGGATATCCATGTTCGAAATGCCCTTGGGACGAGAAAGGTTATTCGACGTGAGTTTGTTGTTCCGGATGGAGGTTACCAGGCTGACGATGGTTACAGGACTACTCAGGGCATGCGAACTCCTGGATCCAGAGTGCTTAGTTCAGATGTTGAAAGCTGTGAAGCACCTCTCAATGAATGCGACCCTGCACGAAGTGCTGCAGAACGCCAACGCTCTGGAGATTCTCATCCGTATTCTTGAAGAGCAATCGACAGGTCCTCATAGCACGGTAATTCACTTTTGTTTTTTGTCTGGATGTTCTTTCTCTCAATACCACTCCCCAGGAAATGGCCAACCATATCTTCCAAACATGTTATAACTTGTGCCGTCTCAATAAGTCGAGACAAGAAGAGGCTGCACAAGCCGGCATCATTCCGTGCCTCAAGCGGGTGATCGAAACCAGTTCCCCTCTGAAACAATTCGCTCTTCCTATCCTTTGCGACCTTGCCAGTGCAGGAAAGAGCTGCCGAACATTGTTGTGGCAACACGATGGGATCGGGATGTATGTCAGTCTCTTGGATGATCCTTACTTCCAGGTCAGCGCTCTGGAATCTATCCTGTCATGGCTCCAAGACGAAACCGCACGCGTCGAAGATCAGCTCCTCAAAGCACCCTCCGTGGAAGCGATCCTCAAATGCTTTGTCAACGCCAAAGCCAACTCGTTCGAAAACCTGCTCGATCCCTTCCTCAAGATCCTCCGTCTCTCTCACACGCTCACAATATCCCTCACGAAATCGTCCTCGTTCTTCAGAAGGATCGTAGACCGCCTAGGGCAAAATTCGAAAGCGGTGGTGCGGCTGAACCTGCTGAGGATTTTGAGGTATGTATGTGAGATTCATCCGAATAGGGCGGTGTTGGTGGAGCGGTATGGGTTGTTAGGTGTCGTTGAGAGGTTGAGCAGGAGTGGAGGGGACGGAGCAGTGCTGGTCAAGGAGTTGGCGAGGGAGATCGTACCCACACTAAGGCCTGCCTTGAAGCCCATTACATCCAGTGGCGGAAGCGGGAGTGGAGGAGAAAGAGTGAGAGGACGAGGGTCGGGATCTGGGACCCCGCTACCAGACCCTAGACTTCGAAGGAGTCCTGTAGGCTATGGAGGCTCGCCTTCGTCTTCACCACCGGGGAACTCGAGCGGGTTGCTGGGGCAATATATGGGAACTCCCGGGTCAGCGACCAAGGGACTTATACCCAAGAGAGTGAGACGGTCTGCCTCGGAAACGACGGGAGTGTCGTCGAGCCCATCTTCATTGGCGTACGCTAAAGCGAGATCTTCCTCCAGACAGAAACTGAATGATATTCCGTGGCAACCTGGGTCGACTTCGAGCCGGAGTCGGGATCCTTCGAATGAGACAGGCCGTTGGTGATGTTTCGATCCTGGTGCCTTCGTTTAAAGTTCTTTTGTTATTGGATTTTTGAATTGGTGTTGTCTTGTTTGTATTGTTTTCATTCTGTTGTCGTTCCTTCGCCCAGTTCGAAGCACATCCCTCTTTACCATTTCTATATCAATACTCTACCAGACGCTCTTTGTATATTTTCTTCCTCATCGTCCACGGTCTTTGATTGTATTCCTTTAAATTATATATGGATAATTAACTGGGTAGTTGAACCTCCCGTATACGGTATCATACACGATAGATGTAATGGCAGTAACTGGTCTGGGAACAAGGATGAGTTGTGAGCAAAAGAGCGAGAGGTCTTAGACTCACAATAATCTACTCTAGCCAGTCTATCTGCGGACGAAGGGTACTTGGAACCCAGAAACTAATGCTCGTGCGTTGTCTTGTGCTCCAACACCTGTTGCGTTTGTGACAAAGTGGATGTGGATACCAGGTAGGTCGGGATAAGCGTCGATGTTGACCTCGAGTTGGGGGAAGAAGACCATTGCCTCGGGTGGCAAACCAAAGGATACTACGCCTGAAACTGCGCTTGGGGTGTTCACTGAGGAGGATTGTGGTGGCAGGACGACGCCGTTGAAGTCTCGTAGACGAGGGAGAACGAATTCGACGAGTGTCCCGAGGAAGTCGTACATGCTCTGGCCTCTCAAGTCGACCTTGACGCCGGCCGGAATACCCTTTCGTAGCCAACCTCCAATAGACTTTTTGCCCCGGGTGATTTCGATACCATTGACAGCATGGTGTCCTCCACCCCTCTCCGTTTCGCCAGTGAGAGCTCGCATCATCATGAGTGCAGGCAAGAGGTTAGCTTTGCTGTTGACCGCCTGCTTGACCATGGTGTGTATCTGGATCTTCTCGAGTCTGACGACATTTTCGGGTGTGGACGGTGGGGCTGGCTTCTTGCCAATCTGTGACCCTCCGACGGGAGGGTTGTTTCTGAACTTTGCGTACGGGTCTTCGGGATCGAATTTTAGACGGATTTGGCGAGGGGCTTTCCGTGTGCCCTCGAACTCGTGTTTATAGGTCATATACATGAGGTCGTCTTGCAGAGTGTTGTAGTAGTGTTCTTCGAGGCGGCATGGCGCGAATTCGCGGGTGACGAGGTTGACGTGGGGTATCGGGAGGTTGGTTTTGGGGTTTTTGCGGAGGTGTTTGGTGATGCGCGGGTAGCGCCCGAAGCGCGTTAGGTTGTCGCGGAGGGTGGAGGTTGCTGCGCTCATTGTTGGGCGACGACGGCGAACCACCGACGGACGACGAGCACGTAGGAACTTTTTGTGCCAAGCACGTCGCGGGTCGCGAGTCCCTATGTGGTTCTGTTTGGATCAGAAGCCGATGAGCGGAATAGGCGCCGCCGTGTCGGACCACCACCAAGTTTTTCCCTCTTTGCTCTGCGTTCATATAGGCGTTCCAGAAATGTATGCAGAACCTGACTGCTCTCAGTATATCTGCAACTGGATGAATGCAAAGATCTGCAAAGATTGGCAACTCGTCTCGTTCGCATGCTATTCCCGGCCCATGATTCCTTATGATTCCCCCGTTCACGTTCTCGGAAGAACTTCCTTATCATGATCATGGAAAATGGCCAAATGGCCGTGGTGCCGCTTCTGGAATCGGCTGAGCTTGCGCAATGGGTTCGGCTGACCCCCCGTGAACACAACTTTGTCATTCGGATCACGCATTCTTCGTGGGCGAGATATAAGAAGCGTTCAAGGAGTTCTCTCAATCTGAGTTACTCTTGCTCGATGTCTCACTGGAAAGCCCCTGAAACAACGACACCACTTGGGCGATATCGCCTGCTCTCACCCAATGCAGGTGTTCATGTATCTCCTCTGCAGCTGGGAGCGATGAGCATTGGCGATAAATGGGGTGCAGTTGGTTTCGGCGAGATGGACAAGGAAACGAGCTTCAAGCTCTTGGATACTTACTTTGATAATGGCGGCAACTTTATCGACACTGCCAACACATAGTTAGTCACCTTTCCTAGTGATAGAAGTTGCATGATGCTGATCTCTTGCAGTCAAGATGAGACCTCTGAATTGTTCATCGGTGAATGGGCCGAGAAGCGGGGAATTAGAGATCAGCTTTTTATCGCCACCAAGGTGTGCTCATATCGCTGGTTATCTTGAAACGAAGCTAATATAATTCTTTTAGTATACTTCCGATTACAAACGTGGAGACCCTTCTGTTTCTCAGAGGATTCTCTTCAATGGAAACAGCGTCAAATCTCTCCATGTTTCTGTCCACGCTTCTCTTAAGAAGCTTCGGACGGATTATATCGACCTATTATATGTCCACTGGTGGGACTGGGAAACCAGTGTCGAGGAAGTCATGCGTAGCCTCCACAACCTGGTTGCACAAGGGAAGGTTCTCTATTTGGTAAGTCTTTTCAAACTGAAAGGCAAACAGATGGACTTACAGGGCGTACAATAAAGGGTATTTCTGATGCACCGGCGTGGGTTGTATCTCGCGCAAACCAATACGCACGAGATCACGCTTTGACTCCTTTTGTTGTTTACCAAGGTGCATGGAGCATCCTTGAACGCTCTTTTGAGCGAGATATCATCCCGATGGCTCGCGCGGAAGGAATGGCATTGGCGCCATGGAATGTTGTTGGAGGCGGTAAATTTAGAACGGACGCTGAGGAAGAGGCACGTCTCAAGTCCGGGGAGAAGGGACGAACAATGTTTAACCCTGAGTGGTTGAGGAACGAGAAAGAGAAGGCGATCTCCCATGCATTGGAAAAAGTCGCCAACGAGATCGGGGCGAAATCTATCACTGCAGGTACGCCTCTCTGCTCATCGAGGTCACGTATTAGGTATCTAACTCGCATTCGAACAGTCGCAATCGCGTATGTCTTGCACAAAGCACCATTTGTCTTCCCGATTATTGGTGGTCGAAAAATAGAGCACTTGCAACAGAACATTGAAGCTTTGGAAATCTCGTTGACGGATGAGCAAATCGAATTCTTGGAGAGTGCTGTACCTTTCGAACTTGGGTTCCCTGGGTGGATGATTGTGCGTATTTTTCTCTTTCCTGTATCGAATTGGGTTATTGACTTCGCGTTCCTCAATATAGGGAACCGGTCAAGACCTGACGAGGATGATGAAACAGTCCGCAGTCATCGATAGACAGCCTCTGGTCGCTCCTATCCGACCGGCACCTAAGAAATAAATGAGTGTAGAAGTAGAAGTAATGAATAATAAAGTTGCAGCCTTGCAGGCATATTACTGGCTTTCTCCAATCATTCCGAGAAACGTCCGAGCAATCTAACAACTTCCGAATCACAGAAACCAAAAGCCTCCAGGGACCGGGGCGCCTATGTACGAAGCGTGGGAATGTTTCATCAATATCACCTGCTGCGCCACCTTCGCCGTCTACCACCATCATCTCGCCCAACGCCTAACGTTGTACCCGACAGAAACCGACAATGAGCTTCCAAGATATTGAAGCAGGCCATGGCCTGCCAACTCGCTCTTCCTCGAGGCCAACACCGCAGTCCAGCGAAGATGCCGAATTCCAGAAGCTCCAATCGTCATTGTCATTACAAGTGTTCAAGATGAACGCTAACGTTCAGGGTATTTTGAAATACGTTGACCAGTTGGGGACGCCCAAAGATAATGCGAACCTTAGGAAAACATTGTGCGTTGTCGAAGGCTTCAGCAGGAGATTGTGACTGACGATGAGGATCCGTCTAGACATGACCTCACTGAATCAACGCGGGATATGGCGAAACGAAGCTCTGATGACCTGAAGCGACTATCGGTACTGCAAGCCAAACTGGTACGCCTTAATCTGCCTTGGAAGCTTCGAGAGACTGAGCTGTGTCGACGTTCCACAGCCTTACCAGAAAACTGCGTTGCAGAAGACTTCCCATGACCTGCAGCTGTCTTTAGTCGCGTTTCAGAGGGCTCAGCAAGTTAGTGCAGAACGCCAGAGAACGGTTGTGCAAGGTGTGAAGCTAGCTGTCGACGATGATCACCACCATCCACCGTGAGTGTCTCGTCCGTATTACTGTTGGTATGCGGCGGTCTGGCCTCGGAACCGCGCCAGGATGTCGGCGATGGTTCGGCCTTGGGGGATTCTCTCCTACACCGCGTGGAACCGTTGGCGAGGCCCCAATGACGCCTCGGATCCTCAAATCCTTGCTCTGAATGTCAGTTACTGATATTGAGATTGTAGTAGACGCGACGAACCCGAACCCTCTGCCCAAGAACAACGCCAGGCCCAGATCCTTCAAGCACAACTTTCTCCGCATGAATTGGCATACCAGGAGTCCTTGATCCAAGAACGAGAGGAAGAGATTCGCGAAATTGAGACAGGGATTCATGAGCTTGCAGAGATCTTCCATGACTTGGGAACTCTTGTCAATCAGCAGGGCGGCATGATTGGTATGTGGTGTTTCAAAGACACTGGGACACGATGTTTTATCGCCAACGTTTACAGACAATATTGAAATGAATATCTCGTCGGTGGCGGCTGATACGGGTTCTGCGGCGCAGGAATTGACTACTGCCGCTGAATATCAGCGGAAGGCAGGACGACGGGCAGCGTGTCTGCTTTTAATACTGTCTGTAGTGGTTGCCGTGGTCTTATTGGCTGTGAGTTGTTTCACTTGCGCTTCAAGGATTTCACGTTACTTATGCTCAATTTAGATCCTTACATGATTTGGTTTCTATGATACCCCTGGCACTGGCACATTTGCCTCCCTGCCGTATGTGGCAGCCATCCGCTCTTTACTTCATCTTACTCCTTGACGTCGATACCCCCTTGGTCCCGGTGTCATTTAATTCTTCGTTTCGTTGTGTCACCTTGATGCAATGGTTGTTTGTATTTATGGTGAGTGTTTCCCCCTTGGAGCTCCACTGGCGCTGATCACTGCCCCGTAGGACTTTCACTTTACTTTACAGCGCATCTCTCGCCATGTATTGATATTATTGTATCTACCTTCGGAGGCTCAAAGAGTCCTTATTTCTGCTTCTCGTTCTTTGGCTTGATCGTGTCCCAGTCTACCCACGGGTTCTTCGAAGACTACACGCGGTAAGTATCTGAGGAGCGCAGGAGGATAGAAACCCACGCATGGAGCCGTCGATCGGGACAAGTGGGTTCTTTCGTTTCACTGAAGTCTTCTCTGTCTGAACATAGACTTATGCCTTGAGGTCGGTGCCGCTATACATATATATATTCCGTTGCTACGAACTATGTGAGGAGCATTCTACGAATCATGATCCCTCTACTCGGGTGCCATTGCATCCCCAACACAGTGGGGTGATGAGAAGGGGTTCGTCAATCCGAAACCTTGAATTCTAAGTGTTCTTTGGCAGTCGGGCTTCGAGGTGTGGTTTTTTATAGCTATGACGATGTCCTTTATCGCTCAGTTCTCAGCGCCCAGCAGCTCAGTCTCCGCTGGCCAGGTCGAGGCTCCAGCGCTCGATTCCCAAGAGAAATGAATTCCATTCATTCACGTGCCGTCATGAGCGCTCACCTCAGTTCAGCAGGCCGAATTGGATTTTCTCACTGCAGTTTTTCCCAAGCAACACCTCCGTGCATATTTTGGAAGCGACCTTGAACCCTGGGCATATCTTCGATACTTGGTCAATTTCCGTTCACACCGCTACAGCTTTGCCATCAACCCATTGGCAGCGCCTTAAAGTACGAGATCCTTCTTTTATCTGGAGATGAAGAAGCTCCCGGCATCGATCATCCACTTTGTCATCATCGTAACCAGATCAAATGGAGTTCAAATGATTGACATATACTTGCAGGAAGGTTGTTTAGTCTCGGGTTTGAAGCTGTCACCTACATTCCTCCTTGGGCATCGCCCTTCACCACTCCTGGTCCAATTATAACTCGGGGGTACTTATACGTGGTGGACGAAGGCTGATTCCCTCGCACCACACCCTTTTCTCTTCAGACCAGCGGACCAGGGTCCGACATCCCACTTCGCCCGTCTCATGTTCAAGCGGCCGTAAACTCGACTATAGGAAAGCCATAAACCACATTCGTGAAGACATCGACTCTACCTACACGGACGGCTTTGGACAGAATGGAGCCGGAGTTTCCCGATGTCCAGACGGACATTTCGCTGCAGTATGCTTGTTTGGTTTCAGTTGTTCCGGTGTCTAGGAGGCTAATGTCCTGCTCTCCAGGTTGAACACCAATGTTAGTGGAATTTTTTGATCTGGAGATTTCCCCCTAGATCTAATTGGACACCTCTCGACGCAGTACATGGGTTTTGCTGCATTCACGATGTTAATATGGGATCACATTGATACATTTGCAGATGAGGTGCGTTCGTGTCTGCTCATCTGTTCCGAGAAGGTTTTTAACGAGGGTGTGTTGTGTAGGTCGAATACATTTGGAAGGGAAAGAAAGGACTCAGTGCGTTTTGAATCGCTGGGGGCCCTAGAGTTAAACTGACTTTGCGGTCCAGTCGGATACTTGTTCCTGCTGGTGCGTGTCGCGTTATATTTGCTCAGGAGCCCAAGGGTTAATCCGCCGCCGCCGCTAGAATCGGTATCTGACACCTCTAGGTTTCATGGTCAACCTGATCGGTAAGTTCCTTTTCACTTGCGCTTGGCGGCGGCTAAGTTTCTGCGTTTTTTTAGCTTATCTTTCCCCATTCTGGACCACCGAAGTGAGTTTCCTTCTTTCGCATTTTGTTGTTAATCAGTTTGTGACACTATCTGCAGGTGTATGACAGGTTTTTTATGGTTGCGATGTGATATACCGATTGACATGATATGCTTCTGTACATGTAGGTGTGACCGGTTCATTCGTTTCGAAGGGTCTATGACCGTCATTGGGATCAACGTCGTCGGTGAGTTATAGTGACCATATCGACAGACTGTTCAGCGTTAAGATTCTGATTGCTGAGGCAGGTATCATGATGTATCTTCGGATATATGCGCTGTACAACCGAAACATACCTGTGCTAGTGATTGTGTTTATCTTGTTGGCTGTCGAGTTCAGTGTCAATGCTTGGCTGCTCACTCACGGACAACGTACGTTTGTCATCTGTTTCAACTTATGATTGTTATTGAGAGCTGGTCCTTAGGTGTTCATCATAATCCTGCGTCAGGAGTAGTCGGTACGCCCATGCCCAGTCTAGTTTCGGGAACTCAACTTACTGAGCTTATATCACTTATTCTGTACGGCAGCTTGCACGATGATATTCTCACGCGCGGTGTAAGTCTACGGATTCATTGAAACGCAAATTCAAGCGCTTATCGGCGGTGTTTTTAGCCCCCGGTGGCTTGCTGCTTCTTCGGCGTGGTTGCCTCTCGTATACGACACTACCGTTCTTTCGTTGTTGCTCTACCGGACTCTTCCGTCGCTCAAGAATCGAAGAACTTCATACATCATGAAACGACTATTCCAAGACGGTCTGGTTTACTACAGGTATGAGTGGTTGCTACTAGATACAAGGAAATGATACCTGATGACAGTTCATTGACGAATTAGTGCTATATTTGCGGTTACCCTCGTTTTGACTCTGATGATTTGTTTCGCTCCACCTGGAATACAGAACATCACTGCGCAGTGTGTACTCTTTTGCCTTCCATCCTTATCTCTTAACTGATTGTGCTGCGTTATGAATTTAGGTTGGAATTGCTGTAAGTTTGATTGATTAACCTAGCTTTGGGGTGTCTTTGATTTAACTTTGCATGTCCTTGTGTTCAGGTTGACGGCAAGTATCTGTTCTTGGATATTCGTCTTTGGCTGCTTGATTAAAATCATCCCCCTCGATCAGGTTGCGATGATGTCTCGAATTACGATCAACCTCAAAAAGTCCGTACACAAAATTCATGATACGTCCATCCGGCCAGAGCTTCCCAGCATGTTCACGCAAAAGTCGCGAATGGAAGTCGACTCTGCAATTAAGATCGCAGCACCGGGGTTCACCCAGGGAAAATACCAGAGGAACACGCTAGGCAGTATTGACGAGGACTACCAGACTTCGTCGAGGAGTAACCCGATAATCAAATTTGCGAAGAGGCTGAGTACGATTGATGAGAGTTTGAGCGGGTATGGGAGGTCGAGGTCGAGTGGGGGTCATGGTGTTGGAACGTCTACGTCTACGGAGCTGGAGACGTTTAAGGAGTATCGTGGGAGGTCGTTCGATGATGAGGATGAGGATGAGGACTATGGGGTGAAGAAACGTCCGACTGGGATATAGCCCCTTGTATCCTGATGATCTTGTATTGTTATTGTTATTGAATTTTTGTAGCATGTATGTACCAGTAGGTAGTATCAGTAGTAGAGTAATAGTAATGTTCAACAGTGTTCACCACTGTTTCGCAGCATGTTGTGCTCAAGTTGCGCTTGACTTCAGGTTCGGAATCAATCCCAGTGGATCTAGCCAGGCGGCGATGTAGAGCCCGGAACAGCCGGCAAGGCTACTTGGACTTATTTGGATGTGATTGAAACCAAAGGCTCAGGCAAATACTGGTCGCATACGACAGGAGTGTGGCAAGAAACGGCATCGGTTTTGCTATTGTTCCCCATATTTGCCATTCAACCCTGGGTATGCAACTTATAATGCTGCATGCAATGGATGCTATGGTTCATTGACCGCTATGTTTCTGTCTCACTCTTAATACGACGCTCAACCTGAGCTATGGAACTTTCCCGAATCGCAGGTTCCATGAACTTCGATGGAGGTGAGGTGATGCAGAGGATATCCTGCCCATCTCGAGCTCTCGAAACGCTTGGGATGATACGGGTAGGAATTGGGACTCATGTAGGAGTTGCCTGCATTTTTTTTGTGGTATCATACAAGTGGCTTTGACTGCGCGCTTCCTGGTACGTTGTAGCCTTACCTGTTTGTGCGGTATGCATACTCACTTATGCCAAGTATCTCAGGGCGTAGCTCTCTCGAGCTATAGTAACTGGTGTCAACCAGCAGCTTATAAGGAATAAAATGTGCTTTTTTCCTTATATCCAGTTGCCCAGGTTTTTGTATTCCAGCTGTCGAACTAACAAAGGCGAAGCTTTATTGAAGCAAATTCTGCAAGGTTACCTTGTTGTACTTACTGACTCTGTTGCTAGTCGTCGTGCGTGTTCCTCTCTCAACAATTCATTCCTTGTTCTTTTTCAACAAGGGATTATCCAGTGTCTATTTGCAACCATGGCGACGGCAATGGATAGCTCATGTTGTTAGCTTTCTAGACTATTGACTCGCTTTTCTTTTCCTTCCAGGAGACCTTGATAACGTATCTATGGAACTGCTGGGTTGGCAGTAATGCTGTCCTTGGTTGATGAATGTCTTGTTCATTGTTTTCTCTGCAAGATTTGGGTATTCTGGTGGCACGCATTCGCCATAACGCCCCTGAGGCGTGCTTATCGACGTCCTCAAAGCCTTGCCCTTGCTTATTTACACCTTTGCGGCAATCTGGGCCGTCTGCCGCATCGCACGCAGATTCAGACACGGACTGACCATGGGAAGGCCGAAGGCCGATTTTGATTGGCGCCCGTACCGACACGATGTTCTTTGTTTGCGAGTGGCTCAGGCTTGTCATCATCATCCAACCCAAATCGCCCAGAATCTCCCTACTACCGCATGCCCAATATCCAGAATTTCAAGGCGTTAATCGCGCAACTACCCAACCTGTTTAACCAAGGAACTGGTGGCCCGTCAAAGGATCCAACTCCCTCAACTGGGGCCGACACATTGTTCAATCTGGTCATCGATTGCCGTGGAAAGGTGAAACACGCTGCCACCATCCCTTCCCATTGGAACACCATCTACCCTGATGAAAAAGCCGACGAGGGGACGGTGCCTGCAGGTTTTAACCAATCTTTCCAGGCTACTCCATATGAATTGCAACAGCAATATTTCCCCGGAAGCGAGACGACCCCCGCAGAGCTCCCCTCGCCTGCTTCTTATCGCTTCATTGACGAGCGCAGGCGGGCCGAACGCCTTGTGAGCAAAGGTCTCGCGAAATCCAACGCGACAGAAATAGGGAGGAAGTCAAAATTCAGAGTAGAAGTCGATCCGGCCCCAGTCACTCAGCATAAACTCAGCGACTCAAACCCAACATCTTCGGCTGTTTCCTGCTGGCGCCTCGATGCACCGGAACAAGCGATAGGTGTAGGCGTTCGTAACGTCGGTGGAGGTGAAGACCTCAGGAAGCTCTTCGACGGTCGCAGAACCGCCAAATCTAGGCCAAAGGATTCGGCCCAGCTTCGCACCCGTGGACCCTCTGCCGAGGCTGTAACGACTCGCACACCCGACCAAGAACCTCCTTTCGTAGCCCCCGGCCCTTCCTCCAACTCGCCACCCCACTTCGTTCATTTTTCTGTTGGCGAAGAAAGCTGTGCTGGGCCAGTTCGGGGGCACAGGACTCGATCGTCGAAACGTGGATCAGCCAACCCGTTGTCTACTCGGCTTAGGTACGAGACATTAGACCAACCGGGGGAGGCGAGGAAGCTTCAGAAGAGAGGTCTACATCGAGAAGAGTCGACAGGTGAGGGTTTTCAATTCGTGCGAGATTGGGGATTTTAAATAACATGAGACCTTTAGATTTCTGGGATGAGTCTTATATCGGTGCCTCTTCTTTGCATTGTCCCCAACCTGGCAATGACTTTGTTTATGGTATCGTGGACTCCACCACAGGCCCCAGTCCTCAGGTTCATCACCCAGTACAAGAGTACCCAAATGAGGATTTTTCTCACCCCTATTCGATAAATCCCGCCAGCGTCAGTTCGTCCAGTGGAAGACAAGGATCCAACGTCTACCCTGCCGTGGACACCGGTATTACCATCGCGTCTGCCAATGAACTCTCAACCCGTACCGAATTGCCCAGCAGCGGCACGAGTGGAACCAACCTCGATTTCGGAATGCAAGCACAGGCGAGAACAACCAGGGATTCCCAGGATGAGCACCATGCAAACTTTCAAGAACAGGATTTCGCCCACCTCGATGCGGTATTATCGAATGATAGTATCTGGTCCTTCGCCGATGACCTCCAGAGTCTTTATGAAGGTGTTCCCTGGCAAGGAAGCGGCGACGATTATTCAAGCGAGGCTGGATTGGACTGGGGAAACATTATGCCTTCTCCTTCGCAGGGCGGTGCAGGCTCCATAGTTTCAGATGATGCCCAGTCTTTGCTCTCATATCAAGGTTCTTCGGTCGACATACCATGGACAGCAGAGGCTAGGTCAAACTGGGGAAATGGTATGCTTTCGCACGACAATCCGGGTTCCGTAATTTCAAATGATGCCCTGTCCTTGCTCTCATATCAAGGTTCTTCGGTCAACATACCTCGGACAGGAGAGGCTGGATCGGACTGGGGAAATAGTATGCTTTCTCTTTCGCACAACAATCCAGGTTCCATAGCTTCAGATGTCCTGTCCTTGGCCTCATACCAAGGTCCTTCGGCCAACATACCGTGGACAAGAATCCAAAAACATGGATCACTTCAGAATTCACTAGAGATGGCGCATGGAACGTACGGGACCGTGGCTAGTGGAATATCGCCCTCGATCCCGTCTTATCAAATCCTGGAACGTTTACCGGTGCAACGCGACAATTCCAGCCATGTGTACCCCTTAGTCGGTGGTGGGGAACCGATCGACTATTCTGCGCCGGTTGTTTTCAGCGCTCCTCTCTCTCAACAGACTCAGTACGCCAATGGTCCGGGTGATTCGCATATTCCCTTCAACGATTACGCGCACGTCTCGGGAGCTCATGATAGTGGTAGTATAACGAATTCATCATTCGAAACGAATCTACCGCTCGAGACCAATTCGTCGTTCGAGATGAACCCACCGTACGACAGTCAGCCTTCCAATTCAAATTCAGAGGCAAACGGGCTCAATTTCCGGCTTGCGATGGGGACTGGGAGCGCTGATTGGGAAACAGGGTTCTCTCCTCCGTCAGCTTGGGAGGGGGAATACCAGGCCCCGCCCGAAACCCAGTTTGGGTACGCCTACTATTAGACCCGTCCGCTGCTTCAAATTCTTGCCTCCTACACCTTGTTATATCTGCTTCGCGTGGCATTAGATCCTGTTCGACCTCCCGGTCGGCGCTTATACCGTGGCCACTTTCCCCCATTCTGTTTACTGTTTGGTTTAATTCTAGATGATGCTTTATTGCTTGTGTTTCCCTGGCACTGGTTGTGTGATCGTTATTTCCTCCCTACAGGTGTTTAATTCATCTTTTGTCAATCGCTTTCTTCCTATCGTCCCCATTTACTACCTTTCACAATGTTTTCCATCCTTGTCGAAATCCTTTCATTGTTTATATATCTTCCTGCTGTCGTGATTGCTTATCGGTGCTTCTCTTGTCGCTTCTCTTTAATGTCTGACACTCACTAATTCTGTTTGCCCCTGATGTAATTTCAATATACTTCACTTTCGATTTGTCTTGCATGGAGGTAGATGCGACTACCGACTTTAGAATGACATGTGTGGTGTTTCCCTTCTTTCAAATCCTGGTGTGTTTGCAATCCTTGGCTCCCTTAACCCTCCCCTTACCACGGTGAATGTAGATTGCTTGACCATATATAGACGTCAGCGGTGATTTTACTTCCACTAGACATCTTCATCTTTCGCTGTGAAGATTCTCGACAGTTTCTTAACCATCCAAATTCCTTGCAGATGTTATTTAAACCCATGGCGCGTGTTGTTCAGGTCAATGCCACAGATCTGATGCATTCGGAACAGGCTGATGAACTCCCCAATCAAGCTATTCCGTTGTGGCCACAGATTACAATGCACATTCATTCTTTGTGAAGTGGCATCAGTGGCCTCGAGTGGGAATGCAGAAATCTATAAGAGCTTCATTGTTACGCTCCTTTCTTTATCCTCGCCCCAGACCATAATTACCCTCTCCCAACAATCTCCCAATTCTTACTTCCCAATGACCCCAAAGACCATTATGCCCTCCATTCAACACGGTACTGGTGGGATTTTCAGTCGACTCGTCCGTCGCCCGTCTCGCGCCAAAGGTAAGAAACCTGGGACGGAAGAACCCATTCAGCTTCAGCTTTTTCAACCCTACGGGGGAATGGTCGACCCCATCATATGCAATCTCAAGAATGGATGGAGGTTCACCCAGCCGAACGCCTCTTCCACTTCTTGGTTGTACCGAGACCCCAGGGTTATAACGATCTCTACCTCTTCCACCGTGCCACCTGCTACAGACCGCACTGCGTCTTCAATCAGGGACAGCGTTGAGAGTAGGCCTCATTGGTATAAGGCATTCCATACGGTAGTACGATTGGACAACTCCAACACCTACGATGCTCGAGCCAAGGAACTCGTTGGCACCTCAGCAGATGCTTGGCCGGTGAAGCAGATCAACTACTTGATTTTCGCCTTCGTGGGACGCGCTGCCAGTGAAACCCATGGAGCTTATGATTCTGACGACTTGCTTGCGCTGTTCTTGGCGAAGGTTCTTGCTCAGTTCGCCAAAATTAGCTCTGCGCTTTATGGCAAAGTGATAGAGAGGTTATCTGAGGTGTTAGTGGAGACTTTCGTGGCGTGCTGGGATCCAGTATGTACTGCATAGCTCCAATTACCGAGGGGATTGTAAAGGCTCATCGAAGTCATTTGCAGAGCTGCCCCTGGTCGATCCCCAACAGGCCCAATGAAGTTGATGTCTACGTCCCAGCTGCTCTCAACATCGCGAAATTCATTGGAGATGGCCTCAAACACGGATTACTCGCGCTCAGCGACGTCCGGTCTTGCGTCCGCCTTCTCGCAGGCCATGCAACCCACATTGAACACCTTGATGCGATCTTCTTCCTGATCTTCGCTGCTGGGAAGGCCCTTTGGCCGGAGGAGGCTGCTAGGGAGAAAGATATCAAAGAGTTCACTACTTCGTTGAAATCTGATATGGCCCGTATTGACCCTTCAGACCGGGCGTTCAGTGAACGCACGCGCGAACTGCAGGGGAACGATAAATATGTTCTCTATGACGCTATCATCGATAATTGCAGTCTCTACGCTGAGTAAGTCTAGGGACACGGGAGCAGTTTCCTTCTATCCTGCTAGGTCTCCTCAAATCTCTGTTCTCTTATCATCCTAGTGCTGAATCTTGATGCATCAAGCAATGAAAATTGCAATTGTACTATATTTTTTCCCCGATCCTGCCTCCGATCTCAATAATTTCGAGTTGCCGCGCCTTCCGTTTGAATTTGAACCTACTGTGTCGAGAGGAAAAGTCCTGTAAAGTCTCATAGCTTCGCTTTCGGAGCAGGCGCGTTCGAGCGTTTCAACGTCTTTGCTCGTTCGCGTAAGACCCTGCGCAAGAGCTTTCCGCTGGGCGATGTTGGTATTTGAGGAATAAATTCCACGCCCCCAGCCAGCTGCTTGTAACGGACCTTCTGGTCGGCTATGTGCTGTAACAAATGTTGGTTGTCAGCCGAAATTAAATGTAGAAGAGACTAGTGTTCTTACTTTCTTGATTGATTCCTTTATCCTCTGGGCTTCTTTTAAATCTTTCGCCTTTTCGGCTGCACCAGGCGTTAGGACGACGAAAGCTAGAGGTACTTCGCCACCTGGAATTTTCCGTTAAATTATCTCCGGGAAGTGGATTTAGCGAACATAGAAACTTACTGTAGTCATCTGGAACGCCCACGACACATGCGTTGGAGACATCCAAATGCTCGAGAAGGCAGCCTTCCAGCTCAGCAGGAGCGACTTGGAATCCTCGGACCTTCATAATTTCCTGGTCATATGAATGCATTAGCAGGTAGTTCACGTTGTAGTTTTGTATATCCATTTACCTTAATCCTGTCTAGCACCATGACTTCGCCTGCTTTGTCGATTAAAACCTCGTCACCTGTGCGAACCCAGCTGCATCGTGCCGTTAACGCGTTAGGAGACTTTCTTGAATTGAGTATGTAAAGGTGGTACATACCCGTCAATGAAAGTCTCTTTCGTCCTGTGAGAAGATATCGTTAGCTATGGGTAAGGCAAGGCTTTCCAAGGAGGCACATACGCTTGTGCATTATTCGCATAGCCCAACGTAACGGAGGGAGTCTTGATCCAAAGCTCTCCAGGTTCGTCGTAACCTGCTAAAGAGCCGTCGGCCTTAAGAACTCGTGCGACTGTTCCAGGAAGTAGATGACCGCTGCCTGAAATTAGTTTGCTCAGACCTTTCAATTCATTTGAGAGTTCTCGAGGGAGATCTCACTTCCTGGGAGCCCACGTTTTTGGGTAATTGGCCAGGAGATGGTCGCCGTGCAAGTTTCGGTCATACCTGATACACACCTCGTGATGAGATATCTTCATTCTGGAGAGACGAGCTAGGCAATTCCTACCGTAGGCTTGCCCTATGTGAGCGTTGGGGAACATGTCGAATAACTGGCTATTGAGCTCAAAGGTAAGCGGCGCAGCACCACAGATAATCATCCGTATTTGGTTGTTAATGCCGTATTTATTGATTTCGGGGTGCTAGAGAGTTCGTTCATCAGAGACCTAATTGCAGAACAAAGGAAGGCAGACCTTGCACATTTGGACTACCATAGGGGGCACAAGGCTGAAAATGCGAATTCAGCAACTAGAGTCGAGTAGACACCAGGTAAAAGAAGACTTGCAAGAGGTGAGTTATCCGATGCCGAACTATGCTCTTTAACATCGAGTCAATGTTGAACTTGGGTACCGACACGACTGACATCTATGGGTTGCGTCAAGTCAATATTTACATGCAGGAAAGGTATCAAGACCTACCCCAGCATGTAAGACAGCGTGCAACTGAAGTAGAATGGTCAGTATATTATTTCTGCCAAAGAAACAGCAGGACTCACGTTGAGAACGAGACCATATATATCTTCGCAAATTCGTAGTTAGCGTTAAATTCGTCGCTTTCCTGAAGGACTGATACATACGATAGAAAGGGAGTACTAGTAGTAGAATTCAGGTGAGCTAGATAGCCAATCGTATGTCAAGTCAGGGTCACTGACCTCCAATCGCCACATCACCAGGACGGTACCTTCGGCCTTCCCATTCGGTATACTCTTCATTGAACTTGTAATGGACAGCCCATTGAATGACGTTCGCAATCAACGCGAAATGCGGTATTGCCACTGCCTAAATGGTGCATCATACCACAAGTCAAAATTTAGTGTGTTCAGCTGCAGACGCGAACGCACCTTTGGTTTCCCAGTAGTTCCCGACGAGAAACTGAGGAACGCAAGCTTCTTCTTGTTTTCTCCAGGTTTGAGCTTCAGCTCAGTGAACGAGATGGTACTGCGCAGGCCATAGATGATCAACTGCTCAACTGTCAGACGTGTCGTACGTCCCAAGCCTGGGACGTCAAAGAGGATGACGTTGTCTTCTGGAATGCCACATTCTCGGGCAGCCCCCAAGGCGGCGTCCAGTGATTGTGGATGGACAATTAATAGGCGGGCTTTTGCTTCTTTAATTTGGTATATTAACTCTTGCTTGGAGAAGTCGGGATTGGCACCACTGGAAAGGCAAGTTATGTAAGTGGACCTGAAGCTTGAAGCTGTGGAACGGACTCGGGACGAACGAGATGACGCCTCCTAACTGGTGAACTGCCCAAATAGCGACAGGGTAATCTGTATGTACAAGTTGAAGTTAAGATCATGTCAGCGTCGAGAAGAGTTCCTGGAGCTTACCGACATGGTTTCTACTGTAAAGCAGGACTGAGAGACGTTTGAGCGGAGCGTCAAGAAGGTGCTGGGGCTATTCATGGCACAACATACGTACCGACGTCGTCTCTTGCTGAGGTTGCACAATTCAACTTTATGGAAGCCATGAGAGATAATTGTACTACTTACCTATACCATATTTCAGGTGAAGACCGTTCGATAACCCTCGAGAGCGTTCTTGAAGCTTTTAACACGAAGGCAGAGACGCGATAAGCCCCACGGTGGCAGCCATCGAGTTCCGGGAAACGATACTCACCTCTTTCCCTCCTAACCGCCGTCCCGTATCGTCATCTATGAGCCAAGGTATACTGTCGTCCCTCTTGGGTCTCGTAGGATGTTCAATGTCGAACATGAATTGAGTAATGGTAACATCATCCGGGATATGAGGAAGAGATGCATTGCCGGGCTGAGGATGGAACTCCATCTTCGTGTGTGTCACAGTGTGTGGTATGGACCCGCTAGTTCGTTGTTAGTGGTTCTCTGTGGCTCCCCAGGTCGGCTCCGAGAGAGGTATATAGACTGCTGGTGTTGTACGATCAGATGAAACCTAGACACGCGGGTCCTATATGTAGACCTTAGCTTTCGTTGACGGCCTGTAATGATAAGTGTAACGCCGTATTGCGCCATTGCTCGGGGCTCCCAGGAATACATTGAAGGCCCGGGGGTCGTGGCGGTCGTAATACTATACCTGACAGGGGCTACCATGCCATCATTCATTGACCAGGTGATCGTGTCACACATGCCAGATCTGCAGCTGACCAGCTTCCCGAGCTCTACATAGGGCCCCTGGTATGGGCCCAGTAATTATTAATATCTTTTCCGTGTATATCTGACATTCTTAAAATTCAGATTTGGCCTTAGGGCGAACAGGGGTGAACCAGGAGCTATATATGTCTGTATTGTATCTCCTAAGTACTATTTTACAACATGATGGACTCGGAGCTTTCGCTGGTGGCGACCTCTTGAGGTAAATTTAAATTTCTCACTCCAATGGAATCGGATAGGAAATACCCACCGATGATTACAGAGTGGACTCGGCTCCATCTACTATTCTCGTTGTCCTCTCCTTCTGGAATACCAGCGATACCATCATTGATGCTGAGGACGTCCCGGTACTCAGGTTATTCTGCGTTGCTGCACGCCGGAGGTTCAAGATGATATGGGATGACTGATACAACGGTTTAACGGGGCAAAGCCTAATAGATAAAACCAAAACCTAACTTACTGCACACGAGTACATCGTGTAGGTCCATCTGTATGCCGTTAAGGAGGACAGTAAGCTAAAATGGATGCAAAGGGTCGCGACTTGAGACGACGTACGGTGTAGGATAGACAGAGTAGGTTCCTTGTCGGTATAGATTACTCCACATAGTGACAGCAGAAAATGCTGTTTAACGTCAGGTCAGGAAGTTAGTCAACGATTGGCTCAGACGAGTGAGAGTCCAACACCAAGACGATCATACCAATTAGCCTAGTACGTAGCAAAAAACACGAATTCGAAGATAATTAGGGACGATAATCGACATAGAGAATCTAAGCATACTTACATCAAGAAATAAAATGTCCCGTCTCTGAACATTGCGATGGAGATGGCGAAACCTGGAGGCCGTAACGTGATCTTAATCCAGAACTCGCAGAGAAACGAGTTGTTTGGTGGAGCTTCAGCACTATTGCGACGAAGAATATCACTAGCAATCAATAAACCGGGAGGATTCAGACATTGACAGAAAAAATGCCCACTAAAATATAAGACTTACCCGTCACAATTGAACATGGGATCCTATGTTCAGAATTTGTAACTGAATGATGCCTCAATGTTGGTAAGCTTAAAGGCGTACCACGCAAAAAGAGCAGCGGTGTTTGCGATAGGCATCGGTAGACACCCTTTGAATTGAGGGATAGGTGAAGGGATTATGTTCCTTGAGACGTCGATGGCACTCCTCGCACAACCGTAAGCTTCAAACTTGAAACCAAAACGACTTAGAGACCCCGAATGAAATGCCAAAGGATCTCAAATCCACTTACTCCGAGCTTGGCTAAGGCAAATAGGATCAGTATGGTAATGTCTAAGTGACGGGAGAAACTCACTTGCCACAAGAGCGCAGAAAAAAGAAGAACTAGCAAAATACTTGTGAGCGCTGTCCTATGTTCCAATGGGTCGTGTGTACCTACCATAACGACTGCGATCATACAGACCGTACATCCGAAGGATGAAAATAGCGTTTGCAATTGTTGAATAGAACAAAGTCCCAGCACTTGCATGCATAGGATAATTATCAGCTGCTGCTCGAATGGTGTATGTTAAGGACTCACATGGCAACAATGTAGAAGTAATAGTGCTTGCAGCTTTGGCCGGAAGGCATTGGCAGGTAAGCGTTGGAATCAACACTGCCATTTTTCGTAGACTTACAACTGCGTAGAAGTGTGTGAGCGGCCAGGTTTTACGCTTCAGAAATAAATGTGCCTTACGTCAAAAGATAGCGAGTGAAGGTCCACTACAGAGACATGAAAACTTGGACACCCCGAGTAAACGAGAGATCGACAAACGAGTAATGATCGCTCTGCGAGGTAAGTACATACTAAAATTAGTGCCGCATTACGACAGATTCTGATACTTACAACGTACGAAAGGACTATCGTTCCGTAGTATCGTCCTAGGATGTAGATTACCCTGATTGGACCCCATTTCTTCCCTCTAATCATATCTTCAGCTTCGCACGGTTCGCTTCTAATGCCCAGTCGACTTACTTCCAAATGAAGTGAATCTATTACAATGGGATGTTTTCACGCAGTTAGCATTGAAATTCTCATACGGACAGCAGGGCGACTGGCTTTTACCTCGTCGGGAAGGTTGGCGACTATATCACATATCATAACCGTCAAAGCAGCAACTACACAGGAGAAGATCAGATCGTCCGAATTTCTCGAGGGAAGTGTCTTCTCTCTGACCTTTTAAACAAGAGCCATCCTCAGCTATCTGCAATTTAAACATCAAAGCATCCATGTTTAGGGGAAGACGGGACGAAGGAAGATGGTTCGTCGAGTCCCGAGCGTCGGAGCTCAGTGTAGGGAGATAAGGGGAAGGAAAAGGCTCTTGTGCTGTTCAAAGTTTTGACCTTGAATCTGATCTAGTATGTCTGGGCTTCACGGCCAGCTGAGATGACATTGAGCGCCATTGGCTACCATTCACTGAGGGTAGGCAGTTATCCCCGGCCGCGGCGATACCCTCCATCATAAAGTGTTACACACTTAAGCAAACTTAGGGTGCAAACCTCTGCAAAGCGAGATCAGATTGCCAATAATATACAGATAAGATAATATAGCCTGGATGTGAGCCAATGTGAGCCATCCAACATATGTATCTCCTTCTCTGAACTTGCCCTCCTTTTGAGAGTGATAGCTCTGCGCGTTCCGTGTAGGCTCAAGCCTACGTTCCCGGCGTACACGTCCTGACCTGAGCCCTGAAGCTTAAAATATTGCTCCCCCTGAGGGTTATTTTCCTTGTTTTGCAATGGACGCGATGGCGCGGGCTTTGGTGATGCTCCTCTTGCACTCGTCATAATAAGACTAAGGCTATGGGTGTCTGATGGGTCCATAGACCCCGAATTCCGTTAACGCATATAATTATCCCATGAGACGGGCATTGGGATATTAGCTGTCTGAGGCAACTTTTAATTAGCGAGGCGCAGTAGGTGTGGAAGAGAACTGGAAGAGTGCTTTGCCGTTCCCCCGCGCCAGACTGGGATCCGTGGGAATTTCGTCGTAAGCGCTCGCGACTTGCCCTCTTTCGGGAGCACCTAGCCCCACGACCAGACCTCACTTCGATACCGAGCATCGCCTTCTCGCTTGCTTCTCGTGTCGGGCTTATAATTTTGCGACCCGATCCAACAATCCACAGGTGGGGAAAACGATGAAGAGGGACCCTAAACACAGAGTCGAAGTGCCATCCCGATAACTGGATTGGCGGGTTATCCAGTTCCAGGGCCATTGGCCGTTCATGTGTTCGGGGAGAGTTCACTGCACACGCAGAAGATATTTGAACAGAGTGCTTTAGGTGTCATTGGCCCGCGTCCATGAAAGAACCTGTGGGAATAGTGTCTTGAGCGCTTATGACTTGCCCTGTTTCGCGAGCGTACTTCCCCAAAGACCGAACCTCGCTTCAATACCGAACATAGTGGCCTTTTTTGCTTAATTCTCACTGATCCCACCTGAAGGGTTGGTGATTGTCCATCTATTGATCGTCAAAGCCAGGGAAGGCGATTTAACCCGACTAAATGAGGAGTACAGTAGAAATCAGTAAATGTAGTCCGAACGTTAAGATGTCCAGAATAAGTAAGAAACGGGACAAGAACTAGAGGAAGGTTGAGCAACTGTATGTGGTATCATGATTCACTGTGTCAAGGACATTGTGGCAGGTCTTCCATCTTTCAAATATCTGAGTTATCACGGAAGCCTCAAAATCCTTCTACATTTCTCTGCTGAGAACGTCGCACTCCAGAATGGTTGCTGTTGCGTTTGATGAACGAAAAACTTTGGGCCTGCTTCGACACTCTACGCAGATTCAGAATCATATGGGACGTCTGTTCCGAGTTGAATAAGTAGTCAGCACGAAATTCTGAGAACCATCCAGAACAACATACTGAACAGGAGTATAAGGTGTATAACCAACTGTTTGTGTTTGATAAGGTATACATGTCAAGCCCTTGGCCTATTGCCATGGATAGAAAGCAGAAGGAGACTTACGGGGTAGGGTAGACAGCATAGGCCCCTTGTTCATATATATTGCACCAGATAGCAATTGCACAGAACACTGCCAGACAAGACGACAGTTAGATATGTCTCTGAAGGCCACGAGGGATAGTCCTTGCCGGTTAAGCTATAGAACGGCAAGTTTAGCCCATCGACTGAAGAATAGTCGGACACGACTCTGAAACGTACAAGAGGAAATAGATTGTCCCATCTGTGAATAAAGCCGAGGTCACGGGGAAAACTTGGTATAGATCCTCCCATGTACCCCTCTTCTGCTTCTTCAAATTGCTCATCCGGGAAAAATGTCCCAACTGGTGCAGCTTATATATCGTTGCTGCGAAGAAAATAACTAAGCCGTGGGTACTAGGGGATTAATGATTTTCGAGAACAATATTTCCACACGCACGAGACCCAATCAGTGCTGGAATCCTGCGCGTTGGGAGTCGAGAGAGAAAAGTAGCCAATACGTAGCCAATACGTCAGATTAAGGTTAACTGCAGATCTAGAACAGGAATTGCTTACCATCCGTATAGAGAGCCTGTGACTGTTATAGGTAATGTGATGCAGCCGGTCCATTGAGGAAATGGATTGGGCACTGCTTTTCTCACTACAGCGACGGCGCACCATGCAATGCCGTATGCTTCTAACTTGCGAGACATGAAGGATATCAGCCAGTTAATTATCGAAAAAAACTTGAAACTCACACCTAACTCGGCTAGAGGGATTGTCAATCAATTATGGAGAGTGGAAGAACTGAAGTAGAGTAGCTCACTTGCCCCAGCCAAACAGAAAAGGAGGAGACCTTGAATAGGTGCTTATTAGCCCCCCGTACATAACCGTGGATAAAACACTAGACTTACTGAGACGATTTCGCTCATAAAGAGCATGCATTCGAAGGATGAATATAATGTTGGCAATGACTGTGTAGAGTAAACTACCACCACTGGTGGTACATCTGTCAGCTCGGTACAGTTTCACAACGGCAGAAAAAGACATACAATGAGGATATGTACCAAAAGTAGTGCTTGCAGCTTCGAAAGTCTTGGTCAAGTGCCTTTGGCCTTGGTGCAAGTGGCGTACGTACAACTGTGTAATCATGAATTTAACAATGCTGAGCCAGATTGACCCACCGAGGACGTAGAATATATACAGTACCTCAAATGAGAGAGAATGGAGTTCCACTAAAAATGGGCGTGAGCCTTATAGTCAGACTCAATGGTCAAGGGCGTACGAACAAATAAGTAAGAATCTAGCGCGAACATGCAGTTAGATATACAATCAAGGATTCTAACACAGTCAGACTCACAAATTAAAGGCTGGCCCGTAGTATCTTCCAAGAAGATAAATTACTTTAGCGAGATCCCACTTTTTCCTATGCAAGACATTCTTCAGCGTTTGCCACAACGAGTGGTCATGGTAAACTCACCACCAGATGAGAGGGATCTACCGGTCGTCGCTTGAGCAGGTAACTCGAGAAGGCAAAGCAAAGAGGTTGTTACAGTACCTCATCTGAAAGGTTGCTCAATATGTCATATACCACGACTGTCAGAGCGGCGGCTAGTGATGGTGGGCAAATGCTAAGCTCGCTGCTAGAAAGAGTCAAGACCACTGAGTGTGGATCCCACCTCTGGAGTATGATCCGCCTCTAAAAATTTGGAATCCAAGGACCATCATTGCTGCGTAAGCCACCATTGCTACCGAGTGGAAGACCAGGGGGGGCAGCGAGCGCGGTTGTCGAATGGTGAATTCCTGCTGCTGCCCTACACTTTTATAGGCTTGAAGATGGATCGAACCCGGGCATAGATACCCCGCCGTGATGACAAGACTAAAGAGTGGAGACAGCACACACGTAAATGGTTGGGAAATCGTGTCTCTCTGGGACGGGAGGTCGTAAGTTGCTCTGCATCAACGTTGCATATGCTCTCTTGCGGCCAGTCCTCGTGGTAGTCCCGTCATGGCTTGCAATTCTGGTGGGCGCTTTGGGTGTCTGAGGTCAGTTTGATGTTCGGGAGGAAACCGAGAGATGTGCCTTGGCTCGGTTGAAGGTGACCATGAGCGGTGGGCGCTTAAATTATTCTCACAGGCTCGGATGGCGCGGCCGGTATGATGTAGCCGCCGCCCAACCGCCGGCCGCACCTCATCTCGTTCTTGAGCCATGTACACAGAGAATAGGAATATCTTTGGCCTTACGATAGATCATGGCAGATCTTTTTCACCACCTCAGGTTTCTCTTTCCGCTGCAAAGTTTCTCAAGAAATATGGCAACTTGCCTCTTCAATATATACGGAAGATTGTGAATCAATATCTCCTTGTTCAAGGGCGCTGTACTTATTTAAATTTCCCTTGGATTTGGCTATCTGATATCATATATCATCATATGTCATTGCTACTATCTAGATCCATCAAGACGAAATCAAAACCTTCACTGCCGATTTGTTACTGTCACCTTTGATGAACGGGAGATGTCCTTGACTTGCCACTCGATGTAGATTGAGGACCATATGAGATGTCTGTTCCATCATTACATACGCGAATGGTCAGCTAGAGGAACACGGACGACGTACGGCACAGGAGTAGATGGTATATACCCAACTGCGTACGCATGATTCAGTGTAGACAGGAAGCAAGCCCATGAATGCCTTGTCCTATTGTAGAAGATGATAACTTACGGAGTCGAGTAACTGGCATATGCCCCTTGTTCGTAAATGTTAGCCCAAATGGCGAATACGGAAAACACTGTTACAAATGGTAGTTAGCAAACTGTCACCACAGCCCAGGAACGGGCATAAGCGCCATACCCATGATGCTACCAGACGGAGGAGTTTGGTTACTTTGGTCAGTCCGTCATGCGTTAGCACCAGACAACACTTACACGAGAAAGTAGATGGTACCATCCTTGAATAGAGCAGCAGAGACAGGTGAAATTTGATAGAGACTGTATCGTGTTTTCTTGCTCTTTGGCCCTGTCTTCCGAATGGAGAGGTGGTTTGACTGCTGAAGCTTATTTATCGTCGCCACAAAGAAGATAACTGCATATACTCTGTCAACATCGTTTTTAAGATGGGTCGCAAGCTATCTGAGACGTACGGGATCCAATCAATGCAGGTATCCTGTATATTGGAGACAGAATGCATCATCAGGTCTCTGTCCAGACAATGCGACTCGGAAGATGGCTCACCATGCATATAGAGAGCCAGTGTTTGCGATGGGCAAAGTGATACAACCGGTCCATTGAGGAATGGGACTAGTGAATGCGTTCTTCACCACTGCCCTGGCACACCACACAGTGCCGTATGCTTCAAACTTGGTGGAGTTGATATATCAAGCGATTAAACAAGACTGGTACGAAGACGGCTTACACCGAGCTCGGCTAAAGCAGCCATGAGTCAAGGAAGCGGAGGAAGAACTGACGTGGGGCACTTACCTGCGCCGACTAAACAGAAGAGAACGAGGCCTTGGTATCAAGAGTTTGTTACTATGAAGGTGCACATGGCGTCGGAGTGAAAAGGCAGAACTTACCTAGAGTTTTTCGATCATAAAGAGCGTACATTCGAAGGGCGAAAATAATATTAGCGATCGTGGTATAGAGTAGAGCACCACCACTGGGCTCTTGTTTAGTCCTGTACGAGGTTGAAGACAGGAAAAACATACAAGGTAGCAAGGTACCAATAATGGTGTTTGCAACTTAACCAGGCTTCTCTTAGTATCAGCAGCTATCAGTTACGGAATAAGTACATACAACTGCCGAACCGTTCAGTTAGAGATACTTGAGAATCGGAATAAATTCCATACCTCCAACGACAGGGGAAGTTGTTCCACTGTAAGCGAGTACTATGAGTCGCACTAGGTCAAGCAGGAACAATCGAGTTTTCACGAACGAATGAATAGCGATCTGGTGCGCGCGGTCAGAGACATATACAGGACGTTCAATGCGAATACAGCTCACAAGCTAAATACTGGCCCATAATACCTTCCGAGGAAATAGATTACTTTAACCAGATCCCATTTTTTCCTGCATACGGGAGCACGTAAGTCAAGAACTATGGCGGGGCTCTCGTAGACTCACCACCAAATCAAAAAGATCTATCAGATCTTGATTATTTAAATCATGATATAAATGAGTGGAATGCTACGATACCTCGTCTGACAGGTTGTGCACTATGTCGCATATCATGACTGTTATAGCTGCGGCTAGCAGTCATGACACGATCAGCTTGGTTCCAGAGAGAAATGGGCATATATGTTCCGCCTTGGAAGTGTGATCCTCGAATGATGATCTGAGACCCAGATACTATCATTTCGGCGAAGGTCTTCATCGTTGAGCACAAGATCTGAGGAAACAGCGAGGCTGGCGGTTGATTACAAGGGTTAAGCTGCACTCTTATAACATCCAAGGAGAGCCCACATATCAGTGTTTTGCCCCACCATTGTGCTTTATCTAAGAAGAGAACTGTAACATCGGCTCCTTCATCAAGCAAGTTGTGATGGGAGAACCCGCAAGGTGTTCTGTAGGCTCTGCACTTATTGTTCTGGCCACCGCAATTGCCTTGATTCCCCACTTTAGCTGAACACAGATGATAGCGTCGGTTTGTTCAACCGAGAAATCATGTTGATGAGATGTTCCCTGTTGCTTAGCCTTGCTTAGCCTCCGTTGGGCGCTGAAATGCATGAGGAGGCAGTGGGGTCGGATCAACTTGCCTCGAGGACGGGGGCTGTGGGCGCTTATTATCAAAGAATTCCCACGGACCGGCACTACTCCCCAGGGCCGGACAAGGAACGGAAGGCGTGCGCATGATTGCCGGCGGTACGACCTCTTCAGGCTCTGGCCACTACCACAGATGGCGGTAGACCGAGGGTACACGCTGCTTTTGAACCATTTACACAACCCAGGGACGTCTTTAGCGTTGCAAACGATCCAGGGGGCCCTTTCGCATCATCTAGCGACATTCTCGCCATCCCCGACACCATTAGCAGGAACGGCAATATCTTCCCCATACTACCTCTCCCAACCGATAAACTATGCGAAGCTCTACTCGTTTTCCGCTGCATTTCGACATGCGTCACATCTGAAGTATAGAACACTGGCTGACGCGGAAAGAAAGCGCTCGCGACTAGGAGGATTGTTCAAGAAGAGCGTACTAGCTGCGATGGACCAGTGGGTGAAGGATGCTGTCAAGGGCTTGCAAGGTGGACACCCCGTTCTGCGACTCGCAGCTTGCTCTGGCCTTTTGCTTGGTGTAGATGACCTAAAGCGACCTACCAAGGAATTCGGAGACGGATTGGACATTCACAGTGCACGGGGAGTCATCGAAGACGAAGATATCGTAGCATTGGCAGAGGTCATGGATACCTACGCGTTTATGAGAGCAAGCGGGACCTCTTCCTCCGGAGTTGAGGAATGGGAGAAAGAGTTCCAACCTGCAGGTCAAGGTGAGTACTAATATGGCACTTGTAGAAATTTACCTGAAAACATTATAGACCTGCTATCCCTGGCCCTCGTTTTCGCGTCGCAATCCTTCCCCTTGATCTCACAGAACAAGTTAAAGGTCTTGCCACTGCCAATATTGTCCCAGATATTAACGTCGACCATCTGCGCAACTTTCAAGAACGGAACCTTCCTCTCTTCTGTGTCTGCTTCAGTGACGTTATCCCCACAACATCAAGTTCATGTCTCGGTATGTTCCTCGACTTTTACTTTGATGCTTGTCGTTAACCCTGGATCGTAGCCATCCTCCGCATTTGCTCAAACTTTACAATCTATGGCGACGTCCCCGTTGATAGCAGGCATCTCTTCCCTATCCCGATTCACCGCCAACATAACGTCGTTGCTACTCGATGGTCCTTCTGACGAAGACGCGCGCGCAGTCTTACATACTTTGGCTGCCTTGCGAGACCTCGCGAAAACGGTAGAGAAGGATTGGCTTTCCACGTCCCTTGCAAGCGTTACGGACGCCGGCATAGGTGCTATTCATCCACTACACACTTTTATCCTCTGCTAATCTCTCCTTTCTAAGCTCCGGACTCTCAGGAATTAGCCAAATCCGTCTGGACTATTTTGAAGACACTACTTTTCACAATCATCATGATCTCGGACGGAGCTCTTTCTCCTCTCATCTTCTTACCTCCTAATTCTCTTCCTTCCGATATCACACCGTCCTCTTTTGCCCTGGCAACCTTGCACACCCTCTCCCATCTCTCCTTTGTGATATCACAATTCGGAGGTGTAACCAGTACCGGAAATGGCTTCCAAGAACTGAAGAAGACGTTTTATCTGAGTCTGGATATCTTAGCTTGGGGTGATGGCTCTAAACTATATGGAAATGCAGAAGCCGAAGCTTATGTGCGGCAAAGTTGTATAGCGATAAATTCCCAGAGAGGTGAAGGTAAAGCGTTACTCCCTAGCCATGTCATTGTCGTAGACGTGCTGAATGTACCTCATTCATATACAGGAAACGTCATGTTCCGCCAAGCCAAGCAGGCCTTCACGCTCGCTAGCATAGAACAACTCGTCCCGGTTCTTAACGACAAGTGTATCAGAGATTGGGTTTGGGGAGTGTGCTACCCGTAAGTGCCCGCTACCGGCGTTCTGTTTCTTTGGGCCCCTCAAGGGTAATTTTTTAGTCTCAGCGGACCTGTCTTCGTGTATTGTTTGATATCAGTTTTGGTTTTGAAGGTCCTCACCCACTGTTCTCCATTATAGGCACCTCAACGACGCATCGCACCGGGAGACATTCGAATCTGCCCATTCGGTCATCCTATCGATTTTTGCATCTCATGCAGCGCAACATCAGTTTGAACATCGCGGTCAAGAAGATTTGCGAGACGCAAAAATAACAGCGGGAACGTCCACACACCCGAATCACTCGGCATCATCACTCTTCGAGCCTTCCCCCCTTGCTTGGTTTAGAGCCAGGAAGAACAAACCGCGTGCCGGACAGCAGCTGAAAGATCGGGGTGGTGCCGCCTCTGGTACTAGCAGTGATGTGGTTCCCGAAATGAACGCCGTTGGACCAGAAGTTCAAGGTTTATCAACCGATTTCGTGCGACGCATGGTGCCCTTCTACGCCCGTTGTTTGATTGAGGTAAGCACCCATCGTTCTCGCTAGTCCGTCCTTGTTTTCTTCCCGCGGAAATGGCCGCTGGGATGCCTAGAGGAGGCGGTTCTTCCGCCCCTCGTGGTGGTGTGATATTAACATATCCGATCCATTCTCTTCTTTCCCCCCATCCCTTCTACCTGTGTGGGTGCTCCGATCCAATAACGGTACTGATAGTGTTTTCGATTTGTGCAGAACTCTGCTGAAGGCCGGCTTAGCACTTCCCAATTGCGGATGGCATACTCGGCATTGGTCAGGAGTGCTTGTGCTGGTGCGGCTATTTTGCCTTTAGCTGCGAGGCGGGATGATGCCCCTCCTGAAGATGCCGCCACTGATGGCTCGGCATTGCCGAAGAAGCAGGATGAGAAGGAGAAGCGGGATAAGGGTAGGAAATTTGTGCAGGACGACGCCGCAAGATATGCTCTTGGGTGGTATTGTGTTCGGATGCTTCTTGACACCCTTTACGAGATCCAGACTCCTGCAGGATCGGCTGCGAATCCTGACCTGAAGGGCAAGGGCAAGGAGAAAGAAAGCGTATTTGGCACACAGCACGCCCTGGAAAGCGGACAACACGAAGTTTCCGGTATTGAACGCGTTCACCGGTTGAATCTTACACTGATCTCGACCATCTCGTCTCTTCCCTTGGTACTCCTGGCGCGTGTCTTACCAGAGATTTACGAAATTATCGTCACTGGGCGCCCTCGTGAGACTAACAAAACCCCTGGTACTCTCAGCCTGCATGCTTCATTATCGAATCGAGACAGGGAAGAGAAGAAAAGGGAACTGGTGGAGTCATTGTTCGAAGAGATCTTGGAGGGTGTTGGCGATAGAGAAAAGCAGTACGCAATGAAGTGGTGGTATGAGAATCGGGAGGCCTTGGTTGGAAATGGATTTGAAGTACGGTTCAGGAAGACAGTGAGCGAGGAACAGAAGGACGCAGACGTTCCGCCGGTTCCTCAATCCAGGTTGTAACTGATACCAAAGTCGTTGAACAAGCATCCATACCCCACTGTCTGTGTCCCTCCCCTCTTTTTCAACGCCGTGAATAGGGCATGTTTATTGAAGTCAACTCTGGTATCGCTTTCGGGTTTGAAAAACTTGTCGGGCCTCGTGGTTTCGAATTCAGGGCGGAAGAACTCAAATCGACTCCTCGTTGCATGGAAGACGGGATTTGTTCTTTTAGATTCAGTTCAAATCTCGCGTGGTCGATGTTAAAAGCGTCGTTAAAGTCCTGAATCTCGGTCTTTAGAGGAAGCCCCAGATTACGGCTTTCCAATCTGAAGCAACATGGCCGTCCTCCTGGATCTCAGGGGGCTTTGTCATGATCAAAACTCGGTCGACTATTCATCGCCCGCTAATGGCGAGGATTCTTTGTGCCTTGGAAATAAGCCATTATCATACGACCGCAATGCAATAATATTCAACGCCTAGTTCGTGAGCGTGTGGTTGACTCATTCATTTCCTTTGTATAGGGCCCGGCCCATTCAACGCTCATCTTTGCCTCAGCGAGTTATTCTGTAAACTACTGGGACAGCAGAAAGCTCTAGTGTCCCGTTTGGCAGATAACCTTCCGATAGGGCCTCGGTATCTCATCAAATAACCGGTGCCCTCTTCTTCCCATCTGCACAGGTGTGACGCCAACCGTCAGTCGCTTTGCATCCTTTATCAACCTTCACCTCTATGCTGGCTTCCTCATCCACTTTCGGCTGGGATGTGCATCAGATCTATCGATTACAGGCAAATAAACTTCCATTTCTGCGGTTAATATCGGCTAGCAAAAGATCGTACATTCCTGGTCGGAACAGATCCCAAAGCGATTTCTAACTTCGCGCGCTCGTCATCGCCTCAGACGACTTACTCCAACTGCATTCATTTGGAGACCTTTTCAAATGCGGCACACGAAGTATGGCAGTCCTGACGTGCGCTCAGGAAGTTAACTGTGCAAACACGGACATAACTCTTCGGAATCGAGTTCGGGGACTGCCTTCTTATTCAGCTGCTTGCAAGGTCGGTGTATATCTGGCGGAGCCGTGGCTATAAAACCGAGAGGACATCCGTTTCAAAGGATCCACATGTCGCCGTTTGCTATGCCCCACTGCTTCGAAAACACAATACCTCTCCCGTATGTCCCAGACGACATGAGTCTGGCTCAATTCATGCTGGACTATCAACATGGCATTAGACCTCGCCGCGACTCCGTCGCGTGTCTCATTGACTCTTCGAGTTCGCGGCAGGTTCACTTCGAAGAACTTAGGATTCGTACTGCCGCACTTGCGAGGGTGTTCCAGCACAAGTATCGGACAGGTGAAGATTATCTTTATTTTTGGAGCTGCCACGACTGAACCTCGATGTAGGATGCGGTGATGTTGGTAAGAGAAGCTTGCGGCATTGACTACTTAGGTTATTGGCTGACTGCAAGGGGCGGCTCGACCAGTCTTAATTGCAAGCCCGAATCACATTGGCAAGTCTTATTTCTCCTTTACCAGACCCGCTGTTACTGACTATTCTATTAGATTACCCAGTTGTCATTTGGGCGGTCCATCAGCTCGGAGGAATTGTATCGTAAGTGGCCGAGCCACCCTAAGCTAAAACCCACCCCACTTGCCACCCGCTAACTAGTTGATGGTTCTACTGAAACTCAGGTGTTTTAACCCGCAGTTCACGGCGGAGGAACTGAGCTACCAGATTGGTATTTGCAAGCCCAGTTTGGTCGTCGTTCATCCCGGTAACCTACAAACCATGTTGACGGCCTTAAAGATGGCTGGTCTTCCTTCATCATCCCACAAAATTATCCTCATGAATGATTCTGCATTGGTGCCGGGCTGTGATCCCCGGAAGACTCCAATTAACTCAATACCGTCTTTGCTTTCTCATGCCTCTCGTCTGCCTCCGCTTGCGCCCTATGTTATGAAACTGGGAGAAGCAAGAGAGAAAGTCGCCTTCCTCTCCTGGTCGTCGGGAACCACTGGCCATCCAAAGGTAGAATCATTTCCTTATGCATTAGAGGGAACTAACGCCCGTGTCACAGGCCGTGGAGATATCTCATTACGGAGTTATATCCAATATCATTCAAATGGCAATTCACAACCGTCAGGAAGAGCCCACATGTAGCAACGCCTTTTCGTCATGGAGCCCGGGTGACGTTGTGCTAGGTGGTAGGTTCAACGTTCACTCATTCACGGACAAATTTGACTCAAGTCGAGCACACCAACAGTACTACCCTTTTTTCGTGCGTGACACCCATCTGAGACGGTTCGGACCATAGAGCTAATCCTCCCCGATGATCAGACGTTGCAGGCCTTGTTATATCGGTAAGTCTGCCTTTCATGCTTCCGGACATCTCGGGTTCTCAAATTAACTTTTAGCTTCATCTTTCACTCTTCTGTGCTGTACGCCACCCTAACGACTTCAGTTTGGTACTAAAGCTGAAGCCATTCCGCTAGATGACTGTCGTCGTCGTTCCAAAATACGATATTCGAGGAATGATAGAGACCATTGAGCGCCATTCAATATCCCATCTGCTGTTTGTCTCATATTTGCTGTTTCTGAGGGCCACCGGACTAATTTCCCTGGCAGCCTTGTACCACCTCAAGCCATTGCCCTGTCTAAAGTGAGCCACATCATCGCAGCGTCTATAATTTCTTTTGAATTCACCTGGCAGCACACACTCCAATCCGATCGAAACGCCTCTCGAATCAAATTCATCCTCATCGGTTGTTGGATTACCTTTTGCTTTTTCAACTCCAGACTGATGCCATCTCAAAGGAGCAGCTCCTGTATCACCTCATATCCAACGATCATTGGTTAATTTATTTCCAAATGCAAAAATAGGCCAGGCGTATGGTAAGGACTTTTAGGGTATCGTCTCCTGTGCATATGAGCTGATTCTTTCTGCTTACCGGCAGGCCTTACAGAAATGACGACTTCGGTGGCGATGGTCTCATCTTCTCAAGCACGGGGTCCTCTTGGCAGTAAGGCGCTTCTTGGCTGTTCGGGCCCCTCACATTTACTACGAAATGCTGTAGGTGGTGGTCGATTACTTCCAGGTGTAAAGGCTCGCGTATTAAAATCGGATGGCCGACTCGCCACCTTCGGGGAAAGAGGAGAGCTATTTGTAAGTGGTCCCTCGAATGCCCTCCGTTACTTTAAGAACCAAGAAGCGTAAGTCCTTGAGTAGCTTGTCTGAAGCGAAAGCTGATTTTCCACGATCAGAACAAGAGGGACCTTTTTTGACGGGTCAGGGTCGTTTTGAAAAAGTAACTCAACCTTCAGACTGACTCGATTATCTCAGATGGGTACGAACTGGGGATGAAGTAGCCATTTCGGAGAACAATGAGGTATACGTATATGACAGAGTGAAGGTTTGTCGCATCGCTTTCGATCGAAAGAGTCTTCAACCTAATTAATGTACCTCAGGAGCTGTTGAAGGTAAACGGCTTCCAGGTGGCTCCTGCAGAACTCGAAGGATGTCTGCTTGGTCATCCGTTTGTCGATGATGCTTGCGTAGTTGGAATACCCCATCCGCTCATGGGAGAAATACCTCTAGCATATGTCGTGCCCTCGAGCACCGTTTCTCCATGGACGAATGACGGCGAAGTTCATAGCACACTATCCCAAGACATTTTCAGAGTAAGGGCGCATTTTTCGACTCAATGGTGTCTATCACTACTAAATGAAGTCATCAGTACGTTGCAACTCGTAAAGCGGGCTACAAACATCTCCGTGGTGGTATTCGCTTCATCGATTCAATACCGGTAAGTTTCCAGTCTAATAGCCAGGGAGCTCACTATGAATTGACCCACTGGCCTGTTATCCAGAAGAGCCCAAGTGGGAAGATACTTCGTCGGGTGCTTAAAGATAGATTGATGAGTACTCCGCCCGAGTCTGTCACAATTGCCCCACTTCGTCCAAAGCTGTGAATTGTATCTGGTTAATCATTTCGAAGCATGATACGAGTCTCGTTCAGATATTTTGCATTTGACCCCGCAAATTCAACCACTTGGAATTGTGTTTTTTAGCTCATCTTTCAATCGCCGCGGGTGCTCTGAGTACGATAAGCTGAATCTTTACCGCTCGGGTACGCCGTCATGGATTCTAATTCTACCACATAGTCCGTGGAGGTTGGTATTTTCTGTATTCCTTCTGAGACGCTGCTTATTCATGAACAGCTAATCATGTAATCTTAGTGAGTCCGCCATCTTGGTACACACACTGCAGTGGTGCGATTCGCACCTTCTCTCCGCCCATGTGTCCTGGGAACCAATTCGATTCCTTTTATAAGCGATGAGAACACTTCAGAACTGTCCGGCCTATTGGTAGTCGGTTCGAGATTAGACGTCCGGCAGACATTCGTGTCGTCGTAATGTCGTACTTTGCTCCGCCCCCACCTCCAGCGTCTAAGCTCGGCCATTATCGCCTCCTTTCGTCATCCTCGGGTGTACACGTATCTCCCCTTGCTCTTGGTGCTGGGAGTATTGGCGACAAATGGCACACAATTGGCCATGGTGAAATGTCCAAAGAGAACAGCTTTAAGCTCCTGAACGCGTACTTTGATCTCGGCGGTAACTTCATTGATACTGCGAATATGTAGTGAGTCTTCCACTACTACTAGTACTTATCACCGCATTGGTAGACCTTGGAGCTAATACTATATATTCGCCTTCAGCCAGGATGAGACGTCAGAAATGTTCATCGGGGAATGGGCAGAGGGTCGGGGCATCCGCGATCAGCTCTTTATAGCCACAAAGGTTGGTTACTCTCGTACTTGTAACTCCTTATCCGACTGATATACACCCATCAGTACACATTCAATGCGAGGTCCAAAGATCCTTCGCTCTCCCAGAAGGTTCTGTACTCTGGGAATAGTGCAAAGTCATTGCATCTCTCTATCGAGCGCTCGCTCAAGAACTTACGCACCACCTACATCGACCTTTTCTACGTCCACTGGTGGGATTACGATACAAGTATCCAGGAGGTGATGCAATCTCTTCACACGCTTGTGCAAGCTCGGAAGGTTCTCTATCTCGTAAGTGGGTGGTGGCTTTATCACCAGCTGGAGCTGAACGAAACGTACTAAATTAGGGGATCTCGGACACCCCAGCCTGGGTCGTTGCAAAAGCCAACCAGTACGCGAGAGACCATGGCTTAACCCCCTTCTCTGTGTATCAAGGCCAGTGGAATATTCTCGAAAGGTCGTTTGAGCGAGATATCATTCCTATGGCGCGAGATGAAGGTGCGTGGGCATCGACCGTATAGTGTCGACGTCGCTCACCCAGACAGCAAGGCATGGCGCTTGTGCCTTGGTATGTCCTGGCAGGAGGAAAGATTCGATCGAACGCAGAAGAGGAACGGCGTAGAACCACCGGCAAGGGCGGACGCACTCTTTACGATATCCCGTGGGAACGAACGGAGGAAGAGAGAAAGATATGCGATGCTTTGGAGGAAGTCGCGAAGCAGATTGGAGCAAAGAACATTACTGCAGGTGACCTATTTATGGAATTTGGACATTACCGACTGTCACCACTGATAAGCCTTATCAAGTCGCCATTGCATATGTTATGCACAAGGCACGGTTTGTGTTCCCAGTTGTTGGAGGGAGGAAGGTGGAACAGTTGAAGGACAATATTGAAGCGCTCCACATCTCGCTTTCTAAAGAGCAAATCAAGTATCTCGAAAGCATAGTTGAATTTAAACCCGGCTTCCCCCATTCCATGATAGTGAGTATATCGGCTCCTTATTGAGTGACGTTTGCTCGATTGACATATACACTCAAGGGTGATGGAACCGAATATAACCACTTCCACCTTGCCGATGCTTATTTGGACAAATGGCCACTTCCGGGAGTAATACTGGGGAAGAGTGATGAATGACGGGTGCTTCGTTCCAAGTACTGTACCATGTACTGAGTCATATCTGCAGGAATGCTAGGGAGCTGACATTCATTGAACCCGGAGTTCCGTTCAAGGAGGGACATTGTTCCGAGACCTAATATAAGCACCATGCCGGAGACGCGTCAGTGGGCGTGCTTCCAATTATAGGGGTTCTTTACCCGATTTTGTGAACCACTATTGCCCTTCTCATTGTCCGTGCAACCCGAATGCAGAATGCTCCTGCGTCATACAGGATCGCTTATGTATTCAGTAAGCCCCAAAATGAAGATATCTTCACAGTTAGGGCCATAAGGAGTTGTCAGAAGCCCAACTCCGCTGACTGATATGGGGCGTAACGAGTCAAATTTCTAGACAAAATTTCGACGGCTCCGAAGGACGGTGATTTCACAGATGGGTTACATGCATACTGGTAGCGAGCAGGGTCTCCCTATATAAAGAGTGCTGGAAACCCGTTTCAATACCATCGTCTCTTGAATCTCAATTCTCTCTCAGCCTTCGAAAACCGAACTAGTTACAATGTCTTCGACGCCACGAACCTATTTCACTGAACCTGAACCAGCACCCTCAAAGCTCGGACACTATCGCCTTCTGTCAACCACAGCTGGTGTTCATGTATCTCCACTCGCCCTTGGAGCTATGAGCATCGGTGACAAGTGGGAAGACATCGGAATGGGCAAAATGACCAAAGAGGCTAGCTTTGAGCTCCTCGACTCGTATTATGAACTTGGTGGTAACTTCATCGATACTGCCAATATGTAGTAAGCGTCCTCTCAGACCTCATTTTCGGCGTGCTCTCGCTAATCCCGTGGGTTTAGTCAAGATGAGACCTCAGAACAGTTCATCGGTGAATGGGCCGAGAAACGGGGCGTGCGCGATGAGCTCTTTATTGCTACAAAGGTCAGTCTCCTCTGTGACATTGACAAAAGTATTTACTCAAAATCACTCATTATTAGTACACCAATAACGCAAGGCTCAGAAATCGATCCCTTGGACAAAAAGTTCTGTTTGCCGGAAATAGTGCGAAATCAATGCACGTCTCCCTAGAGCGATCCCTCAAGAACCTGAGAACGACCTACATCGACTTGTTCTACGTTCATTGGTGGGATTACGAGACCAGTATCCAAGAGGTGATGCAAGCTCTTCATGCACTCGTTCAGGCGCGCAAGGTCCTTTACCTGGTAAGCGGACCAAAGGCTGGTCAGCAATCTAAAATCTGATCTGAGACATTGTGTAGGGGATATCAGACGCGCCAGCTTGGATCGTCGCAAAAGCCAATCAATACGCGAGAGATCACGGATTAACGACTTTCTCGGTATATCAAGGCAAATGGAGTATCCTTGAACGATCTTTCGAGAGGGATATCATTCCGATGGCTCGAGATGAAGGTAAGCCCTTTGAACAATTGTCCGTATGGTGGTAAGCGCCGCATCTGACGGATACTCGGATCTTTTGACAGGCATGGCATTGGCACCCTGGGGAGTATTGGGTAGCGGGAAGATCCGAACGGATGCTGAGGAGGAGAAGCGTAAAGCTTCAGGAGAGAATGGGCGCTCGTTCTTTGGCGACTGGCTACGGACTGAAGATGAAAGAAGAGTTTCAAAGAAATTAGAAGAAGTTGCTGCTCAGGTCGGAACGGAAAGCATCACATCTGGTACGTGTTTAACCCTTTCAGTGGAGATTAAATACATCGGCTTAAGAGATAATTGTAGTTGCCATTGCATATGTTATGCACAAGACTCGCTTCGTCTTCCCTATCGTCGGTGGAAGGAAGGTGGAGCACCTAAAGGCCAACATTGAAGCGGTGGAGATCTCCCTTTCCAAGGAACAAATCCAGTACCTCGAGAGCGCTGTAAACTTCGAAGTCGGCTTCCCTCATGACCTTGTCGTAAGCAGGATGTTCCCTTATTCTTATTATGTCACTGGCCTCACGTTTCCACTTTTAGGGTGATGGTACAGAATACGTCGTCTTACATGTTGCTAACGGCAACCTGGATAAATGGCCTACTGCGCCTGTAATTACTGGATCTAAAACCCAAGCAAGCAACACGGAATGAGGCCTATGAAAAGTGAAGACTCTCCTGTTAATGAATATGGACGGAGTAGTATCTGTTGAATAGGATGCGTCTTAATTTACTCCATGTTCTCGTCAACAATTGTCAACAAAAATACATGCAGTTCGCATGCATTCTAAAGTCTGAATGGAGCACTGAGAGTCATCGTCCGACCATGTATGACGGGACATTCTCAGTTGGGTTTCTATATTTGGGAACGGCGCACCCAAATAAGTCCTAGGTCCGGCGCTAATGATCGATCCGTGACGGGCTTGTATGTGGGTCACAAATGCAAGCTGGAGGCGGCCCAAGTGTCGTACGGGTGCGCATGGGCGCGTTTGGACAAGACACAGCGGGACCGCTCATTTCTCCCATTTGTACATATGCAATTAAATATACGCGCGTCCGACGCGTTGGCCAGGCCTTGCTTCCCCCGACGGGCGCTCCATCGCGCCCCATCAGCGGCCTTGAACCACGCACAAGCGGACGCGTCGGCCTATGTATGGATATCACCATCCTGCTCACACACTCTCCCATTTGAAACCATGCCCCAAGCCCAATCCAAGGAGCCATCGACCATGGCCACATATTTCCGCGAGGTGCCGCCCCCTCCCCCGAAGCTCGACTATTCTTCTGCCGACGGCTGCTTTTGTGCACGTCCCTCCCCTATGCCGCATTAATACGAATACAGGGGACAAGCGGGATGATGTCGGATTCGGTAAGATGAGCAAGGAGAGTAGCTTCAACCTTGACGGTAAATTTATTGATACTGCAAAATACCAACAATAGATGGATCAGAGATCCAAGCCTCACCAAGAAAGTCCTCTACGCAAGACACATCGCAAAATCTATTTCGAACGTTCCTTCAATATCTGGTAAGAAATAAGAGTTTACTATGCCAGAACAGAAGTTAACACGTGAAATGTGGAAGGAATTTTGGATGCTCCCTCCTGGATTGTTGCACAGGCGAAGCAATATACGAGGGACCATGGGTTGACCCCACTCTCAGTGTACCAAGGCCAATGGAGCATCCTTCAACGCTCTTTCGAGCGAGATATCTTTCCAATGGCTTGACATGAAGGTCAGTCCCCAGTCCCTCCGAGTCGTACAAAACGCAGTACTTCAGGTTACTACACAATACAACCCTAGGAATGGCACTCGCACCTTGGGGAGTCCACGCAGGCGGAAAGATTCGTACCGACGCAGAAGAGGAAAGGCCTCGTGCTACTGGAGAGCATGGCCGTACTGCTCTCAATCCCAACTGGGAGCGCAACGAGGAAGAGAGAAATATGTCAAAGGCGCTCGAGGCCCAAGTGGGGGCATTCAATATCTGGAAGGCGTGAATTCCTTCAATCCTGGTTTCCCTCACACCATGCTGATAGGTTCCACTACCTCCTAGAATTTATTTAACTAAAAGGCACTTTGCTCTAGGGAGATGGAACAGAGTACAACGTTCTACAAACCTGCAACGGCTGTTTGCTCAAGTGGCCCACAGCAGGCGTCATCCGGGGCGCCAGAGTTTTGCCAACGAGCGCCGAGTAATCCAAAAGTGTAGAATAGTGGTTCACTTGATGGAGCAGGTATCGCAGCGGTATAAATTTGCAAAGTAAAGTAAATGTACATGTCGTGCGTAGTAGTACAAGATGTATGCCATTTGATGATGTGTTATGGTCAGTCGCTCGTCAATTCGTCGTTGCCAAGATCTTCATGCGCATCAGAACCGAACTAGAGGTCGACTTAGTGCAAGCTCAAAGGCAGCGGTGGTGATCGACTTACTTCTTGTTTCCACTCCTGCATTGCAGCTCTCGTCTCTTGCAGAAGCGTATCTCCCGTGTCATTCTCGTTGCTCCCGTACCCCGTCTGTTCGCAAAGCAGGCAGCACGCCCTGGACAAAGCATATTCTTTGTTCCCAATGGCGTCTGCAAGGTTCACATTGTACCTCCCGCACTCAATCTTGTATCTCCTCATTGCTTCAGCCATGATAGAGTCGTACCGCTGCAAACAGTCTTCTGCTTCGCGGACAGCGACGTCGGTGCGAACGTCGGTAGCATCATCATGAGACTCTTCGATGATGGTCATGGTTTCTGGGTAGAGGGACACGGAGGATCTGGCGGAGAACTCGGGGGATCGGTATGACCATCCGTCGTGATGCGAATCGACTTCGGAAATGAATTCGTCGATCAGTTGATAGAGAATCGTGAACGAGAGTCGGCCGAGGCCTGATACACGTTTGCGTGTTCGTTGAACTTTCGAACTCAGGAGATTCTAGAGAAACAATTCGGTTAGTTGATAGACTTGAGGTCGGACGGGGATAGATGTTTACCTCAATTGCTGATACAACAAAGTTGAGCCCTTGGAGCCATTCCAGGTAGAGTTCGGTTGCAAGAATCTTTTCCCCCGCCCTGTCGAAACGGTTCTTAACCTGAACCTTGACGCGACGAAGCACTTGTTTCACAGAGGCAATGGCTTCTGATTCGCCTAAGAACACAGTGCGTCAGTTGGCGCTCCTTTCTGTATGCCCTGAGCCGACGCACCTCTAGGGAAGTTCTTGATCTGCTTGATAATTTCTGGGTCAATAGGATCTGCGTTTGAGCTACACTTGTGTAGCAGCGCTGATAGGTCATAGGTAGTCGCGGTAGGCTGTCGCCGTTCTAATTATGATATCGATGGGTCAGAAAGCCTTGATACTAGCAGATTCAGCATAACTTACTTCGCTTAGTAGGCGAGCCGGCAACGGAAGATGATGTGGGTGAGGAGAACGGCGACGCAGAGCTCGAGCTTCCTCTGAAGGCCTTGAATGTCGGGCTATCCTCGTCCTTCAAGAACCTGAACCGCTTTCTCGGCGGTGTCCATGGCTCCTCTGTATCGCTAGAGTTGAATGTCGAGTCTTGCGTTTGCAGCTGCGCCAGGAAGCGACTCGACGAGTAGCTTCTCTTCATTCCCCTGGTCGTCCTCGTCGGTGTCGACGTCGAGGTCGACGCTGTCGTTGCTGTGGAATAGCTCGTCATCACGATTGTAGACGGTACTGGTCGAACGGAGGCAGGTAAAAGGGAGCAGGGGATGATGTGGTATGGGTACAAATAAAGAGGACAATGGGCGGGAATTATGTATGATGGCACGCGTTGAAAGTTTGGCCACAAACAAACGCGACCGCGTTTCGCGTTAAACGAGGGCACGTGCACGACGTGTTCTCTCACGCGTTTGATTGGTCAGCGTGATCAACGCAAATTCAGTCTCCGATTGAATTGGGATCTCCGAGTCGGCGGCCCGCCAGGACCCGACCAGAGGGTCCTTGGCCCAACTCGCAGCTTCGAGCGTTTTCTTGACTCCTTTCAGTGACTATTGTAGTCCTCAGCGGAAAGGAGTCTTCTGTTAGGACGATAGAGATAACAACTTCCAAATATGACGTTCATTTCCCCTAAACAGCGAGGGCTATTTCTAGTCGTTCTCTGGACTCATGACACTCATCTCACGGGGCATCCTGAGGCACACTTGGCCAGGAGCCACTCTTCCTTATCAAATGCCCACTTTCCCTCCAATCCTCTCAAATGTTACAACTTACAAGGTAGCAAGTTCCCGGGCCACTGCTTTAAATTACCCAACACGTTCGTTCCCCTTCCACCCGATATCCATTCCGAGTCCGTGAGCTACACAATGCCCGTCTTGAGATATGTAATTAAAAGGTTAACTCCAAAAGACAGCTAATAAGTGTAAGGAGTTTTTGCCCATTCCCTGTTCCCTGTCCGACTAATCTACTTCCCACCTCCGTCCAAGACGGCAGTCTAAAATAATAGCATTAGCCTTCCATTTCACCCATTCATTTCTCTTAAGCTCTTCGGACGACTTGTACTTCAAATTCACACGTGTACCTCGCTGAGTTTGCGGGCAAAGTTCAGGGTAACGTTACATCCGTCTCCCTAGCTTGTACCCTGCCGAATACGCCTAGTGACTGCATGCAGTAGTGTGTAAATTGCAATTTACAATTCCTCTGGAGGGAAATTGAAGTCCCTAGCACGGATCCAAGCGCTGAGACCCCACGAAAAGTGCTTCCGGGGTCGCGCGGACTTTGCCATATACTCAAATACACACCCTTGTTCTTCGTTATGCTTTAGGCTGCTTTAGGCCACCCTGGTGCGCAAACTCGTACGAACGTACACATTTCGTTATTTCGTCCGAGTCAATTAATTAAAATAAGCGAGGTCCTGAATTCTGGATAATAATTCCACACACACTAGTCCCGTTCCGTTGGCGGAGCCATTAGAACGTGTGTAAAGTTTGAAGCTAGAAGCCTTTTCGGAGGAGCGTAAGGTCCATCGGGTCGTTTGTCTAGACCTTTGAACCCTGCACCGACTTGATTCCTTACACATCGGCGTCAAGGACTCTGGACTCTGAGTACAATCAGAAATTAGAATCGTATTTCTCCGCTCTTGACAGTTTGATGCTCTCCTCGGGGTCATTAGGAAGTTCGAAGATTTTAATGATATGGAAGAACGCCCTTGTACCAATACTTATTCAGAGAACCGGCATCAGTAAATCCCGGACCAGCTGACAAGTTGAATTCACAGGAAAGGAAAATATTGTCATTGGACAAGGGTCCGACAATTTACGGCAGAAAGGTCGGGAAAGGCGAACACAATAGAAGACTCGGCATCGAGTATGCAAGAAGAGAGGACCCCGTGAAAATACTTATGTACTTCCCGACTATGAGCATACACGTATAAGATCTGCGGACGACGTCTTTTAAGATTCAACCCCCTCCATAGTTTTAGATATGTTTGATAGTAAAAATGAGGCGGCACCCCACGATAAAAGGGTTTAGATATGTCATATTGTCGTCATAGATAGTCTGGTCTCTCGATGGTCCGCAGTATGGTTGGTTCTCGTTAGTTTTCGATTCGGAGGTTGTAACGAACCTCGAACGGATCCAAAGAAGCAATGCGGAGCGGAACGAGAATGATAATGAAGGGGTAGTAGGAGGAACGGGGTCCTTGGGGGTTAAGGCACGGGCCTACTAAGCGCTCATGTTAAGCCTCATTTGTTGAACTCAGCAGTTCCTTAGGCCACAAGAGAATGCATTGTGCGCCTGGAATGAGGTGAGCGAGGGATATTAGAGCCTGTTAGACGAGAATCCCACCTGTTCCCCCTAAGTTTACAGAGTCTGGCAGTTGGTTTGGAATACTTGAATCAATTAACCAGTTGATTTGAGGCGTTATGCCTGTTCCTGGACTGAGGAACAGGTCCTATATATGACATCGAGCATGGGTTGACAAGGACGATGGCCCTGTCCGGATATTTCTTCGAACCGACTGTCGATGGTAGTGGATAGTACATACGTATCACTGAATGCTGGGCACAGGAGTCTCCTCGGGCGATCTTAATAGTGAAGGGCCGCATAGTTTGCTCCCTAATCACGGTCGCGACAGAGTTTCTGACGGCTGAGGTCCCGGTTTCGTCATCGATGTGATCCAGTGGGGATTGTCGTTAAGTATGTATGTAGTTTGCATCCATGAATAAGTAATACCCTTCAACAGCCGCGAGTCCAGTGAGGTCATCTTCCATGAGGTGAATTGAATCAATTGATTCATCTGACAGTTTGTATATCACAAGCGGAAGGTTGGATCACAAGTGAGAATCCAGATAGCCATCCAGCGCATGACTCTCCCGAAAAATTTCACAGAAACGCCAGTACGGCGGTGGAAGACGTGAGATATTAGTGATACCGGGGCCGACATGGACGAATCTGGAGACCGATGAGCTATTCCTGAGCGAGAATCCGCTTTGTAGTGGGCGCAAGGCTAGTTGGACCTTGCCATGAGGCGATAGACCAATCAGCGAAATAAAAGAGAAGCCCAGTAGACCGCCTGTCGGGTTAACACGCGCCCTGTGGTTTAGTGCGGCCTTGTAGCTAGAGAATCCGGGATCGTCGAAATTAGCACGAAAATGACCTCGACATCGTCAGTGGTGATGCTACTGGACTTTGCGAGCCAAAAGGAGTTCATATGAGCGCAATTCGTGGCAGCCCCGTGGCGAGTCAAAATAGCAGAGGACCCATACACAGAGGACCATTAGGCCGGGAATAGGGCCAAATTTAAAGACAAGTTGGGCTGGACGGGGCTGGCCAGAGTGCGTACAGGGGTGGCAGAGGTCCCGTTTGTCCGAAAATGGCAAGTCCCGATTGTGAGAACTTTGGAGCAGCGCATCCGAGTTCCAAGGTTTTCACCAGCTTCCTTGACTTCCCTGCTTCTCGTCGTCCCCCACGTCCTCCACCACCCTTTGCTCATCGTCGCGCACGGCCCCAAGGTCCCAAAGGCTTGTGTCGCGCCCGTAGCCTACTCTCGAGCTCACTGGTCATGGGAATTTGCTGTCTTCAGCTTCAGTGTCAATTTCGTTGATTCCGGAACTCAACCTCTACCCTCAATTTTCCCAGCAAACTAATATCTAGACGGCTATTCATAATCTTTGCATACCCTTATGGCGACAAGACCATACAGCAACAGTCCCTGGCCAGCTCCAACGCCAGACATACCGAAGCCAGCATCACCCGACATTGTGGAAGGACGATCAATGAAGAGGAGACGGCTGCATTCAGGCAATATCTTAGAAGCCAGGGGCAGTGGGGAGGGCTCGCTCTTAGCACGGCAGATAATTGCAGACCAGGATCGCATAGGTGCGTCGCTGAGCCTGTATCATTTATCGCCGTTCTCAACGTATATTCTGCAATCTCCCAGCTGAAGCGCGCAGACGGTGCCAGCTGCTGTCCGGTAACGAAATTATCTCCTGCTACCCTACGGCCGACGTCCGCATACCCCAGCATCAATGGGCCACCTTCGTTTGTGAGTCTCGCCAGGCTCTGCGCCTGTGTGGCGATAGGCTGATTGCTCTTGCTCCGCAGGGAATTCTCGGCGACCAGAACTCGTCCAGATCAATCTCGTTAATATCTTTCTCTTCCGCGCTGATTCAAGACAAGAAGTGCTTAGAATCCAAAATCAGACGAACCCGTCTGACCAGGCAGGCTATATTACGGCGAGGGTGGATGATAGATGGTTTGGGACTGATGGTGACAACTGGGACGGCCGTAACATTAGCTACCCATTCTATTGGGTGGTCATTCGCAGTGACTCTGAGTTGAATGGCAATGAGCTGCCGCAAGCGACCTTCAGTGCCATTCGTGCGTCCTTTTTTGTTCCCATCACTCAAATGTTCAACTTTTGATCTTCTCCCCTTGTATTACTGCTCAGAAACCACCTATGCCGACTCTGTGTCCGCTTCACGGTCTTCAGCATCTGTCGCATCGTCGTCTTCATCAGCTGCTCTCGCTGCTTCGTTGTCGTCACTGTCCGCATCACTCGCATCCCTGACAGCTACCAGAGTGACAACCATTAACGGCACACCGACGACATTGATTGGCACGGCTATCCCGAGTGGTAACGTGCAATCTGATACCGGCGACGATTCTTTCCCTAGATGGGCTATAGCTGTTATCGTTGTACTCGGTTTCCTAGCCATCGCGGCAACATGCGTCCTCGCCTTCCTTATCCTTCGAAGGATCCGACGGCGAAGCCGCTCAGAGGACCCGGCTGAATCACATCGCAACTCGATGGGATCTTCCTCACCCATGATGGCCAATGCTCAGCAACAAGCTTCCCCCGCCCTGCCTCCTACAGTTCTTCCCGCTGGACGACAACCGGATTCACTGCGGCGGAATGATAGCCACGGAGGCGGACAGAACGCCCCTAGCGTGGTTCTTCATGATGGGGAGTCGGGTGTCTCTGGAGAAGGCGGTCCGTTCAGCGTGGCTGACGCCGCCATCATGGCGGATGCGTTCAGGATGAAGCTGAGGAAACCTGAATTTGGACCGGTCGATGAGAGCCCCGATTCACAAAATGAGCAAGGTCCACCACCAGTTGAGACTCAGCATCTGCTTAGCAGGGAGTTGGCGGAGGAGGGCAGAGATATTAGGAGTGTAGCATCGTCGAGAGGTGTGAAGGTGGAGAGTCAGGACGATGGTGAACTCCTTCGCAACTCTCACCAATCGTAGTATCATCCCATACCCAAGGCTCGTTCAGTTGCTTTACATCGTATGTCTCCAGTCTCGTTTTATTATCTTTATATCCCCCTGATCCTCAAGATATCCTTTGTTGTTTGTTTCTCTGTTTAAAGCTTGACTTTTTTTGGTTTCCGTGTTTTGGTCCTCATTATCAACCCATTGTAGCATTCTCGCATTCTGTTCTTTTGTTTTCAGCGGTATACTTACTACATTGTAGTTTTCTCGCCATCCTCTTTTATGGATATTTTTCCATGCTCACTAACCATCACAGGTTACCACACGCTCCTTTTTTGACCCGCTCCTTTCATCTTACTTTCCTTTTTTTTCTTCTCTCTTCTATGCTGAACCCTGTTGGTCGTCAAAAGCGATTAGCTTTTTATTCTAGCTAGTTTAGTATTCTCCTGCAGTACTACTACCTTTGGACTTTGAAGCATTGCTTTCCATTACGTGTTTTGGCTCTTATAAACTTCGTTTTACCTATACCTTTATTGTCGACAACCCTGTCCGCACCCATCAGCCAACTTGTGTTTCTTGCTTCGCGGGGTCACTGGACCTGTTGCTGGCGCGCTGAATTTCCTGCACATGTCGTTTCCTTCTTCCTGGCCGTTCAAGGTCTTTTGTTGCCGTCGTTCTCGTCTGGTTTCCTTTTTGCCCGCCCCCTTGCTCCCTTGGACGTTTGACCACTTCTTATACCCCTGGGTCTTCCTTGACTCGGACCTTTCGACCTCCCTTACCCTTCCGATTCATCCTTCCGCCTCACTTTCCTCATGACGACGACGACGACGACTAGTAACGATCGACCACGACTGACCACGACCTACCTACCCTTACCTACCGATCTTTTACCTCAAATATCGCCACGCAACCGTGCTTCGACGGCCCAATGTCGATGATTTCTTGGGTACTACAGGTCCCCAGGACGGGCCTTTGAAAAACCCGCACACCATGGCGACTTTGCTCCCAGCTTTCAAGTTCTCTCTGATTCGCTAGGACACTCGGGCTGGTTACTCTTACCACCCTCACCAAACTTAACCTTATTACCCAATTTGCAAGTCAGACTTTCCACCTACGTACCTGTCAGAGTTCAATCGTTCCAGGTTCCGTTACTCACCTATCCATCCGTTATTTATTTATCCTACTATCGTGTCAATTTGTTTCGAGAGTTTGAATTCAATGTTCGGTGTGTGGTTGTTGTATCGTGACTCGTGAATTTCTTTGAATGCTTGAGCGCTTTTTGCTTTTGTCCGGACTTATAGTGGGATTGGATTGTGCGCGCCAAACTGACAGTAGTAATTAGTACCACGGAGAGATGCAGTTCAAGTCGGAGTCTATGGTACTGTATTCGAATTATTATACATGCGGTAGGAAATTTGCCCATTCAACTGTCACAAAAAAGGTGAAGGCTATGAGTAGAATCCCGCCCACGAGCGATAAACAGATGTACAGCGCCGAGACGTGCCAGAGCACTCGGTTCGTAGTCCGACGGGAAGGAGAATCCCCACGAAGTCCACTGCAGGCTGTTCCTCATTATGGGGCAGGACTTCAACTCCATTAATGGGTGCTTCAAGTTCAAGCCCCACTGGTACCCCGTCTTCTTATTCAGGCACGGAGTCCGGAAGAAGGACGACAATGGGACACTAGACATCCAACAGGTTGTACCACCAGAAGAGATGCAGCCTTGCCGCACGGCAGCGTATGCCACCACCGTTATCTCCAGCTCAGCTACGGCCAGGTTTTGCACCTTCCTGGCACTTGCCTGGACAATGAACCAGATTGTTTGGACGAGCACGAAAGCTGTTGCCAGTGCGTCCCCCTTGCTACGAGATCTTGAAGCTCCTTCTTTGCGTCAGAGCGCCGCGCAAGGGTATATAGTGCTCCTTTTGATTCTTCGCTACCATCTATCAACGGATCGATATAACGAAGCAAACCATCCTTTTGAAAAATATACCGTCCCATCTGCAAACAATGCAAAATTGATGATCTAGTCAATGAATTCTGAAAAGTCCTCCTTTCGTGAATCTCGTAAGTGCCACCCTAAGCAGCCGTAACCTCTGGTCCGATCAAAGCCCAAAGTAACAGCTCAGCTCCCTGAACCGTCATGGCTGTCCAAGGTCAGTTGGGGCCCCAGACGTAATGTGCAGATACCCAAGTGCAGGCAAAGATCGTCATAGACGAGTTCTCTGCTAAACCCGGCCCCGGAGAAAAGAGGTTGACCCGGGAGGATGAGGCGATTGTCGGTGCTGTAAATGCATTGCTGGCTGAACAGAAGGTGAAATAGAGAAGGCAGAGGATCAGCATAGTGGGAAGGGGCCGAGGTCATGGGGAGCGACTCCTGACGTGTCAAGGGAGTTGAGCTCAACATCCAACCTGTGAGAAAACCACTCAAGCATGATTTAGGCGCCTGCACCGCCCATTTTTGATGGCAACATATGCCTCCTGATGCCAAGACTGGTCAGGATCTCAAAGTTCAACATTCAGTCTTTGAAAAGCCTGGTTCGCTACCTAGAAACCTCAGAAATGTGTAGTAGACAGTGGTGAAATTTTATGTGTTGAGAAGGATAGGGATCCAGGGCTCAAAAATCACCATTATGGCCCATCTCTTGAGTCAAAGTTTCGACGTACGTAGTTTGTCACTACGCCCCAATAATAGACTACTGTCGTCAAATTAGGAAGCGTGATATCTGGATTCAGATAGGCAACATGGGCGGCATACACTTTAGTAGGCTCAAGGGCTATCAATGAGTCAGCGGTTTGAGTCACTGTCTCGGTCAGCACCTATTCAATTGACTTTATCTCGTCAGGTCGTCAGGAATACACAAATCAAAGGATGATTAGCCCCGGGAATAGCGATAGTCCCCGGACGTCGGGCTGAACGGTCGAGTCGTAAGGACGAATGCGGTAGGTGACCCCCAGAAACAGACCCCGACGTGTCATGTTCTGACCAATTCTATTACTATTCTCTGTCTCGCTTGATAGAGATTTGAAGTCTTCATGGTCATCTCTGATAGTCATATACTCACTCATTATCAACGTGGATCTGTAATCGTAGGGTAGACCTAGCCTTCGATTCGGAATATATAAAGGACCTCGTTAATAACTAAATCCTGCAGCGAGGGCTAACAACTCCTACCAAGTATTCTCAACCATCCAGCGCTCTACGAAACTATGGGGTCCGTTGAATTATCCAAAGACGGCCTCACCCTCTTCAAACCCAAGACCGTCGGCAATGTTCAATTGAAGCACCGCGTCGTTTTTGCCCCTTGCACACGATACCGCGCTACACAGGGCGACCATGTACCGGTCTTACCTCGCATGAAGACTTATTACGAACAACGGGCTAGTGTCCCTGGTACACTTATCATCACCGAGGGAACATATATTGCCGATGAAGCTGGCGGTATAGACCATGCCCCCGGCATCTGGAGCGACGACCAGGTCAAAGCATGGAAAGAGGTGAGTGTCGACTTCGAAGTTAACTATCGACGTCCTCCAAGGCACTCATGCACGAATGTCAGATCACCGACGCAGTCCATGCCAAGGACTCGTATATCTTCGTCCAACTCTGGGCGCTAGGGCGAGCCGCGCATCCTGGAATATTGCAAGAGAAGGGTTTCCCTTACGTTTCCCCTTCTCCCATTCCACTTTCCGAGCCTAGGGTTGAAGGCGCTGTTCCGCAAGAGCTGAACATAGAAGAAATTAAGAAGTACGTGGGTCTGTATGCGACAGCTGCTAAAAGGGCAGTATTCGAGGCTGGCTTCGACGGAATAGAAATCCACGGCGCTTCTGGGTACCTGGTCGACCAATTTATCCAGGATGTCAGCAACAAGCGGACAGACGAATATGGGGGAAGCATTGAAGCTCGTAGCAGGTTCCCGTTAGAGGTCGTCAGTGCTATCGCTAATGCGATAGGCCCGGAAAGGACTGCTATTCGTTTGACCCCTTGGTCCATATATCAAGGTATGTTCCGGTATGTTTGCGCCCTATAAACTGATGCGAATCATCCACCCTCAGACATGAAGATGAAAGACCCCATCCCCCAGTTCTCGTACATCGTAGAGAGATTAGCGGCGTCTCATCCTGATCTCGCTTACATCCACTTCGTTGAACCAGGAGCAGGCTTCCCGAAGGTAGATCTAGGTCCAAATGAGATTAACGAGCATTTCAGGAAGATATGGGCGCCTCGTCCGTTCATCACTTGTGGCTCATATACCAGGGACACTGCTATCGAGGTCGCTGCAGCCAAAGGAGATTTAATTGCTTTCGGTCAATTGTTCATCGCTAATGTAAGCGATCAATTCTTACTGCCAGTTATCTAGCAAGTAGCATGCTGACCCGCCACTATCCAGCCCGATTTACCATTCCGCCTTCATGAGAACCTGACGCTGAACCAGCCTGACTTCAACACTTTGTTCGCTCCCGACTTAGAAAAGGGATATATTGACTATCCCTTCGCGAAGGAGTTCAAGCCCTAGGGAGACATGACAGTTCAATCATTCACTTCAGAAATTATCACAAACTCGTTCGTCCTATATATGTTCCGGGATTATCAGCGGCTCGGGATTTCATGAAAACCGAATTCCGAGTTAAGATTAGTACAACGAGTACATATTATCAGTAGGTCGCTTGACAATCAGAAAGTGACGCGTTAGTGGATTATTAATAAGACAAGTGAATAGTCTGCCAGGGTCTAGTCAAAGATTCCAAGGGCTGGATTCAAGCGGGAACAGTGGACCCTAAGTATGCCCCGAAAGTATTGAGTACACGCTCTCCGGTCAACCGTTTCGAAGATGGCTCAGTCAGCGCCTAGTAAGTTCCTTTGAGTATCTGTCATGTTAAATCTATGAATAAAGCGAAAATGGATGGCAAGGAGAACGACGGCCCCTGAGACGCGCTAAACGATCAAATTCGAGGGCGAATTTAGGTAGGTGACCCCCATATACGGAAGTTGGTCACCCCGGTAGTATAGGGATAGTACCTATGGAACCCCCGGGCGGATCGCTTTCTCACTGACAGCCGCGATTATCGGACTTAATAATGTTTGCCGTACTTACTATGTACTGTGTGACTTCTTATCAACCTGCTCGGTAATCGCGTCATCTCCAGCTATCTCGAGCTCGCCATCGCATCGGGGTATATAAGCAACGTCGTTAATACCCCAGGAATTCATATACTTCTGACTTCAACCCACATCCACCAAGCGTTCCCGACCACCCGACTTCCAACCACACAAATCGTCACAATTATGGGGTCCATTGATGCATCTAAGGCTCTTAAACTGTTCAGCCCCAAGACCGTCGGTGCCATTCAATTGAAGCACCGAGTCGTGTTCGCTCCTTCTACACGGTACCGAGCCACAAAGGCCGACCATGTTCCAGTCCTACCTCGGATGAAGACCTATTACGAGCAGCGTGCTAGTGTCCCGGGTACACTTCTAATCACGGAAGGGACATTTATCGCAGACGAAGCTGGTGGCATGTGGAACGTTCCAGGGATCTGGAGCGACGAGCACGTTAAGGCATGGAAGGAGGTGAGTGGGGGTTAGAGAATGATAACTTCGAGGAACGACTTACTGATACTCGGTAACTGATATTATCAGATCACTGATGCGGTCCATGCCAAGGGCTCGTATATCTTCGTCCAGCTATGGGCACTCGGACGAGCTGCACACCCCGGTATACTGCAAGAGAAGGGTTTTCCTTATGTTGGTGCTTCCCCAATTCCTTTTTCAAGCAAGGTCAGGGTAGAAGGTGCCATCCCGCAGGAGTTGAGCGTTCCCGAGATAAAGAAATATGTTGGCCTTTATGCTACGGCAGCTAAACGAGCAGTCGAGGCCGGTTTCGATGGTGTAGAGCTCCATGGGGCTAATGGATACTTGATCGATCAGTTCATCAAAGAAGTCACTAATAAACGTACGGACGAATATGGAGGAAGCATCGAAAAACGTAGCAAGTTCGTGCTGGAGGTCGTGGACGCTGTAGCCGATGCCATTGGAGCTGAGAAAACCGGCATTCGTTTCAGTCCGTGGAATCCATACCAGGGTAAGTTTAGGTGTTTTATCAAATCCTCACCATATACTGACATGCCCCATCAGAAATGAAGTTGAAAGACCCAGTGCCTCAGTTCTCCCATGTTGTGGAGAAACTAGCCGGGGCCCATCCTGACCTTGCTTACGTCCACTTTATTGAAGGGGATGTCGACCAAGCAGGCGAGCGGAATCCAGATGAAAGTAATGAGCCTTTTAGGAAGATTTGGTCGCCTCGTCCATTCATCAGTTGTGGCTCCTATACCAGAGAGACCGCCTCTGAAGTTGCGGAGACAAAAAGCGACCTGATCGCCTTCTCCCGTGCTTTCATTGCTAATGTCAGTGCTGTCGTCTCTCCGCTTACACTTGAATTATACTGACCGTCGAGTATCCAGCCTGATTTGCCATTCCGCCTTCGCGAGAACCTAACGCTCACCCCGCCTGATCCTACAACTTTCTTCGCTCCAGAGATAGAGAAGGGATATATTGACTACCCCTTCGCAAAGGAATTCAAGCTGTAGAGGGTTTACTCCCCATTACTGTCGCCTGGATTCTAAGTGATTACCGGTGAGTTGCGGGTTATCAAGATTGAAGAGGCATATTTCGAGTACCTCATTTTTGAGGATTTGTGGTAATATACATTCAGAAGTTTGTTGCATTATGGTGGCTTCGGAGGATGTTTAATATAGAGTTCCTGGTTGAATGTTCAGAGGAAACGAACCATGTTCAGTTCAAGACGACTCAGAATCAGATTGGCGGAAGACGTCTCTCGTTAACGGCGGTATCTGCGCCATCTCCACGATATAAAACCGGCAAGCTGCTAGGATTAATGATCAGAAAATAACCCTCTCGCTCGACGCGTGACTGCAACTCGCTTTGCAGACTCATGCAACAGCCTCCACAAGAGTCAACCGAATGCATCTCCGCTTCAACCAGTGCTCCTGGGCTTAAGCCCCACAGAGGCAAGGATCGACCTTAGGTCGCACCCGGCATGCACAGAACAAAGGCCCGGACACAGGCAACGACCGCCAACCCTCTCCACCGGTGCTATACTCGAGGAGAGAACTAGGAATCGTCGGAGCTCGCCCCATGCACAGACAACGGTGCCCCGCCAACCGTCGCCTGCGACATGAGACAAAGCTCGAAACAGGCCAGGCAACTCGCGCGCATCTACCCGACTGCTGCTGCCCCTCGAGGGAGGTGAGTGAGACAGAGTAGACCGTGTGGGCGGTGCACAGGTATGCTTCCCCCTTCCATCGTGTGGAAACGCCCAGTAAGGGATTGCTTGAGATTTACGACACTTGGTTTTTAGGAGGTAGGGGGCTGTATGTCAGGGAATGGCTAATATGAGGAACGACAAGTGGCAGGTAGGGCTGAGTGGCGTACATCGTGATATGTGCACAGCAGCTTAAATGTAACCGGAGAGTCACCCCAAGAGACGGTTGTAGGTGGAGACGGCTCCGTGGCAGAGATTGAGTGGCGAATAGCAAATCAACCCATGATAGTTAAAAAGCACAAGCGGGTTTATATAGGCCAGCCCTGACAAACCCACAGAAGACGGTGACTGAGTCAGATTCTCGAAGTGCTCCAAACGGCGAGTCTATCGACAGATGCGATGTCTACAGCACAATTGCTTCGATATCGGTCCGCTTAGCATAGTTTACAAGTCAAACTGTTGCGAAGAGTTATACCTGTTGTTAGACATCAATAACGTTTGGCATTCAGAAGGCGTGTACGTGACTCACCGCCTAACAACCGTCGAAGCTGAAGGTCGAAACCTTGGAGAAGAATTCCGCAGTCCGAGTCGGTAGCGAACAGTACTACAGACGAGTCAAAGAGGGTCTACTATGTAGCCAGTAGCTCGTGCTACGTTCCCTGTGTATTGGCTGGGGGACCAGGGCAATAAGATAGTCGTGGATGACAAGCAAGGCTGGGCATCGTTGGCCTGCCGTGGTTGGATGTGCACGCGACCCGACGCGTGATGTCACATAATATAGGGCCTTACACGGAATGCATTTTTACGCGTCGAGTCGAAATTTGACAGGTAATTGACAGGCCGTACCGTATAAACAGTTAACTATAGATGCTCTGAGCAATGTTGGATCATAATATTACTCATAAAAGTGCGAAATGACTTGCAGACAGGGAACTAATAGCCTACATTATGTTGTATACCACAATAGTATCAGAACCCCACTTGTAGCAGAACAATCGATATCCTGTCGTGACCATTCCAGATACCTATGATTACTCGGCACTCGTCTCCAGAGTCTTGTCGCCTGTGATGACGTTTGCAGTAGGCCATTTAAGTATGCGGGCATTGCTCCTGAATAGAACATTGTATTCCGTCCCGTCTCCCTAAGGAACAAATTAAACGAAAGTGAGTGGGATCCCAGCGAGTCACTCATGGGTTGCTTACCACCATCGTGTGCGGAAAGCCGGGGTTGAAAGGGTGTACACTTTCGAGGTATTGAATTTGCTCCTTGGAAAGCGAAATATCCAGGGCTTCAATATTGTCCTTCAACTGCTCGATCTTCCTGCCGCCAACGATTGGGAAAACGAATCGAGTCTTGTGCATCACATACGCGATAGCCACTAACAGTGTCAGACTTGATTAGCAATGTTCTTCCTTTGAGTAGTGAGAAAGAAAACGTACCTGCTGTGATACTCTTCGCCCCAACCTGTGCAGCGACTTCTTCAAGTGCCTTTGATACTTTCTTCTCTTCCTCGTTGCGCTCCCAATTGGGGCCAAAGAGACTACGTCCCTTTTCTCCAGTTTCCCGACGGCGTTGCTCTTCCGCGTCGGTGCGAATCTTTCCGCTAGCAAGGACACCCCATGGTGCGAGTGCCATTCCTGTTGTCAAAAAATCGTTAGCAACTGACAACTCAGGCCGTCATCGTGGATTGCCAAACCTACCTTCGTGGCGAGCCATGGGAATGATGTCCCGCTCGAAAGAGCGTTCGAGGATGCTCCATTCCCCTTGGTACACTGAGAAAGGGGTTAATCCGTTGTCCCTTGCATACTGGTTCGCTTGTGCAACGATCCAGGCGGGAGTATCGGAGATTCCCTGTAGCCTTCTGCATCAAACTCTGTTTCGTCGAACATGGGAACGGTCTTACCAGGTAAAGAACCTTGCGTGCTAGAACAAGGGCGTGAAGGGCAGACATGATCTCTGCGATGCTGGTATCGTAGTCCCACCAGTGAACATAGAACAGGTCAATGTAAGTTGTCCGCAAGTTCTTGAGGGAACGGTCGATGGCTATATGCATGGACTTTGCATTGTTACCTGCAAACAAGACCCCTTGGCGGAGTGTTGGATCTCTGTGCCTCGGGTTGGTGGTATACTGAAATGCCATGGATTCGTCAATTATAGTAAAAGTAATGAAGATTAAACCGGACATACCTTTGTAGCAATGAAAAGCTGATCACGAATGTCATTCTTCTCCGCCCATTCACCGATGAACTTTTCCGAGGTCTCGTCCTGACTAAAAGCACGGTTTAGACTGCGGTTTTTACTATGCCTGAGCAGACAATGTGCACTTACTACATATTTGCGGTATCGATAAAATTACCTCCAAGATTAAAATATGCGTCCAAGAGTTTGAAGCTCGTATCTTTGCTCATTTCACCCATACCGACTTCATGCCACTTGTCCCCAATGTTCATGGCACCCAAACAAAGGGGGGAAACATGCACACCGGCCACGGTGGACAGAAGACGGTAGTACCCGAGCTTCGAAGGAGGGGGCGGAGCTTGGTCAAAAAATGCGGAATTCGAAGACCGAGCCTTGGCAGCTTTGGAATCGGATTGAGACATTGTAAACAGATAGAGAGGTCGTCAGAAAGAAGATAGATGGATAGTATGAGGGCTTGGACTTCATACCTATCCCAGCTTGTATTTATAGCGGCGAGGGCTTCGGATGCGCTTCCTGAAGTGCATTGTCTTGCTTGTCTTGCCGAAGTATGCGTATGTGTCTTGAGTAATATTTTGTCTCGGATGCAAGGATTCCACGGCAACTATTCTCCCAGAGACCTGCCAAGAGTAGCTGACAGAGCTTGTGCGTCCACCCGACATAGATGTTTGCTTTGCACATTCCAGAAACCCGCGTCCATTGGGCGAGCGTGTTACAATTTTTGAATTCCATTTCGATGTTGATGTTACAGATCCCGTGTGACTCCAGAAACGGTTGTGGTACCCTTAGGCTCATTAATCATCAATTATTCCGAGTGATCGATAGTGATCGCTGACATGACCATGTCACATTGAATTCAAAAAATGTTCGCACAAACGGATGTGCAACGCACTGCAACCTACTGTAACTGTAACTGTGGGGTATGGATAATAGTCCACGCAACGATGGCGTCGATGGGTGCTTACCAAGTACTTACGCATAGTTCAATACGAGAAACAGGCGAAATTATATCCGGTTCCGTCCCAGCCATATCACAATCACAACCCGTCCAGAGGGACACATCCCACCGAACAGACCACGAAGAAGAAGCCCAACAAGCCTCCTCATCCACATACCTTACCTCTCTCCATTCAACAATCTCATGACTCGCCCTATCCACTGAGCGATCGATGCTATACTCATATACCCCGACATTCCTATGACCAGGGTGCCAGCCTGGGCCCCTAAGATCGGTGACAACCATCCTTGAAAATGTATACATGCTAGCCCAGACACGTATAGTCTGGATCCTTGACTCCTGTGTCTTGAGCTCATGATACGAGCAACGCCGCAAATCAGCGCTGTTGTCCAACGAATTCACCATGCCATGATCGGGTTCGCGGCGGCTGGTGTCAATTATACCTTCCCCATAATTATTGGCAGGTTTTGGTCTTTCCTGACGCCTGTCAAAGGCCGTATAACCAGGGTTTCGAGATGACACTGACTCACGGGTTGTCCTGTGTCTCAACGAAGATGTGCTCCAAGTACCTCAGTATCCGTCACGGAGATCGGTGGATCGAGGATATGCTCTGCTGACTCGGAGGGCTACGAGTAGTACACAAATATCATGCATAAATAAAATTTGCCCGATCCTGTAAATAGTTGGAGGTATTTACGAAGGCCCGACGATCTTCTATTCTGAGACATTTTTAATTCAGGCAACGTTTCCGTCACTGCCCACAGAAGATGGAGTGGACCGCCTCCCTTCCTGGCAAGCTCTCATACTAAACTAGATAAAAGTTTTCGAGGGTATGCTTGAAGACCCGAATGTGAGGATCGACGAATGATGGACTCTTCATAAAGGCTTGCTGGCGTGAAGTGCACTCGAACGTGTTTTACCGGTCTTGTTTTGTAGGTTTGCACTCCCAGTAGTTATCGATTGGGTTGGCGACAAGTGCAGCTGGGCGGGTAGCCCTGGGAAAACCGTCACCATTGTAGACGCTTGTTCCTCCGCATGAGCAATCGCGCGAAAAATTTGCATCGACATGCTTACAGCTAAATCCGGTAGCATTCCCTTGGGCCGCCAGTCCGCGATATTTTGGAAGTTGTAGGGTGAGAGTATCAATATCCGAATCGAAATCGAAGGCTTCGCCACCAGGAATCTTGAGAACGGCTGGTGCTGGCGAAGTAAAAGCCTTGAACTGAACGCGGTGTTCACGAATACTCTGCCTTCGCGCCGGCGTTGCTGGAAGGGTGCGCAACTCAATGAGGTTTGTGTAAAGGGAGATAGCATCTGATACAGGCTTAGAAGCCTGTGCATCATTTACTTGATCTAAGTCTATCTCATTAAGTGGGAAAAAAGAGAGCACTTTGACGAGAGGTCCTCGTTCAGGATAAGTGCGCATTGTGTCCAGATGTGCCGTGGGAGAGCTATAAACAGCCTTTCGTACAATGTCGGTTCTGATAATTCCTTAAGAGTATGGCTTATTTCCGTAAGAGAGTATAAATCTGAGCTTGAGAGACTCCTTGTCGTCGCAGATCAGCGAGAGGATTTTGGGTGGAAGGGCTGGAAACGTGCACTTGGAGGCCTGCCGGAGCGTATCGGCACTGTTCGGAGTCATAAAAATAAAACGGAGAGCATCTGAGATTTAATCGTGCATAGCCAACCGACACGCGACACAAATGCACAATCCGTCAACCGACGCGTTCTGTTAAACCACCCCTCGACGGAGTTGTTTGCTGGCCAGTGCTGTGGTGTGATGTCAAGGGACCAGCTGCGCTGATTGCAGTGCCTAGTGTGCCTTCGTCGCCTTGTGGAATCGCGTGGCTCTCCAACCGACGTGTCTGCCAGGACTCTCGCACGCTGCTTGACTGATGTCTGTCGGGCTGGCGCATGCTCTTGCTGTGATATGCGGGAACCAGCTGCACCCCTATTAATAGTCCGGACGGCCGGATCCCCTACCCGGCTCTCGAACCTTGCTTACGAACCACCACCATTGGGCGCAGAATGGCCGATTTTCCCGCTGAGATTATTGCCCTTATCTGCGACGAGCCTACGCTTTCATGCTCAGATCTATATGCCCTGGCAAGAGCATGCAGGCTCTACAGACCAATTGCCGAACCGCTCATGTACGAGCGTCCATATATATCAGTGCCTCAACATATATGGACATGGGCGGAGATGATGCTCAAATATCCTCAGCGTGGCCCCCAGGTGAAATCTCTGACATTTCGGCCCTTGTCCGACTTCGACTTCTACAGAACTCAGCCCCTCCATCCTGTTGCGGACCATTCCGCCACCCCAGATCACGACGACCACGACCCAGTGTCGTCTGCAAAGATTCATATTCCAGAAGCGATGGCGCTCTGCACCAACCTTATCGCTCTCCATATCCTTGAACCATCAAACCCGAATGAAGACACTCAGATTCATACCCATTTCAGACTATTCTTTGGCGACATTTCGCAATCTCTTTTCCCAAAACTTGAATCATTCCACAACGGATTTTTCAGCCAGGAGCTTCTATTGGACGACGCTCCGATGGCGAGATTCTTGGATGCTACGCCAACCATCACGACCCTCTCCCTTTCGCCTTACCAGGGGTTGCAGAACTTCCCCGACTGGAAAGGGGGCATATTACCAAATCTGAAGACCTTGAGTGCCTCTCCCAAAGTTTTATGCAAGCTCGGATACTCGCAGGAGAGATTGATCTTGCAACAGTGGTTTGCTACGCATGCTCTCAGTTCCCTTTCAGATGCCTCTACAATCACATTCCCACCCGTTTCTCCTCGACCTATCACACGGATTCAAGTAGATGTTTCTGCCATTGCGCCCGTTATATCAGCTCCAGACATGAACCAGTACGAATTAATTACTGGAGGAGGTTTCCATCCTCGTTACCCACTTAGATCGGCCGTCGACTCCCTCAGTCCGTTCAAAAGCACACTGCAGAGTCTACATTTCATCTGGAACTCGGAGTTGGCCTACAGGCAACCTTACTACGTGGCTGGGGAATTGCGTACGGGGGGCTTAATGTCCTTGTTAGATGTCCTTTTGGCCGTTAACGACACGGTGGAGGGGCTGAAGTACCTGAGAATATCGGATTCTGCAAGCAGGGCAAGTCTTTTATAAAGAAAACTGTGCTTCGTGATGCTAATCCACGTATCCACTGCCCTTTCTATAGTATTCAATAATGGACTTCTTTATACCACCATCCGAGACCTCGTTACGTTTATCCTACCCATCAGCCAAAGCCTTCCTAGCACCCCGGAAGAAAAGCTGCTTGGAAATGTTGGTCATAAGGCCTTGCCGGCTCCTCCAGGATCCCTCACTCCGCGAAAATGGCTACACTGCCAATTATTTTTCTGATCATGTTCGCACTTCAAGTTTGCGACCAGAACTTGAAACAGCGACCATCGAAAGCTCCTACACCGAATTACGGACCCATGAATATCGGGTGAGCGCCGTGCGAAGGCTTGCCACGATCTTCCCATCTCTTCGGACTGTCACGTTTGATTTTTGGAATAGCAAGGTCTATGAATACGATGTTTCCGATAAAACGAAGGTGGGAGTCTGTTTAATAAGTGAAGTTGACGAAGAAGCTTGGATGGAGATTTGAGACTGATACACACCGGTCTTGGCCACATTCGCATACACTGGAGAAATTATATCCAAATTTATTGCAACATATTATTTTGATGCCTTGAAACTTAAAGCGCTGAATGCTTCAGAACGATGTCGGCCAACGCCGTCTGAATCAAGCACAAACAAACAAGATCATGATTAGCCCCTGATGCGAGCGTTAAGCCTTGCTGACGAACCACAACCACCGCAGAATGGATACTCTCCCTACCGAAATTGTAGAGCTAATCTGCATAGATGGGACGCTCTCGAGATCGGATTTGTGCTCCATATCCCTTACCTGCAAGCTCTACAGATCTGTCTCTGAGCCTATTCTCTACGTCCACCCCCATATCTCTCTCCCCCGACACATACGGACCTGGTCTGCCACAATGCTCGCCCATCCTGAGCGCGGGCCTCTTGTTAAATCCTTGACGCTCTTTCCCCCGCCTGAATTCGACTTCTACAAGAAGTCCATCTTTCCTTCAACAGGTTCAGCCTCGGATGATCCCAATCCCGATCTGACCTCCAAAACCATCCAAATACCCTCTGCCATCTCTCTATGTACCAACCTCGTTTCTCTTAATATTATGGATCTATCAAACTACACCGGAAGCGACCAGAACCACTTCAGTCTCTTCTTTCGACACAAGGAACAATCCCCCTTTCCAAAGCTCAAGGTCTTCCGCAATAGTTTCTTTACCTTGAAACTACTCATGGACGGCTACCCTATAGCCAGGTTCCTGGACGCAACACCAAGTATCACAACCCTTGTCTTGTCTCCCTACGGATGGCAGGACCTGCCCCATATCTCGAACACGATGCTGCCTAATTTGACGACGGTGAGTGCGTCGGTCAGCGTGTTGCGCAGGTTGGCTGCATCCCAGGAGGGAATCTTAAAATTATCGCTGGACCCACCAAATACTCCAACACCGCCCTCGAATTTGGCTTCTCCGTCTACCTCAGTACCAAAACCCCGCCCAATCACACACATCCAAGTTGACACTTCGGTCACAGGTTCTCATTCAATTGCCGAGTTCGTTGTCTATAGCGTGGCTTATTCTGACCAATACCCTCTGAGCCGAATCATCTCTGCCTTGCCATGGTTCGAAGAGACTCTCAAGAGTCTTCACATCACTTGGGACTCGGAAACGAGCTACAATGGTGACCAGATGTTGCACCACAGAGCCCTAATTAGTCTGATGGAGTTGATAACCAGCGTGACGACAAAAGTAAATGGGTTGAAGTACCTGAGGATATTGGATTGTGGAGGTAGAGTGAGTTCTTTTCTTCCTTACTGTTTTGAGTAACTTAAATGGACTGACCCGCCTATACAGTACTCCATAAGGTACCTATTCGCGAAAGCGCACTCCCCGTTCCCAGAACTGAGCGCAAGCAAGCTCGAAACACTAATCATAAAGCCCTGCCAACGATTATCTCACTATCCAGAACAGAATGATGGCTCTGATTCCAATTCAAAGCTACCTTCGAGCCACGAGCGGCTAGAAGAGATCTTCAAATCGAATGTCAGGGCCTCGTATGCCGAACTTCAAACGCACGATTCTCGGCTAGATGCTGTTCGAACATTCACTTCGATCTTCCCGGCTTTGAAGACAGTTGCATTCGATTTATGGAATGGGAGGGTATTCGAATACTCCGTTCTTCGCTCCAGTGGTAATGCTCCTCCTGAATACGCAGTGTTCTGGGATGCTGAGAACATTCCACCATCTAAAGAGGACGCCACTGGCGACTTAGTCAGGGTGGTAGGTCGGATGGTAAAAGAAGTGGACGAAGAAGCCTGGATGTATATCTAGAGTGACTTCATACTAAAGAAGATCATTCCTTTGCTGTGGTATTAGGATTAGCGATCTGTTCTGTTGACCGACAATCGAAGTCACGGAGTGAATTTGAATTTCAAGAAGACCTACCAATCAACTTGAATTTGGCATGCTAAGTACATTGCTCTCATAATCATTGTGACAGTCCCATGGATGGATGGATGAAGTTTGCGGACGCGCCAGCTAAAAGAGGTTGATGTGTTGGAGCACTGTCATACGGCCGGGATATTTAACCCTTATCCTTACCCAGTGGCATGGCACAGGCTGGAGCATCTGTTGGAACTACTCGCAACAAAAGAAGTACAGTTTTTAGACCAAGAAGCTCGACCTTTCAGTGATGGCCGGCGGATTCGGAACATGAAGTTGAAGGAATGGTAATGTACATACGGAAAGGCGAGTACGTCAGAGTGTGGGTGCAGAAATTCCAGAAAGTCACATTGGTACCTCCATTGGAAGTTATGTTGTTATCTCTCCCTGTTTGCCATGGACCGATAGAGCTCTCCTTTGAATATATAAAGACCGATGTTGACAATCAGAGCTAAACCTCCACACCAGCGAACCACTCCCGACCACGCAGCTTATCGCAACAATGGGATACGACGGAGTACCTCAAGCTCATAAACTCTTCACTCGCAAGGCTGTTGGTAAACTCCAATTGCAGCATCGAGTCGTGCACGCCCCTTGCACGCGATTTCGGGCCACGAAGCGCGACCACATACCAGTCGTGCCCCTTGTGAAGGCGTATTACGAACAACGGGCAAGCATCCCGGGCACCCTTTTGATTACGGAGGCAACAATTATTGCCGATGAGGCTGGAGGCATGGATTATGTCCCCGGTATCTGGAACGACGACCAAGTCAAGGCTTGGAAAGAAGTAAGCAACAGCAATGCGTTCATTGAAAATAACCTCCGGAAATACTCATGAACGTGTCAATTACAGATCGCCGATGCAGTCCATGCCAAGGGCTGTTATATCTTTGTCCAGCTCTGGGCTCTAGGACGAGCTGCCCACCCCGGTATACTGCAGGAAAAGGGCTTTCCTTATGTTTCCGCTTCCCCCATTCCCCTTGTAGAGGGAAGGGTTGAAGGCGCTGTTCCGCATGAGTTGAACATCGCGGAAATCAAGAAGTACGTTGAACTGTTTGCGACAGCGGCTAAACGCGCTGTATTCGATGCTGGGTTCGACGGCATAGAGATCCATGGTGCGAATGGGTACCTGGTTGACCAGTTTATCCAGGACGTCAGCAATAAGCGCACGGACGAGTATGGAGGGAGCATAGAAGCTCGTAGCAAGTTCCCACTGGAGATTATCAGTGCCATTGCTGACACGATAGGCGAAGATAGGACTGCCATTCGTTTGAGCCCATGGTCCGCATACCAAGGTACTTACTACTTGTTGGTTGTTTCGGGACATTCCGCCATTTGACACGCGCTCGAATTAGAAATGAAGATGAAAGCGCCAGTTTCCCAGTTTGCCTACATTGTGGAGAGGCTGGCGTCATTTCATCCCAGCCTCGCTTATTTGCACTTCGTCGAACCTGAATCAAACGCCGCAGGGGAACGGCACCCAGCTGAAAGCAACGACCCTTTCAGAAAGATTTGGTCTCCTCACCCATTCGTCACTTGTGGTGGCTATACCAGAGACACAAGGCGATCTAATTGCCTTTGGACAGTCCTTCATTGCAAACGTGGGTCATCATTTCTAGGCTCATTAAAAGAGGAGCTATACTAACCATGGACGTTCAGCCCGATTTGCCCTTCCGCTTGCGCGAGAATTTGCCGTTGAATGTACCAGATCCCAGTACATTCTATTTGCCAGTGTCAGGAAAGGGATATATTGACTATTCCTTCGCTAAAGAAGTCAAACAATAGGAGATGACTAGATAAACTACGCTAGCATATTTACTCGGAAGGTAGTAAACATGATAAGCACGTAATGCTGGAAGGACATATGGAGGTTGTTTTCAGCTTTGGTTATAAGAATCCATATACATAACGAGAATAGAGAAAGAGGATGAATCATATGATTGAGCATCGAAGTGAGGCAAGTGATGACAAGACCTAAAAGGCAGAGTGAGAGGCGGCACGATGGGCGCTTAAATAACCATACAGGGGAAATATGTCTATCCGCTTAGTTTTAAAGGCATATTGGCTTGTTGACTTTGACGACACACTGGTTGATAGGGCGGCAAGTTCAGAATTCGATGATAATGAGAAAGGATAGTAAACGCACCCAAATAAAGGATGGCAAACCGCGATATCGAATTGGTTGATTGGGTGCAAGAATAGTCTGAATCCGAGGCACAAGGAAGGACTTCACTTTCGTAATTGGGTTGCAACTGCGTCTATACGAGATGGAGAGGTTAGCACTGAGGCCAGGAAACGGCAAAGAAATAACACGACTTGAATTTGAGAACAACCGGCCTCTATGGTTGGTGATTAGATAAAGAAGTTGGATGCATTGAAACAGCAACTTACATCAAGGGGTACCACTCGCCTTGCAGTCTCATAAAGCAACTTCTACAAGAGTCAACCCATAACATCGCCGCTTCTACCAGTGCTCCTGGGCTTAAGCCCCACAAAGGCAAGGACTGATCTTAAGTCGCACCCGGCATGCACAGAACAAAGGCCCAGACACAGGCAACAACTGCCAACTCCCTCCGCCGGTGCAATACTCGAGGAGAGAAGTTGGAATCGCTGGAGCTCACCCCACGCCCAGACGAAATGGTGCCCCGCCAACCGTCGTCTGCGACATGAGACAAAGCTCGAAACAGACCAGACAACTCGCGCGCATCTACCCGACTGCTGCTGCCCCCCGAGGGAGGTGAGTGAGACAGAGTAGACCGTGTGGGCGGTGCACAGGTATGTTTCCCCCTTCCATCGTGTGGAAACGTCCAGTAAGGGGTTGCTCGGGATTTATGACACTTGTTGTTAAGGAGGCAGGGTGCTGTATGCCAGAGTGCTAGCATGCGATGGGCGTACCATATGACGGGGGTGGGTAACAGCGACCATATAGCGATAGAAAGGGAAGGGCGAGATCCACATGGATAGCGTAGGGGATGGCGGGTGATGTTTCGAGTGGGCAGGAGGAAGCCTCAAAGGGTTCTTGTGATAAGTAGCTGGTCAACCCGTGAAGAGGCGGGATCGACTGCAGCTGGGTTTAAATAGGCAAACATAGGGGACCCACAGGAGAAATCGGACTCAAACCACCGGCTAGACACTGCTGAAATGACGTCCGAAAAACAGTCATCCCCAGCCTCATTCGGAATCACTGTAAGGCTGAGCTCCTCCGTTTCAGAAACTCCGTTCTGACGGTTGACCACGAGGCAGCACAAATATCTTTCCCCCCAATAATAAAGTCAATGGAAGAGTGCTGCGGTCTGATCGATAGGCCAGTCGACGGAGTATAAAAGCTAGTGACTCGAGAGGCACGTGGATAAAGAAAATGACATTTGCGAATGTGCCAGGCCCGCCATTTCAGATTTGTCTTGATCTTCAATATACAGACACCAACGAGCAGTAGAACTGCTCGAGAGGGGCCCGAATAACGCATCGTATACCGTGCTGCAGGTCTTTTTCGTGGTGGGCAAGAACCGAGGGGGTCAGTTTTGGCTTGGCAAAGACTCGGAACGGACCGAGTCGCCAGCCCTCTCCCAGGATCTTCGTCGTCACCTTATAAATTGAGGTGTCTCCAGCCTGGTGGGAAGCTCTATATATTCAAATATGGCATAATACACGTATTCTGTCAGTCACATCGGCCGCAGATATCTCGCTCGACCCGCAATCTCGAATCAAATCCTATCAGCGTTCTTGCACTATCCGTACATCCTGCCCTCCGCTTATTGCATCTATTTGCTTGCGTAGCCGCCTTGAGTTGCTATGTCAGCGGTAATATACCTCCACAATAATACTTACCAGAAGCAATAAAGTCACTAGAAGCATGATGCGGAGCGGAATCATCGACAATCATCTCCGCTTAACCTTGGTAGAAGTGCTGCAGGACCCAGGTCGCCGCATTTGGATACCCACTGGCACCAGCACGTAACACATTATCCCTTCACGCACAACTTCCCGGACAGTGCCCAGTATGTCAATGCCTATTATAAGTCTGACAAATGCCTCTGACATCCGTTGATCGCGGTAGGCGCTGAGTTGGTGGTGGCCGAGTCGAGAGAACAGACGAGACCGTGTCTTTGATGTTTTAAAGCAGAGATAGACTATGCTAGCTGTCATGCTGACGTGCTGGAGTATTGTCATGATTTCTCAGGATGTCAGCTGGCCTGCAAAGTCTTGCGCGACTTCGAAAATAGAAGCAGAGCCTTTGTTTGCCAGGAAGCCGGTCTTTTCGGCAGCGCTGATCGCAGTCGCGCTTGCAACGGAACAAGGACGTAACCAACCACTGCCAAGTTGACTGTGAGTTCAATTCTTAGGCGCTTAACAGAGCTGTGGCTTTCTCGTTATGCGCCTACTTAGCAATCTGGAGACGATGGTACTTTCCGAGTTGAAGCCATGTTCCATAGCCTCTTGCGAGCCATAAAGTATTGAGAGATACATGTTCAGAAAACGTTGTAAAAAGGGCTTTACTTCGCATGGAGCCCTATGCCGGCAGCCCAAACGTCAATCATGAGAAGAACAAGGACGAGACCTTGGCATGGGAATATATGTCGATCTGACCTGTTAAAAGCCGCATTTGGGTTAGGAAGCCCCAAATGCGGAAATAGGGCTTGCTGATCAAGCGCGTAATACGTTTTAGCTAATTGGGCTGCTCTTGCTAAGTCTCGATTGCAAATCGTCTCGTTACCCCTGCCTTTCACCATGAGTTAGTTTGGGGGTATATAAAGACCTATGCCTCTGAACAGTTTGACAACAACAACCCCTAAGCCTCTACAGCAGTAACCCACTCCTGACCAAAAGACTATAACAATAATGCCAGGATACGACGGATTATCCAAAGGACAGAAGCTCTTCAGTCCCAGGACTGTCGGCAGACTCCAGCTGCAACACCGAGTCGTCCACGCCCCCTGTACCCGATTCAGAGCGACGAAACGCGAGCATGTACCAGTCGTTCCCCTCGTAAAGGCCTACTACGAGCAACGGGCTAGCGTCCCCGGTACACTCTTAATCACGGAAGCGGCCATTATTGCCGACGAAGCTGGAGGCATAGAGCATGCTCCTGGGATTTGGAGCGACGACCAGGTCAAGGCCTGGAAAGAGGTCTGTTCCGCCTTCACAGATAATTATTGACTGCAAAATGCTCATGAAATTCGGATGGCAGGTCACCGACGCAGTCCATGCCAAGGGATCGTATATCTTCGTTCAACTCTGGGCTATGGGTCGAGCGGCGCACCCAGGTATCTTAAAGGACAGAGGATACCCATATGTATCAGCCTCCGCTATCCCGCTTTCCGAGGGCCGGGTTGAAGGGGCTGTTCCTCGAGAATTGAGCATCGCGGAAATCAAGAAATACGTGAATCTCTTCGCGACAGCGGCTAAACGCGCCGTCTTCGAAGCTGGATTCGACGGTATAGAAATTCACGGTGCCAATGGATACCTGGTGGACCAGTTTATTCAGGATGTCAGCAATAAGCGCACGGATGAGTATGGAGGAAGCGTTGAGGGTCGTAGCAGGTTCCCGTTGGAGGTCGTCGGTGCTATTGCTGATGCTATTGGAGCTGGGAGGACTGCTCTTCGCATGAGTCCGTGGGCTTCGTATCAAGGTATGTTTGCTGTGTGCCTTTAATACGCGCTTTCAATCTGATAAGTTCCCCTAAGACATGAGGATGAAAGACCCGATCCCACAGTTCTCTTACATCTTGGAGAAATTGGCGGAGTCACACCCTGATCTCGCTTATGTCCACCTTGTGGAGGCGTCGATTGGGTTACAGGGCCCCCCTCCGGCAAATGAAAGCAATGAACCTTTTAGAAAGATTTGGGCCCCTCGTCCGTTCATCACTTGTGGTGATTATACCCGAGATACCGCTATCGAGGTCGCGGAGGCGAAAGGAGATTTGATTGCTTTTGGCCAGTTGTTCATTGCCAATGTAAGTGAATCTTGGCTAGCTCAGAATTATGCGCTGATTATTGGAATGTTGCAGCCTGACTTGCCATTCCGCCTTCGCGAGAACCTTGAGTTGAATGTGCCAGATATGAGTACCTTCTATACCCCGGAAGCGGAGAAGGGCTACATCGACTATCCATTCTCAAAAGAGTTCAAGGCCTAGAATACATTGGTGTTCACTTTCTTAGCCACTAGTAGGGTTCCTGCCACCTATAGCGTCAGTCGGTATCAGGAGTCCGTTGTCGATATCGACGTAGTTTCTTTATGATTTATTTTATTGTAGCTATGCAATAGCAAACATATCATCTTTGACATCTTCGCGCTCTGAGGTGTTTGATGGTCGGCTCTAATTACAACTCTGCTTCCACCTGAAAAGGAGATGAGTGATGTATATGGGGACTCATGGCGAGGAGATGAACCGTGTAAGAGTTATTCAATGATGGAGGTCGTGGAAGCATGGACGTGCAAACATCACTTGGTGGTTCGTCGAAGCAATGTGCCCTTTAGTTTGCGAATAGCAACGAACATGACTCCATGAGTGTCAGTACCACAGTCAGATACTAAGGAGGGAAGTCGTCACCTTTAAGTCCTGGCGCATGCACTAGAGTCGATCGTCGGCTAACCCTGGGAGTTGCTCGATGGTAGTTTGACCTATTCATGTCGTTTCTGTGGTGCCACTCGATTAGCAATCTCATACAGCAAACTCCCACAAGAGTTAACCGAATACATCGCCGCTTCTACCAATGTTCCTGGGCTTAAGCCCCACAGAGGCAAGGATTGACCTGAAGTCGCACCCGGCATGCACAGAACAATGGCCCAGACACAGGCAACGGATGCCAACCCCCTCCGCCGGTACAATACTCGAGGAGAGAAGTTGGAACCGCTGGAGTTCATTCCATGCACAAACGAAACGGTGCCCCGACAACCGTTGTCCGCGACACGAGACAAGACTCGAACAGACCAGGCAACTCGCGCGCATCTACGCGACTGCTGCTGCCCCCCGAGGGAGGTGAGTGAGACAGAGTAGACCGTGTGGGTGGTGCACAGGTGTGTTCCCCCCTTCCATCGTGTGGGAGCGTCCAGTAAGGGGTTGTTTGGGATTTATGGCCCTTGCTGTTCAGGAGGTAGGGTGTTGTATGTTAGAGAGATTGCTAGCATTAGAGAGGCATCCCATGTCGAGCTAAAGCCATAACGTTGATTCCCAGAAGGGACCCTGAGATAGGAAGACGAGCTCGAAGCCGGTCAGAGGCTCAACCTATAGAGAGACTGAGCAGCTGGGTGGGCTTATATAGACCCTCGGGAGATGGTGTCTGAGTCAAAGCAACGTTAGACTTCCACAGCCTTTCAGAACATGGTCGGCTCGGTTTAACCAGTCTCATAGCCCTGAATATTTCTGAGTCAATGATTAACTTAGTCACTACTGAAGTCCGTCGGTGGCGGCCCCTATCTCGGGTGGCGAGGTGATGGCGGAGAGCGATTGGGCGCGGCGAAAACCGGAATGCTCTCACGGTGTGCGGATTAGACAATCCCATCATTCTGGTTTTAGGCTCCCCCCATTACGACCTACCTGTTCACCGACAAAACAGCCTCGCAGCTCGCGTCGACGACGACCGGCCACCATCGAAGCGCGTCCACCCACAAACCCCCCGCGCAGTTGCGGGTGAGATATGGGGGCAGGCCAGAAGAAATGGTCTACAGACAGTATGATCGGTGCGTTCGCAGCGTCTTCTGGAGCTTTATCGGATGATTGGCTGATTATTTTTTGTGCTTGGGTGTGTTTAATCTTAATGTTTAGCTGGAGCTGGGGGTGGCCTCGTAGCTAGCATCGCGACGTGTCCCCTCGATGTGGTCAAGACGAAGCTGCAAGCTCAGCGAGCCGTCCAGGGTCAGGAAGGATACCAGGGCTCTCTATGTGCGTACTGGTAATCACGGTGTGGCGCCAGGCTCCAACTGACGTGATGACTGTGGTTTTACAGCAACTGTGAAGACGATTCTGCGTGAACATGGAATTCGAGGACTATATCGTGGCCTGGGGCCTACCATCCTCGGATATCTTCCGACTTGGGCCATTTATTTTGCTGTGTATGATGGAATTAAGTCGTATTTCGGGGCACCGCCGCTGGGGGGACCCGATACTCGCAGCAACACCCGCAAAACCGACCGAATATATCCAGCTGCGCAGGTGAAGGGCTATCAGCCTGTGATGAGGGAACATTCGTGGTCGTTGCACATATTGTCTGCGATGACTGCCGGAGCGGCTAGTACTATCTGTACTAATCCGTTGTGGGTGATAAAGACTAGGTTTATGGTGCGTTTTACGTCCTTTACACTCCCTCAGGTTCTGACGCCACACCCAGACCCAAATGCCAGGCGAAAGGCGTTACAAGCACACTCTAGATGCAGCTCTCACGATATACCGAACGGAAGGGCTCAACGCTTTCTATCGTGGGCTTCTTCCTTCTCTCCTCGGAATCCTACATGTAGCAGTCCAGTTCCCGCTCTACGAACAACTCAAAATCCTAGCGAAGGGAGATTCGGACAAACCGCTCTCCAGCAACTCCATTTTGATGTGCAGTGCCGTCTCCAAGATGACCGCCTCGATTGCTACGTATCCGCACGAAGTTATACGGACACGACTACAGACGCAGAAACGACCCATAGCGGAAATGTATCATATGTCGTCAGATGGGATGATTAGCAGGCCTAAAGGTGGAATTATATATACCACTAGGAAGTTAATCGTGAAGGAGGGGTGGACTGGGTTGTACAAAGGGTTATCGGTTAACTTGTTGAGGACTGTACCGAACAGTGCGGTGACTATGTTAACGTGAGTAGGGCCACTTGATGCTACCGTGTCCCACCCGCTGTCCTTATCGTACTAACCACTTCGCTGTGTTGCAGGTATGAACTGCTGATGCGCCATTTGGCAGAATCTCGCGCAACTGCGTCATAGCGTAAGGTCACCGCTCGACCTTCACTTTTCTACAAGGTGGTGCGGTCTCGTACCTCCATTGGCGCTGTTACATGCCTACGCGCCTTCACGACGACATCCTCAACATCGCCTCACGGTTTACGCTATAACATCTCGCCATCAAGCCCGTCCCACATCTCGAGGGATTTATCTTGGAAACAGTTCGATTTGATATATTGCCACGATGTAGATGGTTTTATCACATCAAGATTCCAAGGATACAAAAAGGAACGGAGTGTCTCCACTGCTAGCCTCCCACGTCCAGTTTTAAGGGTTGCTGGCCCCATTTGCGCCTTGTCTCCTATTTTCAAGGCTCTTTTCTCTAGATTGCTGTTGGATGAACACTGACGCCCAAGATGTCGGCCACCTTGTTCCATACTTCAGCTCCCCCATTCATTGCATGGCCATGGTTCAACGCATTGAACGCACAGAAGAGATGTTCACGTTTTTTCCTGTTATGATTCGACGTGTGTTTCATTCATTGTTCACGGACTTTGCTATCATTCTGCCATTTGAACCATTCACAACTTCATTACTTTACCATATCGTTCTTTTTATACCATTGGTTAACTTGTATCTATACTCTTATGTATCGTTGTATACATTGATTCGTTCGTCCGTTTCGCGTGACGGGCGGGTCCTTGCAAATGGTGGAAGGAAATGTCAATACGAATACGATTAGTTGAGCGAGCGTGGTTGGGGACAGCAGTCAGTCTTTGCAAGCAGGTATCATGTATATCATGGAGGAGGGATAGTTTATTTGGAGAGTTCCAACGACCATAAGACTCTTTCGTCTATTCTGTAGGTATACACGCCCTGTTGTGTATCCAATCTGTACGCCAAAAGCTGTTAGAGACGCGACAGGCACGCTTGACTCGACCATTAGACTTGCCTATGCTCACGTCCTCCAAGTGGTCATCAAAGTCTCCGAATTGCAGATGCAGGCTCTTATCTTTGACATAGGAGCGTACTTTGGACGGGAGATCTGGGGAAGCGAGTCGGATTTGTGAGGATTGGGAGAAAGGTTCTGGTTGGGCTACGCGTTTCCATTGGGATTCTGAGCGTGTCCAGATCTGCAGTGTCGTTCTCTTTGTTAGCTGGTATAGATTAAGATCTATATGTGGGTAGAACGCACGTTTAGAGCGGGTTTGTCGGTTCCGAAGTCGTCAGGGTCGATCTGTGTCCCGTTTAGTTTCGGTATAGGCAGGATAGGAGAGGGATAGGCGTACCGTTGCAGCGAAAGCGTCAGGGAACTTTTCTTTTATTCTTTGAGCGATGAGTTCGCCTACGGATCCTAGTCCTCCTGATTCACCGAGGGAGGCACGCGCTTGGTAGTATCCGATGACTTTGAGCCCGGATTCTGTGGCATATTGGCTTGCCTTTTTTGTCATTGTCGAAAGGGTGTTAGTAGTTGGATTTACGGGTCATCTCTATCAACTCACCAAATCCAGTCCAATCTCCATCATAGGACTCAGACTTGTCCAGTGGTGGAGGAGGGGGATAGCATCTTCCACCTCGATAGGGCTCCCGGTACTGCCCTGTTTACCTACGAAGACGCCATTAATGGAGCGGTGTGGGTGTTTTGCTGCGTGAAAGTAAAGTTTGAGGTAGGCTTTTGAGGAGAAGGTTAGAGTTGGAGGCATGGCAATTGTATTGAATTTGGATGTTGTGGGCGGATGCAAGCCGACGGTTGTGGGAATTTGGACCCTTGAACAGCCCTGAACCTCTTGGACTGTGACCGCCATCATCGAGGCCCACAACGATCCTTTGGCTTGCGTTTTGCGACTCGGAGGCTGGCTTAACTACTGGATTTTTACTTTTCTGTCGAGAATGTTTATGGTATCTGGACTAGAGGCCTCGAGGGACTATGGGGTTATGGATGACCAAATTTTCGTCGACAATTCACGGGCGACCATCTGACTGGTTCGTCGGTAACAGAGAGTCTCTTGCGGATAGGGCTACAGAATCATAGGCAACGACTGTTCTGGCATCCGGATATGGTTACTCAGTGCTCTGGCCGTTCGTATGGCCTGACCGCGACGTCTGACGACGATGCTCGGACCCTTACCCCCACCCGAGCACTTTCGGCTATCAACGGACTCAATGGTCTCCTCTTGTTGCCCATTGCCTTCTTCTGGAAAGCCACTGCACAATTATCACCACGAACTTGCCGAAATTAAAGGTGGGAGCCTTTCATCAGTGGCATCCTGAAATGCCCGATTAGGAAGGACTCCAGCGACGCTTGTAGTGTACTTAAAGGGTGGGACTGGCGGTCTCTCTTGCCATCGCTTTCCCTCTTGTCATTGCTTTCCTTCTTGCCATCGCTTTCCCTGCTCTCGCCATCGCTTTCCTCGCTCTCCCCAACTATGCAGAACCTAATCCCAGTACAAGAACAGCCTATTTATAACCCGACGTTGAACGTCACTATTAATATGTCTATCCCAACCAACCCAGACTTCACAGCTTGCTCCACCGCCTTCACTCCTTCCAATCACGATCCCACCTCTCCGTTCCTGGAAGATCTCATGATCATCGACACCGTGGGGGTGGATAGACCCGCTTTCAATATGGACAATGGCCGACACGACGACAAGGCTTGTGATATCGACCACACTAGCGCCAAACCGCAAAAGAAACTTTCACGGGACTACCAACCCTTCAAGGATATCCCGCCTGCTATCATTCAGAGCATGCACAATACTTGGGTACCTCTTTCAGACTTGGCAAAGCTGGTGTATTTGGCACGGTCCTGGAGTAATATCGACGAGGTCAGAGTGATTCTAGAACTCGATGCGACCTGCTATGATTCGTATGTCGAGTCACTAGTTACTGCTCAGGATGACGAAACATGGATTCATTCAATGGATCCTACTATGACTTCCCATGACAAGGCTGTGTTTCTTTTCACCCGTACGCTGCAGCATTTTGGATCCTTTGAGGTGTATATCGAGAAAGCACCGGTCTGGTATAGACACTTTCACGTTGCTGTAAGGTGTACGCCGCTCTCTGGTTCTAATTCTGGTTCTGTTCCGGTTTCTCCAGAGTCTAGCATGCGTACGAGGAGTAATTCGCCTCAGTCGAAGGCCGTTGTTCGCTTCTCGAGTGTTCTTATGGGCCCCACTTCTTCAGCATCCCTTGCCAGTGCTACTGTCGATTCTGCTGAGGGCATCCCATTTTGTGTCAGAAATACTCTATCCCCGTTCTCTGTGTCTACATCTACCCTTGAGTATGTAGATCTTGACAAGAACTGTGACATGAATCAACGGCCCGCAGAAGAAATCCCATTTGTGTGCTATGAAAGGTATCGAAGAACCCCAAAGAAGAAAAAGACTTCTTTTGGAAATAGCCCAGAAGTTTTGCACTTTCATGCGATGAACCTTGATCGTAGTGTTATTAACAAGCACCATACCTGGACGGAGGATATGATCATGGACCTCGTGCATGCTTTTGTGTTGCGGGCTGCTTCTGCGCCTGTGCACGTTAAATCTTACGCTGGAGACTCTGACGATTCTGAGCTTGCTCTTTCGGATGAAGATGTTCCTGGTTCTAGCGTCGATGCTCTGTCCACTGATGTTCCCTTCAATGGGAGAATCAAAGGGAATGACTTGCTGCATTCCACGTTTACTGACACCGAGTCGTCTTTCTCGATGATTGCTTTCCCTTCTGTCGAGTGCCCTGTCTCTGAAAGTATCCTTGATAAGGATATCTCGCCTTCAGTCGGGAATGCTGCAAATGCGAAGCCGAACCCTATGCCTGAAACTATATATTCCATTAATGTCCTTCGACAATTTGCAGAAGCGGTCTTGGAGCGATTTGACGGACGGGATGTCTATGCTATGTTTCAAGCCAGATTCGAAGTTTGTCTCGTGGGAACCTTTGCGGCTTCTTGGAGCGAGGTACGTCTGTCTGCTTCTTGTAGTTTCTTGATAATCCTTACTCACGTTTCATTGGTATGTTATTTAGAGATGCCTTTGGTCGCTTGCCTATCCCAGACACGCAGGATCGGCTGAAAATTATGTGAAATACCTCAAATCTTCGCTCAACCTTGCCAAGTTTATTGGTGAATGTGCCAGTACCCATCTCGTTGGACATTCGCTCGTTGGGGGCTGTTTGACCCTCTTGATGCACCAGGTGAAAAGAAGTCGAGAACGAACAGATGGCGCGCTACCCTTCAAAATGGAACCGTGTGAGCGGGCGATGTTTTTAGCGGGGTGTATGGAGGCCATTTATTGGATTGTTGCTTCGAGTGGTGGGGAAGGAGTTTTTGAAGATGGGTGGACCAGGGAAGGTACCAGGTTGAAACGCTCCAAAACTCAGGATATATTGGCGTTTATTGGTGTTTTGAGGGAGTGTTTCCCGGGTGACTCTGCGCCCGACAATGCGACGGCAGAGGATGGGCGCCGGGGTATGGAAATTGATGCGAGTCGTGGTTCGGGTTCGGGTTGTACTGTTGAGGAGGATGGGTCAAGGACTCGATGGCACATTGGCAAGAGCATACTAAGAAATGCACAAAAATGCGATGAACATCGATCCAGGAACAAAAATTCTGATAAAGAAGATGAGGATAAAGGGAAGGATGCCTCGTATTGGTTCAAGGAGATTATGCGGGTTATCAAGGATATTCTTGAAGCTGACAGCAAATAATCTTCATACATGGTTCCTCGTTCTGTGTTGTCTGCGGTCTTTGGTGTCGGTTTGGACCACCTCTCCCATGCACATTGGCTTGAACAGGCAGGCCGTAGGAGATGACCTGAATGAGGTAGCCACGGCATCCACTGACTGGGACAGCCCCGTTAATTTACAAAACCTACAACCCTAGGTATACGAGGACAGCCCTATGCTTCACTATTTATGATTTATGGCGAACTACGCTATTATGATTGGACTATGTACTTCAAAATACTTTCTCTTCTTATAGCCATGGATCTCTTTCATATGTGTTTTTACATAGCTCGAGGGACAATCTGAGGGTATTTGTGGCGAATGTAGGGGCCTCCTGTTATGAGTTTACGATAGGGGCTATCTCGGACGATGCGGCCCGTGGGCCACTCCGAGTCGCCACTAAGCCATTTGTTTCGCCTCGCCATTGCCTCGCCACGAAAAATGGCTACAAGACGGAGGACGATGCGTTATCCGCGCTCCACTAAGGACTTTGTGCCAACCTATAGATGTCAGCGCGAAGGTGCAAGGACGGAATGCCAAAGGCGGATGTGGCGAGCTCGCAGAATGTGGCCATAGTCCGACTTTCTCTACGCGCCTACAAAATCCTCTGAGTCACCGCCTTTTATACTCCAACCGGCTTATCGAGCAGACAGCAGGCTTCTATCGATTCTAGCTGGATGTTCCTCTAGCTGGTTCTCTCATGTCGGAGAAATAAATCTGTGTCACCTCATGGCCAACCGTTAGGGCGGAGTTTCTGAAAGGACGATCTCAGCCTCAGGCTGGGGAATGTCAAAGCTGACTGTTTATAAATTATTGCGCGTCATTTCCGCTGTGGCTGGCTGACGTTTGAGTCTGATTTCTCCTGTGGGTCCTCTATGTTGGCCTATTTAAACCCAGCTGCAGGCAATCCCACCTCTTCACGGGTTGACCACCTACTTATCACAAGAACCCTTTGAGGCTTCCTTCCTGCCCACTCGAAACATCGCCCGCCATCCTCTACGCTATCCATGAGGATCTCGCCCTTCTCTTTCTATCGCTACATGGTCGCTGTTACCCGCCACCATCATATGGTACGCCCATGGCATGCTAGCACTCTCTGACATACAGCACCCTACCTCCTGAACAGCAAGTGTCATAAATCCTAAGCAACCCCTTACTGGGCGTTTCCACGCGATGGAAGGGGGGAACATACCTGTGCACCGCCCACACGGTCTACTCCGTCTCACTCACCTCCCTCGGGGGGCAGCAGCAGTCGGGTAGATGCGTGCGAGTAGTCCGGTCTGTTTCGAGCTTTGTCTCATGTCGCAGACGACGGTTGTCGGGGCACCGTTTCGTCTGGGCGTGGGGTGAGCTCCGGCGATTCCAATTTCCCTCTTCGAGTATTGCACCGGCGGAGGGGGTTGGGGGTCGTTACCTGTGTCTGGGCCTTTGTTCTGTGCATGCCGGGTGCGACTTAAGGTCAATCCTTGCCTCTGTGGGGCTTAAGCCCAGGAGCACTGGTAGAAGCGGTGATGTTATCGGTTGGCTCTTGCAGGAGTTGCTGTATGAGACTGCGAAGCAAGTGGCGCTGTGACTAGTGTGAGTTTCTGTTATGCTGTCTCTCACTTCTTTATCTAACCGTCGATCCCAGGCGCGATCTAGTACTCGCCTGCGTTCAACCGTTCAGTGCTACACTCACCCAAATCGTGACGGTGCTTCTTCGACAATTGCTTACCTTTGCTGACACTTACATCTGCTAGGTATCCATGCGATCTAACTGCACACCCTTCCGATTGGTAACTCAGGAGTGAGCTTGCGCCTGAAACTAACCAATACCCCTGCATGCATTACTCTATATCATGCTCTGCTCAGACAACTTTCGGACTATGATCGTAGAATCAACGTCTCAAGCCTTCAAACCATTGACCACTGGCATCCCGTTCAACAGAGCAAGTAATCGCCTTGACCACATTCTTCCGTGAGTTTATCCCGTTGCCAGTCATACTTCCTCTGTCCGATGCATAGTAGAAGTACTAGACCCACCGGGGTCGTCATCTAGGATACCTATTTCTCCCCCTTTCTCTTTGTTATGCTATGTATATTTTTAGTCTCGTAGTAGAACAAATCCGCGAAAACGAGTCGCTATGTCGAAATGTTATTGTTTGGAAGTACCGTGATACGCGTTAAAAAGATTGACATCACTTCTCTTCGTCTCCACTTAGTTATCGACCCGATACAGGGATGAGTTCGTTCAAAGTTGACTGCATGCACTCATAAGCCTGTAATATTAGTTGCAAGAGGAGCTGTGACCTCCCACTGCAGCGTCAGATTAATTTTGCCCTGGGCTGGAAGCTCACAAATCCATTCCAGCTTCCCATCACTTCCCAAATTGTCCAGGTCGACCTCAGAAGCAATATCATCCACACCATCCCATTGAGCCACTATCCCCGAAGCTACGCGAAGAGGTGGAGGAACTTTAATGCCTAATTTGTTTTGATGCTCCTCCGCTTTTCCAAGTTTACTGAACAACTTGGACGCTGAGGAAATCTTCGAGTTGGAAGGCGGAGAGTTTGTTGCATTGGCATTATTGCCTCCACCTGCATTTCTCTCTGACGGCGACAGGAGAGCAGGAAAAATAAGCTTGACATTTATAGTAGCATCTTCGGACACGGCGATTTGGTCGAGCACCTTGAGGTTCGATATTTCGGATGCTTTGGTGTTGTGGAGAGTGATGCGTTGGGTGTACGAATAGACGCGTGACTTCGTCATGAATCCTGTCGATGTGACTTTCTTTGAAATTGGGGGATAGGTAACGCGAATTGACGGGTCGAATCTGAGAAAATGATGGTTATGAGCACAGAGGAAACAGAGAAAACGACCGTGAATGGGAGACTTACCCGAGAGAACAATCAAAGGTTTCTTCCGGGCTTACAGAGGGAATATCTGATTGAGAAATAAAACTACTGTCGACATAGATGCTGGCAGGGCCGCTGAGGAGCGTGTAATCTGATTTGTTCTTTATGACGGCCTATAATGCCCATTGTAAGGGCCTCAATGGATGATCTACAGCTGAGGTGAACTCGGCATACCTTAAGGTGAACCTTCAACATTTTCTTCGGTATGGCCACCCATTCCATGTCAGCATCAAGTGACAAGTTCACAATAGTCACATAGTGAGGATCGCCATCGCTCGGGATTGTCATTAGCCCAGGGACGGTGAATGTTGCAGTAATGTTTCCTCTGCTCGAGACATCCAACGGTCTATATTGTATGGCTTGAGGCCTTGCAATCATAGGAGCTGGCGATCTGGATCTGGATCTGGAGCGCCTGCGGGGAGATCGTGACCGGGAACTTGATCTTGATCTACTCAAGTGCAAGACCATTGGTTCCATTGGTTGGGGGAGTCTTGCGGAGGTGGGTGTTATCGTAATAGGCATAGAGCTAGTGGCAACAACTCGCGGTCGCTCTGCATAAATTGTCCAGCGATTAAGAGATGGAAATTGAGCGTCAAATGATGGCGCTGCAGTCTCGAGGCTAATGGGCACATTTGTCCAGTCCTAGAGGGAGAGTGTGTCAGGAGCACCATATTCAATGCCGAACTGACATAGGTTCCTGGATGACGTACCTCTCCAGTCCATTGTATGATTACGCCTTTATAGGTTAAGGCCACCGGTTTCTCCTTTGTCTGCATGTTTACTCGAATGTCATACGCGGGTGACCAGGTTGCGCTGGATACCGCTACAAAAAGAACGTTAGTATCTGTGATAATAACAGGCTGGAAAACGTTGTACCGTAGATGAGCGCTATCTCAACCTCTGCTTCAACTTCGGAAAAGATTCCGATACTGGCTTTGATACACAGCTTGCTGTTCGCCTCAGAACCTTGCTCCGATACAGCCTTTCCTTCGCGGATTTGCTGTTTCAAACTTTCCTTTTGAGCTTCGAGTTCTGTAATCTTGTTATCGAGCTTCTCAGCGGTGCTATCATAGCTGTCGACAATGTCTTGCAGTGCAGAAACATCTGTGTGCTCAGATCGGAGACTTCCAATGTAAGTCTCAATGGCATTGAGAGCCTTTCGTGCGCGTGTGAGAGCTTTGTAAACTTTTGTCAATTCTACGTCGAGCCTGCTGACTTGTTCGGATACTACGGGCTTGGGCGGGTCCATCTGAGATATCGTCACGTCGTGGATCATTGCTGATCCACGGCCTTCTACCCTGATTGGTAGTTAGACCATGGAATGGGTATAGAGAGAGGGAAATATACTGACCTAAGCGATCGTTGGTCCATCGCTACAGGAAGTCCGGTAATACTGACCTGATTCGCTCCAGTTTTGAGGCCAAACTTGAACAGGCGAGTAATCTCTGCTCTCCCAGTGTATACAGAGACACTGGAAATTCTGCTGTTTGTCCCTGAAACCAGCTCGATGCGGTTTACAGGTTCGAATTCTGGAGGCTGGTTCGAGATTACTGTACTTGCTGGGATCGCCATGGGTGACTGTACTCTATCTCCTAGACGTGGGTCTTGTGCGGAAGTGAATTGCGAGTGTTTCTGGTAGAAAAAGAAGTGTGAGAGTCCTTCTTTTATACCCTGAACAGTTGGAGATCCCAGAATATCTCCGCAGTTCCGTGGTGTTAGGCAGTAAGTAAGCGCTCATGGTACTCCCTGTGTTTGCAAGCCTTACACTACACTTTCTGATTCAAGCCATATGATTTGAAGCCTAGACTTGGATTCATAGGGGAGGAAGGGCACGTAGGTAGAGTCTCGGGATTCAAGTTTGTTGACCAAAGTTGTTGGGCGCCTCGAATGTCCCAAAGCTTCCCACACTCCTCCACCTGGGTCCAGATCACTCGAAGCCTGTTATGGGCGCCTTTTTGTGACTTCCATTGAATGATGTTGTCGTCTTCCCAGACATGCTGGTCCCAGGCTCGCTTCTGTACCTTTCTCTTCGCTCAACTGATGCCGCTGCTGCGCCAATTCTAGACTCATCGCAACGGCCAGATGATTCATCGATCGAAATCCTTGGTGGTCTCCCCTTCCACACCAACTATCGTTCTGTATGGGATATAGTCTGTGCCTGCTGAGTGGCGGTATTTGCCACCAGACATCCGAGTGGACCTGCTTTTTCCTCTTTCTTTATTGATGTGTCACTATCACGTAGAGCTGTGAAAACGAATTTCGAAGGTTCTCAAAGTCTCGTTATGTCTATTACGTCCATACCCAATTATACCTAGTACATATGTATAATACGTACTTGTTTGAATTACCATCGCTTTTCTTGCTGCTGATCGATGATCTAGACCCTAGTATTACGACTATAATGGACGCCTAGCAGTATCACTAGGCTCTAAGTATTTTAAACCTACATCTACTAATGAACTCCAAAACCCAAGCTTCCAATGCCCTTATGCTTTAGCTTCTATGGCTTGAGCAGCAAACTCTGTGGAGAAAGGATAGTCGGTATATCCCTTCTCTGATCCTGGCAGATAAAATGTACTCCTATCAGGCGCATTCAGCGGCAGATTTCCACGAAGACGGAATGGCAAGTCCGGCTACATAGATTTCAACGGTCAGTATGAGGTGCGCGGAGAGAAATGAATAAGTGGTGACATTGGCGATGAAAGACTGGCCAAAAGCAATAAGATCGCCCTTTTCCTCTGCGTCCTCAATAGCGGTGTCCCGTGTGTAGGCACCATTGGAGATAAACGGACGAGGTGACCAGCTCTTTCTAAAAGCTTGATTGCTTTCGTTTGGATCGGGCTTCCGCTGGTCTGCGCCACTGACTTCAGGCCTAATGACATGGATATACGCCAAGTCGGAGTGAGATTCGGCCAGCTTCTCTATAAGGTAAGAAAACTGGTGCACTGGATCTTTCATCTTCATTTCTACATTTACATGTCAGCGTATCTGGCGAATGACGAGTAGAATACCGAGAACGTACCTTGGTATTTAGACCATGGACTTAAACGGATAGCAGTCTTCTCTGGCCCGATTGCGGCGGCTACAGCTGCGACAACCTCCAATGCGAACTTGCTACGAGCCTCGATGCTGCCTCCGTACTCGTCCGTGCGTTTGTTCGTCATGTCCTGAATAAACTGATCGACGAGGTATCCGTTAGCACCGTGGATCTCCACGCCATCGAAGCCGGCCTCGAAGACTGCTCGCTTAGCAGCTGTAGCATAGAGGCCGACGTATTTCTTGATTTCGGGAATGGTCAATTCGCGTGGGATGCTACCCTCCACCCTCTCCTTGATTGTGAATGAAATTGGGGAGGGAGCGACATAAGGAAAGCCTCTTTCCTCCAGTATACCTGGATGGGCGGCTCGCCCTAGAGCCCATAACTGTACAAAGATGTACGAGCCCTTGGCATGGACTGCGTCAGTAATCTGGCATTAAGTGGTGAGTTCATGTGTGGTTGTTTGTTATTCCATAGTGCGGTACTGACCTGCTTCCACGCCGTGACTTGTTCGTCGCTCCAGATCCCTGGGACGTGTTCTATGCCTCCCGCCTCATCTGCGATAAGGGTGGCCTCAGTGATCAGTAGCGTACCGGGGACGCTAGCCCGCTGTTCGTAATAGATTCCCGCCATCGGCAACACTGGTACGTGCTCGCGCTTGGTGGACCGGAACCGTCCTGCAGGGGCTAGAACGACTCGATGCTTCAATTCAAGGGTTCCAACGGTCTTGGGGAGGAAGAGACTAGGAGTCCAGGATGATTCAATGGATCCCATTGTAGATTGAGTGGGTGCGATTGAGAACTTGGTGGGAGGAGAGCTGGAGTGTTTGTTTAGTTGTCAGCCCACGAATTCGAAGTGTCCTTTAAAGGCGCACTTCCAATTCGACGTTACCCGAATCGACTAGCAATGTTGATAATCCGCCGACAAACTCTGTCAGGACAGGACGAACATTATTAAGTGCAGTGATTGGCAAGAGTTCGTCTGGAGGATGGATTATTAGTAGTCTCAAAGCATCAGCGATACTATTCAAGGCCAGTGACATAGTTCTCGAAGCATAATGGCTCTTATGCGACTCAGAAGCCCATGCTCATTTGACATCGTCGGGATGTAGGGGCTCTCGTTGAGACTTTCGTTCCGTTTTTGAGCGCCATTTCGGAGAACCTAAGTATTTTCTCGCCAGAGACTATGTGAGACTGCATGATACCGCTATTGGTATGTCGGTGGACGATGAGAGTAATAGGCAGATTCCTGTTGGTCCCGGCACTCTGTGGTATCCGCATCAAAACTACTCCCGATACCCCCGGCCGACGGCGCGGCCACTCCGTGTACGGCCCATGGGCGGCTATTCTGGGGATTCGGATGCGACCCGCAGCAATCTCGAGATATTTGGAGGACTCGTGGCTTGAGGAAACTGGGATTACGGCAAGGGCTTCCCATCCCACGAGAGTAAGATATAGCCTGGATAGGCCTCTGAGGCTCTGTTCTGAACGGATTAAAGAAATCCCACAAATTCTGAATTATCGTTATCCTTCACATGTACAACGCTCTAAGTGGGTGGACTCGGATAAAAACTCTCTTCTGTGGTTTTATACATGCCTCAAGGAACTCTATACTTACCTGAATTCAAATATTCATAGGCATGTGAATCCGCTGACAGGCCCGCCTATTGACTCGAAGAAGCATCGTTGGGTGTTCTTCCCAGATTATCTCATTCTTTGATATATAAAACCACTTCCTGCATACAGTGGTGTATGCTATCGTCTATTCCCATTGCCTTACATATCCCCCCAGCATACCCGATCAAGGTCACTTGTGAATTCGTGAGAAAGAGCATACGGACTTACCTGTTGGTTATAATACGCTTTTTTTGTACGTAATACTGCCTTGGGACAGACAATGAAGGCCTGCAAAAGTCCAGAGACGCGCCGACTCGGTTGGGAGGCTCAGGGGCGAGCGCCTAATTATTATCAGTGACGTCGGTGGCTGTGCTTCCTTGTGATGGCCGGGCGAGCGAGCGCCTTGGCCTCTTGCTCTTTTACAACCATCACCACCGTCGACAGTTTGAAGCGGGATACTCACAGAATATGGCAGAAGGGGGTGAAAGATATGGGAAAACCCTTCCAGTACTCTTCTAAAGTTGCAGAAAATCGTTCGATAATGCTCATGCACGCCTGACAGGACCAAGTAGACAGAATCTCGACATATTTCGACACGCACCTCGAGCTGATAGCGGATGTGAGAGTTTACTGGCAAAGTCTGAATACGTTGCTAAATTGGCTTAGATTCGAGAGCTATATACTGCCAAAGCCGCCTTGGATCGTGAATATGCCGCGAAGCTTCAGACACTGGCACGGAAGGCTATGGACAAGAAAGCAAGAATGGAGCAGGCTATCGCCCTCGGAAATGATCCATCCAAGTCATTCGATGCAAGAACGCTGAAGGAAAAGTCCGTTCGACGTGTATTCGCCTTTGGAGAGCACTGACGTCGGCACCTTCGTAGTACTTTGAATGTTGCCTACGACGAGATCATCGATTCGATATCGAGTACTGCGGACGATCATATCAACAACGCAGACGCTATAACCTCTCAGGTAGTAGACGTCCTCAAAGTCCTGGAACGCAGGAACGAAGAGCAGAAGAAGAAAGTGCGTAGCTACCCCTAAGCTAAAGAGGCGGCTAGATCTGGCTTTTGCAGGAAGTTGCGCATTTGCAAAGGCTGTTAACAGACAGAGATAAAGCCTATGGTGATCGTCTAAAGGTGTGTCTTGTATGGCTCACCTTGAACACTGACCAACCTTCATCTTTGTTAGAACAAGCAAAAGGTTGTCGCACCCTGCTTTATGATTCATGTTTTCTCATGCATGAACCCTAGTATGATGAAAACTGCCTCGAAGTCGAAGCTTTTCGTCAGAAGCAGGTACGACATTCCTTTCGCCTCATGACCATTACTCACCAACGCCAGAATCGAGCAACGGACGATAAACACGCCGATCGAGCGGCAAAGCAGGCAGAGCAGCAACGTAATGACATGCTCAATAGCAAGAAGTGAGGCGATTGGGACCCCGTTTTTTTTGCCCCCTACTGACACTATCTTTAGCGTGTATCTTATTTCCATCGCCATCGCGAACCAGGTCAAGCACCGATTCTATGGCGAAGACTTGCCACAGCTGGAAGACGTATGTTCTGCTGCGCCTTTCCATTACTAAAAAATTCTCAAAGAGCATTACAGGAATATCGTAAGCACTTTATCGTCTGGGACCTAGACATCCGGATTAACGCGTAATAGAGAATCTCCAGACACGCCTCGTCCAACGCTTCACGAAAATACTGCTACACTGCCAAGCACTCCATCTACAGCATCTCGAGACGGTCAAGTCTCGCGTCGTCAATGTACAAACAAGACTGAACACTGTTGATCCTCTGAAAGATGAAGTTTTATTTATGAATCACAATATCCGGCCATTCTCCGAACCTCTCGATTGGAAGTTTGAACCTTGCCAAGGCCACTACGATACTGTACGTTTTTTCACCTCGTTCTATAAATCATGTGGTACAAATCATTCCAGGATGCCATGAGCGTTGAACCGTCACCCAAGATCTTTATACAAAACAAACTCCGTAAATGCAAGGAGAAATTGGACGAAATACGGCCCCTGATCAACACAAAGAGTGAATGATCCTCCTTGAATATCGGACTTACAGATCGCTGAATTTAGTCCAGAGAGCGAGTTCAATCAGTTCATCCGACAGGTCCAGAGCTACGCCCCCGACCACCAATTGGGGAAGGTAGACGACCTCGTGGATGTGAGTTCCCCGCTTCCCCCTTTCAGACCAACTCAGACTGGCTCATCCGACTGAGTAGGGATATCTCGATGCCGCCCATCAACACGTCTATTACTTGATCTCTGAGCACATTTTGAAAGCTGAAATGGAAACGATTGTTGCAGCGGTTGGATGTAAGAAAAGCCTATGCTTATCATATGACTTTCTTCTATTCACAAGAATAACATCCAGCCGACTTGGGCTCGCAAAGCCCGCATCAGTTTAAGAGCTCTTCTTTCTCTATCCCCACCCATTGCGGATATTGCAAGGTTGGAGTCCTTTCTATGGCCTGCAAATAATGTGTTGATTGCATCCGTTCACAGTCTTCTATCTGGGGCCTTAGCAAGCAAGGAAAAACATGTAAAGCTTGTGGGGTATCGGTGCATACGAAATGTGAATTGAAAGTAAATACCGCCGACCTTCAATTCAAACGTCCGGGACCGCTCATCAGAAGGATACCATAGATCCCCGCCAACTGTGGACAAGAAGACACGCCGATATCATCGCCCTCATTAGCAAGGTCCAATACCAGTGCGACAACGCGAACAACGCGGTCGTTCCTAAGTGTTGCTAGTGAGTTGGCCCCACTCTATCCTCAGTTTTTTTCCAACATCGTGCCCCAATAACTTCATTTCTCTTTAGGCACAGCGGAGAGCACTTCTGTGGCACCTACACCGTCATCATTCGTTCAGCAACCTCATTCGGATGAATCTTCCCTTGCAGAATCATATCCTACCGTTCGCGCCATTTTCGATTTCCCGGCTGGCTCTGAATTTGAACTGGCCATTAGAGGTAAGCCACGGAGCAACGGTTGCAACGTCCAGTCGATCATCTACGCGTGTCGTCAGGCTGACCCGGATTAAATTGGCCTATAGAAAGCGAGACCCTGCAGATGGTGGAGTCAGATGACGGATCAGGGTGGGTGAAGGTGTCCAACTCCAGGGGGCAAATGGGCCTGGTCCCTGCAACATACGTCGCCGAAATAGACGCTGAAGACGACAACATCGCCGCGACAGCGGCCTCTTCCACCGTCAATACTAATGCAATCAAAACTTTGGGATCCGGTCAACGCGGTATGTGTTTTAAGTTCATAATCTATGTCGCCATATACGTTCTCTTGGAGGGACCATGGTTAACCAAACAATGTTTTATTTATGGCGAAACCTTTCAGTTCGGGCACTCTACGATTACCAGTCACAGGGTACTGATGAGCTCCCGCTCTCGGAGGGCGATGTGCTGGAATTGTCAAGTGGAGCAACCGGAGGTCGGAATTATGCTGAAGGCTGGTGGGAAGGTGAGCAATCAGATGCTGGCTCCATGCGACCGCAGTTATATGTCTAATATTTCATCACCTTTCTAGGATATAATGCCCAAGGGCGGAAAGGCATTTTCCCTAGTAATTACGTGAGTTGCACGCGTTCTACCTCCCCTCTTGCCACGATTTCCAACCTCTCTTGAAATAGGTTGAATCATTGTAGTAGCAGCATTTGTAGAAAGCCACGAGACCTCTGTCGGGATCTTCGTCCCTTCTGATTCGATTCAGATTTTCGACATCCCACTTTGGGCATGAACTTGGGCTTCTGCGAGCGTGCCAAACATGTGCTGTACTGCTCTGACGCCATCGCTTCTTTCTCTCTATACTGTCACCAACTCCAATTTCATGGAATGCCGTACGCGTTCGTTCAGACCTTTTATTTTTCGTCAACAGTCCGAGACAGGCAAGGTGATTCCAGAAGAGGACAGTAGAAAAAGGGGTGACATCCTACCAGCAATTATAACCTCAAGGCTTGTGTCATGTTCGGACCTAGTCCGAATAAGCAGCATCCAAGCTTTTCAAGGGAATCAACCGGTGTTGTCATTTCGTGGACGTTCTCGATCTCTCGGGATGTACTCACTCTTACCTTAAAAGTCCAAATTTCGAGGCTAATAAAGTTCGTAACCCGTTCGATTGTCACGGAGCCCGTCCTGTTCAGGCCTCCGGGATGGTAAGCGGTGCACAGCACACACAACCAGATCACATATGAAGAGGCAGACCTAGTCGACCGTTACCCATTCGTTAGCACCGGGGGCCGGTATGCAGGAGGCCATAATAATTAAATAGTAGTACAACATGATATAGAAAAGAAATGCCCATTAGCTGGAAACAAACAAGCTAAACGTACATACATCGGGAACGGCCGACGCCTGCTGCTCCCTATCGCCCACCTCCGACTAGCGATGTCCGCATGTAAGGTCCATTGGCACCCAATGGACCGTAATTTCCGGGATTCATTGCAGATTGCAACGGGCCAGTCTGCATAGGTCCTAGTGTCAACACGCCAGGTGTCTGAGGAGCCGTTGCAGAATTAGGGCCAGGCGTTTGGTTATGGGCGTCCCGGGCTGAAGATCCTCGATCGTCACGCTCGGCAAGAGTTGCACCGCCGCGACCGGGATCGGTAAAACCATTTGTGACTGAGAACGTCTGGCCCAGTCCGTACAGCTTCCCAGAATACTCTGGATCGTCGATTTGGTCGTTGAAGTAGATTTCACGTATTTTGAAGAAGGTGGAGGATGTGAGGAGGGAGTCTGAGCCGGCTGTGTGGCTGGTTCCTATTCGCATGACCTGTTGTGCTTCTGGTGAATGGGGGGAGTGAAACCAGAGGGTGAATGTCAACATACCCCGAGGTCATCTGCGACATCTTGTAACCCTCCTTTCAGGTTCTTCGTTGCACGCATCAGGACTTTGATGTCATATACTGTAGGGAACCAGATCTTCATAAGTGCAAAGAAGTCATCTTCAGATGTTGGCAAAGATTGTGCTGTGAGAAGCTTGACGAAATATCCAAAATCATAACCACTGTCATTCAGGAGATCATCAATAACCGTGCCGTGTCTTTTGTGCAAGGGGGAGAGACATTGCGCCGTGCAGTTTCACATCCCCCCCAGGTGAATGAAAGGCAAACACGAACCTATGGAATGATATCCATTTAGTCTCGCTTGCCAGAACTAGGCCTGACGTGATCATGAGCTCTGCAAAATCGTTGGGCAAGATCCCCAACTCCTCGTGCCGCTGGAAGTCGATCCCCGACTTTTGGAGCAGTTCTACCGAGTCTGGTGCAAACATATCTTCCCTAAACATTGCTTCAGTTCAAACACCTGTGAAACCGGCGATGCCCACGCACGCAGTGCTGAACTTGAAATTGAATTGCCATGTCGAGCACTCTGGCGGATTGTGGCCCTCCTCGTCGGCCAATGTGATCCCGACTTGGATGATCTTGAGGAGGTCGACATTACAGCGCATAGTCTGGTAATGGTAGTCTGACGACGTCTTAAATGCCCCGATTGGGCGCGCTACGACGCCTGGAAACTCGGTGTCCTGTGGCTGGTGTAAGCGAAGGTGTTATAGGATGAACGACGCTGAACAACACAACCATTGCGACATACGGGTATCTGTCGATAACATCGCGGATATTCCGCATTTCAATCTCCAAGTTTGGGGCCCATACTTCTCGTATTCGATTCATCACGACGCAATGGTGGCCAGCGACAACGATAGCAAGAATGAACAAACCCTTCCCTGCACCGATATCCATAATCGCATTATGTAAGCAACCTGACTTCTTCCCCATGCATAAAAAGTCGTTGGATTAATGCTAAACAGTCATATTATATACAGGACAGCCAAAATGTACAGTTAAAACCAAGTCATGTAACTCGTCTCTTCCACCAAACCGACAGTGATGTCTCCATGGTCAAAATTAAAGTCCTTGTTCTCCGCTACGCGCGGCGAAGATGGTATGAAAGGCGTCGGCTGCGCGGAGGCAAAATCATACCGGTCCTCTAGCCCCAGACCGAGGCTAGAGAACTTATAGATGTCCGGGAGCCAAGACTCAGCAGGCGGCAGACTCGTTGACGCCGACGCAGGCAATGAGCCAGCATGCGAGTCGGTCATGGGCCCACGGTCTAAAATGAGGTTCAAGGAAGACGTCGATGAGGTCGGACCTGGCGTCGACAGGATCCTTTCCGCATGTTGCATCAGGTGAGGATGTACAGACTGCAGGCAAGCAGGCAGCTGCTTCCCTTCGGCGTGATGTCTGCCATAGGCACCACCTTCTGGGTACTTACCAGCACCTGTAGTCTGCTGCGTGAGTACTTTGCGGGACTTGTCAAGGAGCTTCTGCATCACAGGCTAAACGGTGTAGCAGCGGCGATATAATGGAATCTATTAGTACTTCTTTCAAGCCATGCGACGGCAACGCTTACCAAGGCCTTCCCTGTAAATGGCAGGATGACAGCTGCCCGACGGAACAACTGGCAAACCCGTTCCAATGATTGTAGCGCATAGTTCGCGAGTGGCGTAGATGGTGCACGGGAGATGAGCAGCGATAGTGTGACCTACACGTAAGTTCCAAAGGACGAATATTAGAAAAGGGGAGAAACTACGCAGAAGATATGTATCTCCGCACTTACCGACGCAGAGAAGGAGTTGAACCAGAAATGTAAAAATCGCGCAGTCAATTGTTGATCCTGATCGAATAGCGTTTCCACCGTGGATATCAGGCCAGAGGCGGATAGATAAGTAGCGATGACGGAGGGGGCATGTTGGTGATGCAGGTCAAATGCCGCGGGATCGCTCATTGCCTGCGTGAAATATTTGCGATGCAATTGAAGAAGAGCTAATTAAACCCGGGAGTGTATTCAGTACTCCCTGCTAACCGGATGTAGACAAGCACACATACCAAGTTCACGGCTTAACGACACCATTCCCCGTTGCATGCACAAGAACCGAGGGGGCAGTTCCATCGATTTCGCATCTGCGTCAAGCAAAGCCGGGATACCAAAGTCTCGGACAGACCTGTCCAATTCAATGATGCGGGAATAGTCAGGCGCTTCTCTCCCAATCATTGCCTCTAACATAGGAGAAAGACATTTGATGAAAAAGCCGTGTTTCCATTCGTGATCTATTGAGGAGTTAAAGCATTATTGCGTTAGCGCTCGGAATTTAGGGGCTAAACACCTGACGTTTCACGTACACACGATTTCTTCCTTTGGCACATAGATTCCGGGTCCAACGTAAGTCGGTGGTTGCACGTCCACATGGGCAAGAGATATAGACGGCGGTCGACCGAGAGAAAGGCTCTATCATCCAGTCATATCTCAATTACGAAGCCCCAGCAACAAAAAGAACCCTCACCATTCGATAGTCCATATTCAAAAGTTCCCAGAAGACTGCCCTTCTCTTTTCATGTTCTTCGGGGATGAGTTTCAGGCGAGGGGAGTCGCGATCTGTAACCAGGCGTCAACCGTCAGGCATCGGCTATGAGTCAAGGAAGCGAAAAGGCATACGTAGTCCAAGCTGAATTAGAAATAGTTATTGACCGTCGCCCCCAAGAATATTGTGCAATGTACTTACTCCTTGTGCGAGCTTGGCAACGAAACCCATCAGGTTCCACGCATAGCCAATAGCCTTCTTGTTGTCGGAAAAGATAAGGTGATACCATATCATGAAAAACTACGAAAACAAAACCGAATGGGTAAGACGGAGAGGTTAGACGACAGCGTTAGCAACGCACCAAAGCATGTAAGACATCGAAATCTGGTTCTTCCATGAGAGGGATCTCACAGACAGCGGCACGTGCGAGATGGTGGTAAGCTTCTCCATGCAAAGAGCCAAGAGGGCGATTAAGGTCAACAAGAGAACCAATAGAAAGCACCATCAGCAATAAGGCTAAACGCCTTGGGCTCAGGTCTTCTATCGGAGTTGTGTAGCAGTAATGAACCAGGTTGGGGATGAACGTCTCCGATGAATCCAGATTGTACCTGCAAGCATCGGAAAAAAGGGAGGGGCCGGAGTGAGCCTAATTTTCCTAATCACCGGGCTAGTGCCAAACTTACTGCCAAAGAGCGTTCTTTCGCGCTTCTTCGCAGATGGCCCGAGCCTCCTCTCGTGGGGGAAGTGAATCACGAATGCGCTTGCGTATCTTGAGATCCACAGACCAAGGGAACGGAAAGGTGGAACTTAATTGGAGGATGTCAGGTGGCACTTCAGGTGGAGTTGACTCTCTGCGATGGTCTAGATCCATGGCATTCATAGAACCCGAACGCTGGTCTAGGGACAATGCCACGACTGACTCTCTCAGTCGATCGTCCCTAGACGGCCCAGCGATATCCTGACTGGAGGCACCAGACCCCGAAGACTGAGGAGGAGCTGTCTTATTTGTTGCGCCATAGAGTTCTTGCGAGGTCTTTATCTTTAGGAGCTCTGGAGAAAGAAGTGGATGTGATTGAGGAGAGACTTGTGACTGCACGGTTTGCAAGGCGTCCTCTAGCTGTCGAACCCGGTCACTGAGCTGTGCAATCTTTTCGTGTAGTTGTTCGGTATTGGCCAGGATGAAACTTGAGTGGCTGATTTAGTACGGCAAAAAATGCAGCTACTTGCCAACTCACCGACTGCCTCGGCCAGATGTGAGTGCACCTGGAGATATTATGTTTGAAATCTGGATCCCATACTCCAAAAGAAAATTTAGCCACACCTTCCGGGCAAAGACTACCGCAACCTCGTTTGACACAGGACTGTTGGCAATAATGTCACGATCTATACGTGTTTCAAATAAATGGAGAACGTGCCTGACAGGGGAAAACGCGGTCGCACTACAACAATATTATGAAACGGGGTGGTCAGTTAAATAGTCCTCCTCGACGTACCTTCAGCTTCAACCTAAAGACACCGAAATCAATTGTAGCCCTTTTAAAAGAAAGCACACAACGATGGGACAGACCTCCTACACTCTTTGCAGGACAGTTTCCTATTATTCTTATCTTCTCCTCGGCCTCTACTCGCGGTATTGGCTGGGACGACTTGGATGTCGAGACGTGTGGGTGGCACTTGGATCGGAAGCTCGCCCGTGGACATGCCAGGAACTGGGTCTCTGAACCCATGATCTCCTGGGCCTGATAGATTCCTGGGTCGTTTCGCTGGCCTAGTGTCCATTGGCTCATGAGACTCTTGGTAGCCTCTGGGAGCTCCGAACATGTCGGCGGTAGAAAAAGCTGGGGTATGACGGGGTCTCCAGAACTGTGGTGGGCGTACAGGAGAGACCAAAGGATATGGTCGGGTAGCAAGGAATATAGGATTGAGAACTGCAGGAAGGCGTTCCCGTGACTTGCGGAGGGCGTGCAGCTGGTTCCAGGCAAGAATGACCTTATTCGTCGGAGATTCAGCCTTCTTGGCGCTTATAATTCAGGGCCTTCCTGATCTCTGCCCATATTTTGGGATGAAAACTTCGATCCGGCTCTTCTATCACAAAAATAAGGTCGCCAGCCAGTCCAGCGAGAATATAGCTCTGGACGAGGGCAGCCCACCCCCCAAACGGAGCATGCCTGCCACCAGATGCAGACAAAATTAATGGCCGGACTTTTGGAGAGAAAGTTGGAAGTTAGGGGTGAGTCAGACAAGTCGGTAACCGCGCAGACCCGTGGACCCATCAAATCTCCGTGAATTTGTCTTTCGCACGGAACCAAATGACGATCCAAGTCACATAAACCCGTTCCCTCCGGACTGTTGGGGGTGTGAATCTATTAAGCTCGTGTAAGACAAAACTACGTACTCTACTTTATAATAATATACATAGGATCCTGCCCTGCTGTGCCAGGTGCAATGATCGGATGGACCTCATTATAAAAATACATACATGTGGTGTTAGGTGGTGGCAACTCTACACAAACGCCATCCAGTTATGCTCGGTGTTTGCGTTCAAAGCGCCGAGCTCAAAGTTTAATGTGTCAACTACAGCCATCTTGGATGCCGGTGACAGGGTCGAGATCGAAGGGAAAGGTCGCAGAGCGGGCCCATCGTTTGGCAGAACTTGGTTTGAATATAGTCCTGAACTGGGCGGCGGATTCCCAGACATTCCGTCATTGTCGTATGGAATGGAACCACCATGGTGATAGGGGGGCGGGGATGGATACGCAGACCTTCCATTGTTGGCAGTTAAGTGCACTCTGCCAACACTGGGCGCTTCTGGGGGCAGGACCGGCGATTGCTGCTGATGGGGTGACAGCTGTGGCGGTGGCATCCACGAATGCGACGGCGGGCAATCCTTTGCAACCGATTTAGAGCACTGGCATGGTTTCCTCAAAGGGAACAAGGTTTTGGCACGCTCGTGCGCCTCGACAATACACTGAGCAAGACTCGAGTGCGCAAACTGGAACTGATCCTGTTTCTCCAAAGGAGGATACCCTGAGATACGCTGGAATGAACCTTACTCCAATGGTCAGCCCAACGAAACGTATATTGGAATGAAACTGAACCCACCATCATCGTTCGTGTGCCTCAAAATCATGGTCGGAACCTCTTCACCATTGGACCACCGATTGTAGATGTCACTTGCTTTGTCTATCATTGATTCCAAGATGGGCTACGAAGAACGGAGGGGCGGTGGTCAGGATTCAAAAGTACATCATAAGAATCATACGACTTACAAGCACTTGCAACGCTCGAGGGCAGGTATCCTTTGCAGTTCGGAACAATATCCGTGCGCGTTCTAGTTCCTGCAGAGCGGCAAGAGACAAGCAAGTAAAAGGGGCCCGGCAAACCAGCAAACATAACGCCACCTGTACAAGATGAATGGTAACATGAAATCAGCAGAGGTTCAGTTTATCACAGGATGCAAACGAACAGCTGATGAAAAGGCATTGCTCCAATACCCCAAGATCCTAGATGTAATCTGCGGCTCTCGCCTGTACAGGTCCTGCACTGACGCGATCATCCGACATGAACTGAGGAAGACAGCCACCACAGAAGGCGCATATTTGTGTCTGCGATTGAAGGCCTCGTCAAAGCCGCTCAGCGCGCGAGTGAAAAATGTACGATGGAGTTGCAACAGAACTGTTCCGAATCAGCTAACAAGCCCGCGGGATAGGAGCTGCCTGCCACTCACCAGCTTCAACTGCTGTGCACAAGCTTCCCTTCTGCATAATGTATGTCCGTGACTGAGGGACGAAGGTGTCCCAGTGACGCAGCGCATCTGGAATAGGGAAGTCACGAATCCGTGCATCCAGCTCGAGCACTTTTCTGTACTCCAAGTTGGAAGTCGGTTGAGAGATTGCGTCAAGCACGGGAGATAAACATGCTATGTAGCAGGAATGTTTCCATTCTTGATCTGCAAGTCACTTCTGTTATAGCGATCGAGCCGAGCTAATGGTTTGATAGTGCTTACAGTAGTGCGAGCTTTCCCGTATATCAACGCCTTCATCGGGAGCATACGTCGGACGCTGACAGTCGACATGTGTGATGGACAGCGATGGTGGCCTTCCCAAGGACAAAGACTAGCCTATAGTTAAGCCATATTGACGAAGACGAGGGCATTATAAGCCTTACCAAGCGAGCATCCAGATATAGCAGTTCCCAGAAGAGGGCACGTCGCTTTTCACTCTCTTCAGGAATGACTTTCGACTTCCCACTGTTCCTATCTGAAGTATGGTCAGTATGACGGCATCAAATGTCGTATGAAGTGAATGGCAACTGACGGAGTCCGATCTAACAAAAAAGGCATTAGGAAGATAATCCTACACCGGTGCTTAGAGAAAAAACTTACACTTTGGGCTAACTTCGCAGTTAGTCCCATGATGCCCCACGCGTACGCTGCTGCCTTCTTTCTGTCAGAAAACACCAGCAAATACCAGATTTCCCAGAACAGCGCCAGTACGACATCCACGTTAGTGTCCTCCATTATCGGGATTTCGCACAGCGAAGCGCGTGCCAGTTGATGATAGTGTTCGGCACGGGGATTCTCCAGACCCTCCTGGACGGAGTACGTGGGGTGCACTTCTGACCGTGGAGTCGACCAATGGTCATCGAGATCGACGTGACACCCTACTGCAAGTATCATGAATAGCAAAGCCATGCGCCGCGGACATATCTGTTGAATCGGGTAGTTGTATGCATGACTTATGAGATTAGAGAAAAACGTCGGGGAAGGATGTGGGTTATACCTAAGCATATTATAAGTGAATGAGCTTGATCGACTAACGGAATTCACTTACTGCCACAATGCATTCTTCTTTGCTTGGGTCCACAAGTATTCGGCTTCTTGCATCGAGGGCAGTTGACTCCGGATGTATTCCCTCAGCGCCATCTTCCTTTCGTTTTCTGTCCACTCCCCATCGATGCTTTTATCAGTCTGGGGTAGCGCTACTGGGGCAGTCAGAGGGAAAGTGTCACTGAGTTGAACTATATGTGCAGCTAGTTCCGCAGTATTAGGTCGCGATGAATCCCGGTACTGGGTTCCCTGTCAAGGAGAGGCAATATAAGCTGTATAGCAACAACAAATTGGCGAAAAGAACTTGCCATCGCAGAGGCATTATAACCTTCGAGAACACGGCTCGCGTCCTCACTAACACTCGAGCTCCGTTGCTTCTCAAATGGCAGATCCGCATCCATGGAACGGTTCGCACCAGGACGTCCTGCCGGGTCATCCCTCTGGGCATCCTGATTCTTACCCATCGATTGGCTCCCCCCAGTTCCGTTGTACAGTCCCATAGCGCTTTTGATGCCCAATAGATCTGTCTGCAATAGGGGATGGGCAGGAACCTCCTCTTCTTCGCTTCCAGAGTACCCATTGTGTAAGGCAGGATTATAGCCAAGACTAGAGCACCTTCGCATGAATACCTCATGGGTCTGATGCAGCTTCCCTAAAGCGTCTTCGAGAAGACGAATCCTATCGCTCATTTCATGGATCTTGCCATGCAACTGCTCTGTATTTGCAAGGATGAATCGGGTTCCCTTTCCAGAAACCAAGACCCCTAATGAGTGCTGTCAGCTATGACGCCCGAGTATTGACTGCGGCCACGCTCACCATCGGGACATATCTCTGCACACCCTCGTTTCTAAACGGATGGCTGGAGGTCAATTTGGTGGGAAATGAAACAAAACGGCGGCTTGCCTTGCATGAGGCGCAGGGAAAGTTGCGATCGCACTTTTCCGGATATTCAAGGTCAGATTATTTCCAGCAGAAAGGCGCAGGACGGCGACAAACCTTGAGCTTCAGGCTGACAGTGGACTATTAGCCTGGAGTCAATATGGTTCCGTGCATTGACACTCACCGTCGGCATTCACAGCATGAAAGGGGTGCCTATGTTGGTTTCTATCATTTCATGTGGGTCACCGGAATCGAAGCCTCAAGAACGCACCTTCTTGACCCCTGCTTTTTTCGCTGATACTCCATCCGCAATAAAAATGTGGTCGACGGGGGCGGCAGTAGGCTCCTCCAGCGCCTGTGTCCGGGCCCTTTTGGACGGGCGGTGGTCTGCACTGGGCATAGCAGAGGCGGACGACATTGCAGTGAGGGCCTGCGTGAGATTCGGAGGTGGGCCCTAGCTGGAAGTTCTGCCGATTCTGATGTGGATTGTGCAAGCTATATAGGTACGTACCTATTCGTGAATATGCTGTGTCAAACTATGTTCTCATAACTACACCAATTCGGGTTTTCTTCCCATGCCCTCTCCGTTTCTGGCCTACTTCATTTCGCTATCATTCTGATGCCACCCCATGAGTTCCCGCGAGTGACGGGTGGGCCTCGATGATCGCTCAAGGTGCTACGTATGCACTGACATAGGCTTTCTCTGCCTTCTCTTGAGACCCTCGAGGGCAAAAAGACGGTCAGTCCTTATCTCTGTGGTGTAGTGGGACATAGCCTCGCTATTGTCCGAGTCAGCTAGATTCCAAGATCCTTTGCGCCTTGATAACAACAGATCGCAACTGTCGGGGAAGTGCAGGAGAGTGCAGGGAAGTACTTCGATTACCCAAACGGGAAAGGTTCCGTTCACACCGCATGGTCGCTAACTTCGTTCTCTCCAAAATGTATCTTATTGACTGAAGCACAGCGCCCGAAATCTGCTGACGCATCCCTTTTCTGAACCACTCTCATCATCACACCCCTCGCCAAGCCTTTGACGAGACCTTTGTTAAGGCGCCTTTGATGATGTCCTCTCTTCAATTTGTATGTATGTAGTCACAACATATTATTCACGAGTCTTTATGACCCCCAAACAACCTTAAAGCCTGTGGCGCTGGATATCAGCAATCTAACACCCCTGCCACTATGCTTTCATAGCAGTAATGGATTGCTCGGAGCATTGAATCGCAGCTCCAGTGACAGCCATGATCTAACTTAGATGAACGGTTGAATGGATCTCTTTTAATCCGTGAAAGGATATACCGACGGACGGGCAACAGCCCAACAACTCAAATTACCGTGCGATCTTTCTCAAAGGGGAGGCTTCTGACTTAACTGGCTACTCATATGATATATCCAGGGACACGAACGTCTTTTGAGGTCATCGACATAGCACCATTACCACGGACAGATGAAACCAATTGACCCCAATTGACTGCCCCTTGAGGGTTCGTCACTTCCGAGTCGGCCACCTTGCGGGCGACGGAGGTGTTTCCCCAGTCTTTCCTATGTAGCGCATGTGACGGTAACTGCACGGGATGAAGGTACCCTACTTTTCCAAAAGCTGCTTGCTAATGAACCAGGTACGTACGTAACGCAGCAGCCTCCTTATTGCCCATATGTCTCTCCTGACATCAGGCCGATTTCTCGGATTGCAACCATAGAGTTCCCACATCACAGAAATCCCAAATTGAGAGTAGTGACCCTTCTATCCAGGAACAAGCCCAGATATAAAAGGACTAGCTAAACATCGGCTTTCTTCTTTTCGCTCCCGAGGTACCCATTTATCCACTGTATCAGTTATGTATACGTCGCCGCTTTTTCCTCTTTCCCGCATTCCCGCAGGCCATACTAGTGAAAGCCATGTGTCACTATGTACCTGCTTCTGATCTCTTGCTTTATATCATTGCTAATTCAAGTTGGAATAAGTTGGGCTTCAAGTTCCAAACCACTGACAATTGTTGTTTTATTGCAGTTCATCACACTTCTGGCTTGGCCGCACTAGCCGACATAGAGCCCATTCTCCGCGAGTCACGACCCCAGCATCTGTTCCAAGGATCAAGATTTACCATTGTCCCGGGAAGAGCAAGATGAGGGTAGAGCGGAGATGGCGGCGACCATCTCAGATGCAACATGTTTCGGAATGTCAAAAAATCCCCACGAAGGTCGGACATTGACGATGTACGATGACAAGTGGCAAATCTCATTAAGGATGGTAGTGCTCTCAACCGCCGATGGCAAAGGCTAGGATCAATATCTTCTTACCTTGATCGATTTCATGATTGGGCGCTATTGCTGGTAGGAATCGAAGGCTGTTATTGATAATAGCCAACAGAGTCCGCCTTGCACAGAGATCCTGTATGCATCTGCCGAACCATTACTGGGACAAAGCTTAAATTCATCTGCTATAGTTGAACCCCCAAAGCACCAACTCTCCACAGAGTCCCAAAAATAGCAACCCGGTAAAGTCCATATGGAGGAGTGTGCTCGGGAACCGCATCCAGCCTCAAATTTTGCTGTCGTGCTCCCATCCTGGGATATCTTGTTTGAATGGCTCGAAAACTCTCCTTGCTCATCAGGTTGTGTGAGATTGTGGGCGCCAAGTGGGCGCCAGTTTTGCCCCGCTCGTGACGTCATCCCGCCCTTTGCCGAGGGATGATCGGGATCCGGAAGAGTCGTCGGCGCTTAGCGAAGAGCCAAACTACCAGGACAAAGAAGGCATCCGCCCCTATTATATATGGCTTGTAGCGTACATGATATAAGGATAGTCTGCCTTCTAGTACTCTAAGCTTTAGCTTTTTTGCATGTGGGGCTGTCTGAGTAAATGTCATCATCTTCCTCCCTTGATCTTTTGATTTTGATCGAAGGAAGCAAATGTCGGGAAACAGTTTCTTCCCCCCGACTCCCGAGTGTATTGGTATTATCAAGCACCAATAACGAGGTAATTTCACCTTTATGGTCGGGATACTCAAACCAGCGTTGCGCGGATCCTTGGAGAGTTACGCTGTCACTTTGAAGTTTGACATCTGGCTTCCATAAAGATGTTGGTTTCGGCGGTTTCCAAGGAGGCCTATACGTCGATGACCAGTCAGTTCGGGTAAGAGCCTGCTCGAGCGAGTCAAGGATATCTTCGTAAATTTCCCATTCTAATGTGCGTTTATCTTCTGGGAGGAGTCGAGATTCTTCATGGTCATCACCCAATACGAGGTTCCGAGACTGATATTGGCCAGTGTACCATGCCGAAAGCAAGCACCGCACATCGTCAATCCAATCAGCTAGCGGTGGACATTGATGGAGGAGCGAAAGGATCCGTTTGTTCTTTTTCTCCCAGCCTTCCTCCTTGATGCAGAAGAAATATTTGTGCGAGGCTCCGCAGGTGATTTCTTCTGGTCGGCCTAGATCAAAGAAGTGCCGCACCCATTCATATACCTCTTGCTGAGTGACTGGCTTCTCCTCAAAGCCTCCATCGAACCCGCCATTAACACACTGCTCCACCTTAGACATGGTCCTGAAATAATGAAGAAGGACAACGTAAACAAAAGACTCCGCATCATCCAGCAGGCCGTTCGTCCTTTCTTCAAGACGTTCTAGAAGCCTCGCAGACTGAAATTGAAGGGTGCCCTATCGTGAAAAACGTACGTTAGCACTTTCACAAACCACCGATAGTTTCGCGCCGATCAAACTTACAGCGGCCGGCACGTGTAATCCAATTTTTTCGTAAAGATCTAAACTTCGAGCGTTGTCCCAGTCGTTCAAGACACCCCATTGGAGATCTTGTCTTAGCATGACATTGTTAATGCTTATGTCGCAATGTAAAATTCCGCATTTTACAAATGCATCGCAATGCGCTATTACATAATAAACCATAAGAAAGATGAAAAATGAACAGCCATAACAATCGAGACACTTACCGCGCATCGCATCCCGGATATAAGAGAGAAAGGGTTGAACAGACTCGGCCCCCCGAAATATGTGTATATGGCATCCGATAAAATCTTCCACGAATCGGTGATGCACCATCTTGACGTGGCAAGGATGGTAGAACATCGTCCCACCGAGTTTCCAGTCTCGGCAAAATCGATTCCATTTCGCGTCTGGTGCAGCATAAAGATGCGAACGCGTTACGTGGAAACCGTCGACGCTAGGGTCGCTCGAAGGAGGGGACCACAACCGATATACATCCTCTCCACACACCAAACTCGGAACATTTCTGACTTCCTTTGCGTTTAGTTCGCGTAGGACTGCTGCCTCGGACATACTGCACTTCGATTCCACTCTTCTCCATGAGTCCTTCATCAAATACACCTGCTCCGTGAAGGAATCGTACACAGGGAAGACGAGTGTATTTCGGTCATGAATGCACACTCGGTCCCAGTTGTAGAGAGGTGCATACGGCGAGCGATCAAAATGGAGCTCGTCGAGAGTTAAGAGCTTCTCCAAATAGCTCTCCGGCTCCTTCAGTTTCCGATTTAGGAGCGGGTACCAAGCATACACCGTGTAGGAAACGCATTTGTCGGGGTTGTCAACAGATGGAGTGGCAACCTCGAATGCTAGAATAGGTGATTCGGGTCCCCTTTCGGCTTTCCCCTTCCCTCCCTCTAACCAGATATAGTCACGGAGGGCTTTTTTTGCCTCTTTCGCTTTCTGAGATTTGGGATCGACAACAGACACAGACTTGTCCCAGCCCCTTTCCTCTCTTGTCATCTCGTTGAAGCCTCGCAAGAAATGCTCCAAGTATGGGACTTCGCCGTCCGCTGGCCTCTGGCGGAAGTCCACTTTCTCAGAGACAACCACTCCACTCCAGTCGACTCGGATAAACCGGGCGTAAGGATCGAAGAAGACGACTAGAAACACATGAGTTCGCATTCCCTGCAGTGGTGTCGACCCGGCGTTAACGTTGCTATTCTTGTGCGTGTAGATGGTGAGAAGTTCGGTGATCATGATGGTAATGCGGTCTCTCTGTGCCATCGCTTCTCGAATTATTGCCCTCTTCATCCAGTCATCTGGGTCCACATTGCGCTCCTCGTCTGTGAGCATGTCGAGGTGAGTCCCATGGATAGTCTCCGAGGCTGTTATGCCCTTGGTCGAGGCTGGGTCGAACGGGTCAACGACCGTACTGACCATAAGCAGCTCCTGCGCTGCATGGAATTCCTGGATCGCGCGCGGTGGATGCAGTTCCTCAGGCATGTCCTTGGAGAACGTGGAGATGTCGGGGAGCAGCTGAACGGGATACGACCGGGTGATCTTTTGGGTACGTGCAACGGTGGTCGCAGAGTCCTGACTTGGAGGATACTGGAGTTGCATATTCTCGATATCGTCGTCCTCAAAGTCCGAATCATCCTCGACCGAGTCCAAACTATCGAGAGGATGCTTAAAAGTAAGTTCTTCATCGACCTCAACAGTGTGGCACTGAAGACCTATCGGAACGTCGGATGTCCTTTGAAGCCAATAGTTGGGCAAAAAATCCTCAGCATTGATTACTTCGATCTACAGAAAAAATCAGCAATGGAATAGAGAAGGAAGGTATCGTTTTTCCTCACTAGTTCATCTATAGCTGCCGACTTCTTCGTGTTGTCGATGTATTCGCGTAGCCTCACAGGGCCTTCATTCGCAAGCTTGATGGGATCCTCAACCAGCTCCGGGCTAAGCTTTACCATATCGGAGAAAAGGTTGACGCGAGACGACATCGACCCTTCTTCAGCCTTTTCACCCTTCGCGTGTCGCTCAGCTCTTTCCTCGTACCGTTGGAAGGCTTCAGAAATTCCATATGTCCCCAAGAACTGAGGAAGTGGCATCGGCCCGATCCACTTCCCCTCCAGAGGATTCCCGCTCTGTGTCGGGAATCGCAACGGTTTTTCAAATTCTCGAATCCATTCTTCCTCATGCTTTTGGTTGGCATGGACTTTGGGTGTCGGAAGCGGAGGGGAGTCCTCTCTGTAGTATCTGGAGGAACTTGAACCTGAGCCTGAGCTTGAGGCGTCGTCGGTACCGAGGTCTGAAGGTTCTAATACGGGCCCTTCAGAGGGGAGAGGGAGCACCTCCTCGTTGTCATTGAGGGTAAGGGACGGTTTCCTGGCGCTGGGAGCCATGGCATGAAGAGGGATGTTATCGGATGCACTTTGCGTGGCGGGGACTTCACCGAGGTTGTGTTGAACCATCTGAATACAGGGAATAGAAGATGATGATAATAAGAAGGATGAGACTGTCGAGACGGTTATGGCCGCTGTACAGATAAAGTTGGATATAGGTCGTTGGAGATAGCTGTGGTAGGAATGAGGGGGATCTGGACTAGATTAAAGTTGTGGACAGCGGAGGGGAAGTAGAAATATCCCTGTCAAAGCCACTGGCAGTTTAAGCCACGGGGAAATGCTCTTTGTCGTCTATTCAGGTCAAAGAGGTATGTGGCCACTCCCTGCCACTCAACGAACAGCAAAAAAGGCCGAGACTCCTGCTCTTTGTTTACTCAATCAAGGAACTACGGCTGACCACACATTTCGACTGATGGAAATGGTCGTACTCGTCGTCGCCCTGCTCAATACAGTCGCTTCTGGAAGACGAGAGACACAAAGGACGCTGCAGGGGCGACGGTGCTTCCAACCAAGATACAATCGATAAGCACGATTGATGGGCGATAGCTGTGCTTGCACCCTCCGCAGCCGCCCAACCGTTAAAGCACAGCATGTCCAAAGACAATGAATGTGAGCTTTTCTCATACTATAGGGAGTAAACAGGTTTATCACCTGACTTCAAAGCCCATTTTCGATATGAGACTTGGCATCACATTCTTCAAAGGTTCGACCACTTGTTATAACCATCTGTGAATGATTCGACTGGGTTAGACACGAATGTACGGCTGAGTGTGCGGAGATAGCATACCAATAATTTATGGCACATACAATGACCACCAAATTCACTGAGAACGCCCCTTCGACCACTCTGTCTGGTGAGGTGGTGGCAGTGCCGCGAGATCACCCTTCACCTAGTGCCCAAGCCGCACCTATCCATTCCCCCCATATGCAGTTCATTCTTTGAGTAAAGATACCTCCAAAGTTTATCCATACTTTGAATCGCTTTTGGTGCATCCCCTCGCGCACCGGCGAGCAAAGAAACCCGAGTCAAATCCATACCGGTGATGACTTCCATTTTAGGAAAGATGATGCACGGATTTGGCGAGGAATACTCGTCCGGAAGCAAAACCAGAAGCAAAAATTTCGTCCGAGGGCGATTTTTGTGCTGAGAGGTCCATGTATGCATGTAGCAATCGTGACTTGAAGTTTTTGAAGTTTGGTGAAATGTGGGACTCACTCAAGTGTTATATGGTACCCAAAAGCCTTTGGCGAGCCCGCAAAACTGGGCGACGTGCGTATTCGGGAAATTTTCGCGCTGCAGGTGTACGATCAGCGGGCTATCTGTGGCTTCAGATATTATGCATGTCTGGTTGTGATTTGAGCTATATTAACCGTCAGTAAGACCCATCTATCCATTGGACGGCGGCTGTATCCGAGTCGCCGTATTGTATTCGCCTGGCCAACCACTGCCAGGCGTACAATCTTCTTCTGATAGACTAACGAAGTGCATATGCGTTTCAACTGATGCCAGATAGAGAATATTTGTGGAAAATCGGCAGTTAAGATGAAGCGTCGCATATAGATGGTAGAACTCAATAGCGTTCCTCGAGCGCGACCTGACTGGTTCTTCCGGCCATTGCCGAATAAACAGAATCCGTTCGAATTCCCAAATCGAAAGAACTCTTGTACATACAATAGGTAAGAAAATGTAATGCTTGGGTGCTATATATAATTGTGCCACGGAAAAAAATAAACTAGGCTGATCATGATCAAAGAAATCCCCTCTACAAAAACTCTAGCAAAAAAAGTTAGACCTAGATATGATAGAGGTATGAATAGTAATAGTAAACCGGCTGCAGGACGATCTAGTAGTCTAGTCGTCTAATAGAAACCAGGCATGATTGTATTCGCGAGTTCACGAGCAGCTTAGAGTTTAGTCTTAGCCTCAGTCCTGACCTTATCAACAGCCGCAGCAGCCTCAAGTACCTCCCTAATCTGGGTAGCAGCCTCCGCCAAATAATGTACCAGCAACGCATTCCTCTCCTTCGCCTTCTCATTGCTAACCTTCCGCTCCCTAAACTCCTTCTTCTCCCCAGCGGTATCCCACACCCCTTCGTCCTCAGAGCTCGTCACACCCCACCGGATGTAGTTATCCCCGATGCTGTACGACAAGCCAAAGCCGTCGGGTACGACCTCGCCATAGCCCCAGCCGTCAAAGTATTTGCTGCTGAGCTGGGAGGTGGAGAGCTCCCAGTGGTTGGATTTGCCGTATGCTTTGTCGGTGTAGATGGATGGGACGAGTTCGGAGGGTTTGAGCAGCTTCTTCAGGCCGAAGAGGTGACGGTCGACACCTTGGCCGTCGGCAGCCCAGCCGGCGTATTGGATGTGACGGGCAACAGCAGTTTGGAAGAGCGTGCGGAGGTAAGTTGGGTCCTGTGTCAACCCAGTGAGCCTAGGGACAAAAAGGAAGATGGACAGGACGTACGTTGACGGAGGGGTCTTCCATAGCTTCAACCCATTTCTTGCTCTCGTTGCTAACAGTTCGGATCACTTCTGTTCGTCCAAGCTTGAACTTGCGGGTCTGGCAACTCTCGTAGCAGACACCAGGTCTCTGGTACATCTTGTGAAATGCAAGCTGTTTCACGAGCTGAGCCCATGCATCTGGGGAGAGCTTGTACTGCTTCATGAGGTTCTTGCCGTAACCCTCATAGTGGAGGACCTATCACACCAGGTCAACAAGCACATTTGGCTGGTAAAAAGGACTCAACGCACCTGGAGGTCATGTCCGCCAACCAACCTCTCATACCGTCCAACGGCGCTCTCAACAACTTGTTCAACCTCCTTGTTAGTCTCGAAGACCAACTCCTCCGGTGCGGCAACATTGTCGGCGACCTCCGCGAAAGGTCGAGGGGTCAAGTCAATCTTGCCTTTGTCGATGGAAGCCAAGATGAACTCGTTCATTCGGAGAGTAGGTGTTCCGTCCATACACGAATGTTCACCAAGGAAAGCGGATTTGCCATTTTCGTAGACGATGACTAGAGATATTTCATTAGAGAAAGCACTGAAGTACTGAATGAGAATAACGACGTACTCTGGTGCTTGTCGAAGAACCTGTTCTTCGCATTGCCAGTCCAACTCTGCAAGCTGACTTGATCGCGGGTGACAGGGGCGGTGTCGTCCAACACGACCACGATCATGGCGCTTTCGATCTTTTGGAGGAGGGATTCATTCTTGCCTGTTGAATAATGTCGTCAGGATTTTGTCACGTAGAAAACGTGGTTTACACGAACTGGAAGCAGCAAGAAGTTTTGCGCGGTTGTCTGCCCACAAATCACGGTTGTCTGAAGTGAGAGCGCCGATGGGGACAGGAGCAGTGGAGTTGCCAGCAACCTGCTTGATTTTGTTGAATTGACTGTTGGGAGTGTAAACTGGGTGCCGACAACAAAAATGGAACGAGGACGTACGCTTCAAGCTCAGCATAGCTGATCTCCTCTCCCTTCTTGTTGGTAAGAGGAACAATGAAGAACCGACCCTTCCTCAATACGGCAATATGGTTGTTCTCCTTCCCATTAAACTTTGCAGCGGTATCCGAGGGCTTCACAGGGTACCGCGATGCATGGAACAGCCACTTGTAACTGTCCATGCAAAGTGGGTTCCCCCTAACCTTCTCCGGTTCCAACCTCCCACTTTCCACCATTTCCCTGAACGGCAATACCGCCTTAATGAGGCTCGCAGCCCTGCTCGCCTGGTCCTTCCTCAACCTGTCATCGACATGCACGAAGAAGTACGAAACAAACACCACAACAGGGTCACGATACCCCATGTAGGCAGCTTCGTTCCACCACTCGGAAAGCCAGCTGTCCCGTCCGGGTTCAGCTGCCCGATCCTGCAGCCTCTTTTGGAGTTCTTTCGAAAGTGGCGACTGGAGGAAAGAGTCGACTGCTTCTTTCGTCTCGGTGAACTCTGAGGGCGTCAACAAGGGCTGAACGGTCTCGAGGTACTTCGCAGCGGTCGATTCGAGGGACGGAACCGGGAGATTTGGGAGAGAAGCCTGGTAGCGCAGCATCGGGGGTGCCTTTGGGTCAATCGCATAGCCAGGAGGGGGGTCCTGGACCTTTGTAGACGATTTGCGAGCCATTACGAGAGACGACGTAGACGGAATCTACGCGATATAATATAGCCCGGGTCAACCGTTATCCGGGCCTGATGAATATGGGGCCACTTACAATGAACCTCCTCGACAATTGGGCAGCCCTTGACCTAAGCATAGAATCGATGGTGGTGGTGGCAGAGGAAGGCTATGGCCGTCTGGTCCTCCTGCAGACTTCCGGTCTCCTTGCGGATCGCCTCTTAATACCCGGCCAACCGGCTCCTGTTGCTGCCCAGATCCGGGGCTGCCACGTGATTCCAACTCCCGTTCTACCCCGAGTTGGCCAATGCTTCCGCTCGTTCTGAGCTCTCCCCGGCCCTCATGTTCCCCAGGCTCTGCGATCATGAATCTCTTGGCTCAGAGCACCACCCAATCCGCTCGGCCTATTTTGACAGTCTACTCTCATCCCCATTGCCAAGGCGAATTAGCCTATTACAGCCGAAATCCCGGGGATTCTGTCGTGCTTTCCCGGGTGGACAACGAACTCGGAGCTTTGTGTCAGGACTCAGTATGCTTGCTACAAATGCGGGGTTGCTCAAATATTGTTATTCTGTGCCGCTACTATCTCCGTCGATATATGGACAACCACCACCTAATTTCCACCCCCTGGCGGATTCTTGTTTCCCTTGATGACTTCTGCAACAGGCCACTTCTCCAAATAACCGTCTGTGAGGTGGAATGGCGTGTATTTTGTCCCGTCTCCCTGCAGAGTGGATAAGAAGTGGACTCTGCGAGAAGACAGACCGTGCTTACAATGATGTCATGCGGGTACGAATGTTTGAACGGAAGAATGCCCTCCAAATACTGGATTTGCTCATCGGACAAAGAGATATCCAACGCTTCAATATTGGCCTCCAGATGCTCTACCTTCCTTCCTCCAATGATAGGAAACACGTAACGCGCCTTGTGCAAAACATATGCAATCGCAACTGCCATTCCGTTCCGAGTTGCATTAGCCTCTTCTATGGCAAAAATCTGTGACACACCTGCAGTGACATGCTTTGCGCCGACTTGATTGGCAACTTCTTCAAGTGCCTTCGATATTTTCTTCTCGTCCTCGTTCCTCTCCCAGTCTGGGCCGAAGAAAGTACGGCCCTTCTCACCCGTCGCTCTTCGCCGCTCCTCCTCAGCGTCTGTTCTGATCTTTCCGCCGCCTAGGACCTGCCAAGGGGCCAAGGCAATGCCTTATAACTCGCTCTAAGCAGACTGGCATACCCAGCTCAACCACTTGGGACACACCTTCCTCACGCGCCATCGGGATAATATCATTCTCAAACGCCCGCTCAAGAATGCTCCATTTGCCTTGATAAACCGAGAACTGCGTCAAACCGTGATCTCTCGCGTATTGGTTGGCTTTGGCGACGACCCAAGCAGGCGCGTTCGAGATTCCCTGTTCAGTTTAGGTCTCATTCAGGTGAAATGAAAGAAATGTACCTACCAAGTAAAGAACTTTCCGAGCTAAGACAAGGGCATGGAGGGCATGCAACACTTCCTGGATACTGTTTTCGTAGTCCCAATAGTGGAGATAAAACAGGTCGATGTACGTTGTGCGCAGCCTTTTGAGCGAGGCTTCGATAGAAACGTGCATTGATTTGGCGCTGTTTCCGGATAGAAGAACTTTCTGCTCGACAGATGGGTCTCGGTGCCATGGGTTGGATGAGTACTATCGTTGTTTCAACCAATCATCGCAACATGGACCAAGTCACAAAGTTCATACCTTGGTAGCAATGAAGAGCTGGTCGCGTATGCCACGCTTTTCAGCCCACTCTCCTATAAAGGCCTCGGACGACCCATCCTGACTTTATGGCGGGTGAATGAGTGAGTGTTAGTTGGCCCCGTCTCCTCTCTCTAATTTTATGGATGAACTTACTAGGAATTGGCAGTATCGATGAAGTTGCCACCAAGATCAAAGTACCTGTCCAATAGCTTGAAGCTGGACTCTTTGTTGATTTCGCCGATACCGAGGTCACTCCACTTGTCGCCGATGAGCCCAGCACCGAGGATTATGGGAGATACGTGGACACCAGCAATGGTCGACAGGAGTCGGTAGTGTCCGAGCTTCGAGGGAGGAGGTTTAGGCGGCCCGAAGTACGACGTCGACATTATCTGTAGCGAGTTCCGAGAGTTCAGAGGGAGATAAAGCAGGATGTGGGATGTAAGTTAGGAACTTAAAACTCTCATCCTTATATATTGCTCCCATTAATTCAGTGTCCGCAGTGCGCACAGTAGGATTCAGTGGATGGTACATTTGTGATATAACATTGCGTCATTCGCTTCTCGAGATTTTAAACGCCAGCTACCTTCTTAAATGAATCAGCATTTCTGGATTTCTCGTCAGCATATATCGTCATCTAGACGCTCCCAAGCTATCAAAGGGACGTCGACCCTCTTGGACAACTCGGGTTACACGGCCAGTGTCACTGGAACATCATTCAATCATTGTTGGCGCGACAAAGACCTGTACCGATATGGGTCAGAGAACCCCAAATATAGGAGGCTGGGCCGGGTGCAATTGCCTCGACCCAAGTCACAGGTTGCGTCTCCTGAGACCTGAGAGCGAAACCCTCCACGTAGGGGAGTATGGGTTTTTCCATTGATCAATATAAAAGATGACAAATAATTGAGCGCTACACTGTCCCCGGAATTGTGCTGACATGTTTGTATTTTGTCATGGAATGTACACAATTGTCAGAAGGCGTATGTTAAGCCTGAAATATGGTCAGAAGACCGTACAAAAGGTCCCTTAATATTGATGTTGGGGCGTCCTCTGGTCAAGGTAACAAATTATATGGGGTGAGTGGTGGCGCATCTGTCATGGGCGGCTTGATTTAGGATCAGCGTCTAATACATAGTACATATTTACTAGCTATAGCCTGAGATATCTACGATTGTCGACACACAGACCTGACCCTCCTCTTAGACCTTCTGATGTACCGCTAGACTCTTCTTAAAAGATGTCTGGGAAGAAGGCCAACATGCGTACTATACCAAACCTCGGACCCTTTACTCAGGTTTAGACCTCCTCTTCCGGGTGGTTAAAAAAGTCTCATGATTCGTATGTCCATATAGGTTTATCTTCAGTCAAAAGTTCATGCCACGTCGATGTCGTTCGTGTTATTTCGCTTGAAGAGAGGATACGCCGGATGTCCTTGATCGTCCTGCTTTCGGATTCGGAAGCCCGCCGATGGAGTCCATCCAACTCAAGTCGTTGCAAGAGCCCGATGACAGTGCTGATACGTGGGTGACAATGGAACACATATAGTAGAAAGTGGAATCCGTCTGACCACGTCTAGATAGTGTTATTGTTAGACAAGGTTTGGTAACGGGGCGACTTACTAGATCGAAGAGTATACACCTTAAATGCAATAACCGCGCGGTTGACTGAGATGGTTGCATAGGCATAGACTGATGCATAGAAGCATATTGCTTGGTTGTATCAAGTGCAGCCACACTACAAGTCGCGAGTCGGAAGGGCTTGGTTTTTATGATTAGGTTGCCACGGCGTGGCACGGCATGTTATCTACAAAATGTCAGCACCAAATCCAGATAATGGCAAAGAAGCACCGTCACGATATTAATGAAAACTATCAGAGAAACCCTAGCATCGATGATCAGATAAATAGGGATTGAAAGTAATTAAAAGCAACTCACACTAGTCACGGTGCCATTCGCTTCGCAGTCTCATACAGCAACTCCCGCAAGCGTCAACCGATAACATCTCCGCTTATACCAGTGCTCCTGGGCTTAAGCCCCACAGAGGCAAGGATTGACCTTAAGTCGCACCCGGCATGCACAGAACAAAGGCCCAGACACAGGCAGCGACCGCCAACTCCCTCCGCCGGTGCAATACTCGAGGAGAGAAATTGGAATCGCCGGAGCTCATCCCATGTACAGACGAAACGGTGCCCCGACAATCGTCGTCTGCAACAAGAGACAAAACTCGAAACAGACCAGACAACTCGCGCGCATCTACCCGACTGCTGCTGCCCCCCGAGGGAGGTGAGTGAGACAGAATAGACCGTGTGGGCGGTGCACAGGTATGTTCCCCCCTTCCATCGTGTGGAAACGCCCAGTAAGGGGTTGCTCGGGATTTATGACACTTGCTATTAAGGAGGTAGGGTGTTGTATACGTTAGACAGCGCTAGCATGCGATGGGCGCATCAGATGACGGCGGTGGATAACGGTGTCCATGGATTGATAGACAGAGAAGAGCGAGATGACCCAGGGATCGCATCACGGTAGAGGAGAGTGGGCGTTGATTCGAGTGGGCAGGAGCGAGTGGCTCTTGGAGAGTCGAGTGAGAAATAGGTGGTCAACCCGTGAAGAGGTGGGAGGGACGCGACTAAGTTTAAATAGGGTGGCATAGGGGGTCCATAGGAGAAATCAAGCTCAAACTGTGACTAGCCGCAGCTGAAATGACGTGCAATAAACAGTCAGCTTTGACATTCCTCAGGCTGAGATCGCCCTTTTCAGAAACTCCGCTCTGAGTCTATGACGGTTGACCACGAGGCAACACAGAGTCCAGACTTATTTCTCCGTCAAGAGCGAGCCAGCCAGAAGAAGATCCGAAAATCAGCAGAAGTCTGCTGTGGTCTGCTCGTTAGGCCAGTCGGAGCATAAAAGGAGGTGACTCTCGAGGGGTTTTTGTAGGCGCGGACTCGAGATCTCAAGACAAGTCGGAATCAGAAGGCATACTGCGAACTCCCCCCAACCCGCGTTTGACATCCTGTCCTTTTATTTTAGTGCTGAAGTCAATGGGCTACCAGAAGGACCGGAGACGCACACAGATAACGGGTCATGCTGTGGTCTCGTAGACGTTTTGGTAGCGAGAGTGGCGCAAATTGGCTTGGCGGCCACTTCAAGCCACTTCAGCAGACTTCAGCGTGGTCCACGGCCCGAGCCGTGAATGCGTGACTATGCGAGGATCCAGCGCTCAGCTTCTAAGCACCTCGAAACCCATTGCAAAAGGTACATCCAGTAGTATTCGCAAATGGTATTTTCGCGACACTACGGTAAATCTTTACTTGTATACTCCAAACCCATCAATTGACACCCGCTTCCTCACTCTTACTTCCGGTAATGACACCGGGCTCTGGCCATCTCTCCAAGCGACCAGACATGGTGTGGAACGGGGTGTACGACGTTCCGTTGCCCTGATGTGTGATTGTTAGATGTCCCTAAAGCGGAAAATGTGACTTTGTGCTTACAATCATGTAGTGGGGGAAGCCGAGGCTGAATGGAATGACGCCTTCCAGATATTGGATCTGTTCTTTAGAAAGGGATATGTCAAGGGCCTCTATGTTCGTCTTAAGGTATTCGATCTTTCTCCCTCCAATGATGGGGAATACAAACCGTGCCTTATGAAAAACATATGCAATTGCAACTATCGTTGCGCTTCATGAGTGCCATTCCATAACGGTCAAAGTCTCGGACTTACCTGCAGTAATGCTCTTGGCTCCAACTTGAGCTGCAACATCCCCCAGCGCTTTCGATACTTTCTTCTCATCTTCATTTCGCTCCCATGATTCATTTGGCAGGAAGGCACGGCCCTTCTCTCCAGTTGCTCGACGCCGTTCTTCTTCGGCGTCTGTTCGTATCTTTCCGGCGCCTAACACTTCCCAGGGACATAGCGCCATGCCTTGGAATTTCGTATAAGCAATCTCTGCTTTCAGAATCTCAAAAGGACGCACCTTCATCTCGAGCCATAGGAATTATATCCCGTTCAAACGAACGCTCGAGGATACTCCATTTACCTTGGTACACGGAGAATGGTGTCAAAGCGTGGTCTCTTGCATATTGATTAGCTTTGGTGACGACCCACGCTGGGGCATCCGAAATTCCCTGTAAGTTCAGTTGAGCCGAGTCATTTAACGAACTGTGGGTTCTGTGAAAAATACCAGATAAAGGACCTTCCGAGCTTGAACGAGGGCATGGAGGCCGCGCATCACCTCCTGGATGCTAGTCTCATAGTCCCACCAATGAATGTAGAACAGATCAACGTATGTCGTGCGTAACCTTTTCAAGGAAGATTCGAAGGAAATATGCATCGATTTCGCGCTGTTTCCCTGAAGTAAAACCCTCTGCTCTAGGGATGGGTTCTGCAGTGACAGATTAGTCGTATACTATTGAGAGGTAAAGGATTAGCCAATGTTTCGTTCCTCAACCGATCAAGGAAATAACTCCACCTTTGTGGCAATGAAGAGCTGGTCACGAATACCACGCTGCTCAGCCCATTCACCGATTATGACCTCAGAAGATCCACTTGTGGGTGTAAGGGGCCTCCTAATGTTAAGATGGACCGACTGGCTCACTAGCTGCTAGCAGTATCAATGAAATTCCCACCGAGGTCAAAGTAGGCGTCCAAGAGCTTGAAGCTGTCCTCTCTCGTCATTGCACCCGCAGAGGTGGTCCACTCATCACCGATGCTTCCAGCTCCAAGAGCAATAGGGGATACATGGACACCAGCAGTGGTTGACAGTAGTCGATAATGTCCGAGCTTCGAGGCAGGAGGCTTGGGTGGGGAGAAGAAGGACATGTTAAGTGATCAAAAGAAGCCAACATTGTGATACGGTCTGCTTTTTATACGAATTCCATTACGCTTTCTATTTCTGTGTGAATGAATCTTGACTCGGACTCTGTGAACTTCTAGTAACGGTGACATCATGTCATGATCAGAAGAATCCACTGATCATGTGCTCCGACGCACTAACTCCTACATTAGACCTACCGAGAGCATCTTTCGTTGGTAAGATCTGTAACAATCCTAGTGGGCGATTGTAATAAAATCATTCAGTGCAAGGGGCTCGAGGCCTTGGTTTCGGCGTCGCTATGGGTTGTTTGTTTGGCATCGTTTTCGGGGCAAACGTTCAATCGCCGATGATTCAAGTTAGCTTTCATAAAATCATTTATTAGTAGGTGCGACAGTAAGCAGCTAAAACTCCGTTGTCTCTATTTAAATCATGCTCTTCTTCGTATCAAGCAGCACCTGTTCCCTGACTCTTGCTTCCTGTGATAACCTCCGGCTCAGGCCATTTGTCCAAATGACCACTGAGGCCATGCAAAAAGGTATACGAGGTCCCGGTGCCCTGATAACGTATATTGTATTAAATTAAAATGGAGAAAGACGTGAGTCCAGCTTACAATCATGTTATGTGGGAATCCGAGATCAAAGGGGACCACACTTTCCAAGTATTGGATATGTTCTTTGGAAAGAGAGATGTCTAGGGCTTCTATGTTGCTCTTCAGGTGCTCGATCTTTCTTCCTCCGATGATAGGGAACACAAATCGTGCCTTGTGCATGACATACGCGATGGCGACTAGTCGCGTTCAGTTGCATTAATAACCGGTAACCGAGCTTGTTAAAATACATCTAGGACGTACCTGCTGTAATGCTCTTCGCTCCGATTTGGGCTGCAACTTCCTCCAAGGCCTTTGACACCTTTTTCTCTTCCTCGTTGCGCTCCCAGTTGGGGTTAATAAGTGTACGACCTTTCTCGCCTGTGACTCGGCGCCGTTCCTCTTCGGCGTCTGTTCGGATTTTACCGGCGCCTAAAACTTCCCAGGGGGATAGCGCCATCCCTTGCGATTGCATGTAAGCGAGTTGGCTTTCGCTTCTTTCACTAGGACACACCTTCACTTCGGGCCATGGGAATGATATCCCGTTCGAACGAACGTTCGAGGATACCCCACTTGCCTTGATAAACGGAGAACGGCGTCAATGCATGGTCTCTCGCATATTGGTTGGCTTTGGTGACAATCCAAACAGGGGCATCTGAGATTCCCTGCGTGACTGTAAGCAGCATGTATGTGCCTGTGTAATGTCCAGCTCACCAAATAGAGAACCTTCCTAGCTTGAACGAGGGCGTGAAGCGCGTGCATCACTTCTGGAACGCCAGTCTCGTAGTCCCACCAGTGGATATAGAAAAGGTCAATATAGTTCGTGCGCAATCGTTTCAATGAGGCCTCGATAGAGACGTGCAAAGATTTCACGTTGTTTCCTTGGAAGAGGACCTTCTGTTCCACGGACGGATCTCGGGACCATAGATTGCTCGTGTACTATGGTCGTCAATGTTAATTCAATCAGCTTGCTACGCTCGATGGTGTATGGGTGTATAAAAAATGCAGTACCTTGGTAGCAATGAAAAGCTGATCGCGAATGCCGCGCTTTTCAGCCCATTCTCCGATAAATTCTTCGGAGGACCCGTCTTGGCTTGATAAATTAATGTCAGAAACTTCTCATTTCCCATGCTTGATAGGGACCTACTAGTTGTTAGCTGTATCAATAAAGTTTCCACCGAGGTCAAAGTAGGCGTCCAACAGTTGGAAACTAGAGTCCTTGGTCATTTGACCAACGCCAAGGTCGTGCCATTTATCACCAATGTTCGCAGCTCCAAGCGCAATGGGAGAGACGTGAACACCGGCAGTAGTTGACAAGAGTCGATAGTGACCAAGTTTCGAAGCAGGTGGTTTTGGAGGAGCAAAGAACGACATATTAGATACGAATTGAGTTCTGTGAGGAGTGAGCAGAGGGGGTTGAAGCCGATTCAGATCAGGTCGTCAGATACTTCCAGTTAGGCTCAAACAGTGACTTTATATATCCCTTTCGCTACGTAAGGTGAGAATGGCATATATGACCTTCTATGAATGAAAGACGCTCACGCAGTTGACGTGCCCAAATCTGATTACTGTGTCTCGAGCCATTGCATAAACACTATTACGAGTATGACCAATGGTGTGAACATATAGTGATAGAAATACATCAATGCGTTCAATGCCGTTGAAGAGAGATAAACTGTTACTCTGGCTGACGTGTGGCAAGTCTGTCGTCATATAAGAGGTACCGAGGAAGTATATTGATTGGATTCTGTCCAGGCCTGACAAAGCAGTAAAACCAAGGATCCGGAAGCTATCCAGGGACGTTTCATAGGTAAGAATGGCGCGAGACGAAGACGGAGCAGAACAGTAATCAATATTAGTGACATGTAAGTGGGTGGCAGAAAGTCTAAAGAGGATATTCCATCATGGAGAAAATGAATTGGTAATTTGAAGGGACAAAATCTTGGCAAGGGTTGGCAACGAAGCAATCGCGTTCTAGCATAGGTGCGTATGTAGCTTAGGTTATTCTGGTGCATGCTTTTAGGCGGCAATGGTACAGACGCCTGGCTAGTGACCGTTTGTTAAGACAAAATGCGACTAGGTAGAGAGAACAGCCTGACGATGTTTAAGCGCCCAGTATGTCTTGTTTCATCTCCGCAAGGCGCGCGTGCTATTGACGATGTCAAGCACACTCACGACGAGCAAGTGGTCAGAGTAAGCGAAGTTACCTAGAATATCCGCTGTGAACGCACGAAGCAAGAGTGAAGCGATATCGGGAACCACAGCAAACCGTCGACGCGGGGATATTACGGTCAATTTCCTCCAAGGTGACAGTGTTGATGAGACCCAAGTATGGAACCTGCTGATGAATATTTGCGTAATTTGCTGTAGTAATAGAGAGGCCTGTTATGAACCTCTCTGTGCTGTAGAAGTGATCCAGTCATTTCGAAGTGTAATGGCGTTTTCTTTGCCGTGTTTGGTCGCTAGATATGCCATATAGTATATATTGATAGGGAGGCATTCGGGGTAGCTTATATTCTCCTCTTAGCCGTACGATTGCAGCCATGGGATCTGGTGATCTATCAGAGGTTCCTAGATTGTTCAGCCCCAAGACCGTCGGTACCGTTCGGCTGCAGCATCGCGTCGTTTTCGCACCCTGTGGCCGATTCAGAGCCACGAAGCGCGAGGGTGTGCCCGTTGTGCCTCTCGTGAGAACCTATTACGAGCAGAGAGCCAGCGTCCCAGGTACGCTCTTGATCACAGAGGCGACATGCATTGCGGATGAAGCTGGAGGAATGGACCATGTCCCTGGGATATGGAGTGACGAGCAGGTCAAGGCCTGGAAACAGGTTAGTATCGATCGCGCTGGAAGATTAATATCCACGAATTCACAGGTGAAAACAGGTTACCGACGCGGTGCATGCAAAGGGGTCGTACATCTTCATGCAGCTATGGGCGGGAGGTCGAGTCGCGCACCCCGGTCTACTGAAAGAGAGAGGATATCCCTACGTGTCAGCTTCTCCGATTCCACCTTCCAAGGTCAGGGTGCCAGGTGCAGTCCCACGGGAATTGACCGTTGTCGAAATCAAGAAATATGTTGGACTTTATGCTACAGCTGCGAAGCGAGCGGTTTTTGAGGCTGGCTTCGATGGCGTGGAGATTCACGGAGCCAACGGGCATTTAATCGACCAGTTCTTCCAGGATGTCAGTAACACGCGTGCCGACGAATATGGCGGGAGCATTGAAGCTCGTAGCAAGTTTGGATTGGAGGTTGTTGATGCTGTAGTTGCGGCAATTGGCTCGAATAGAACTGCCATTCGTTTAAGTCCTTGGAACACGCACCATGGTATATTTCATATATCTCGCGCCCATCCACACTGATGTCGTCTCTTGCTAGATATGAAGATGACGGATCCAGTTCCCCAGTTCTTGTACATTGTGGAGAAGCTGGCGGCATATCATCCCGACCTTACTTACGTCCATATGGTCGAACCCGAAACCGATAATGCAGGACAGCGGAAGCCGAACGAGAGCAACGAGCCGTTCAGGAAGATCTGGGCGCCTCGTCCTTTCATCACTTGTGGTGGATACACCAGAGCGACCGGTATCGAAGTGGCGGAAGTAAAAGGCGACTTGGTTGCTTTTGGCCATTCCTTTATTGCCAATGTCAGTCCCATTGCGTCCCAGATCAAGTTATGGTTGTACTGACCGTGGAATCCAGCCTGATCTGCCATTCCGACTTCGAGCGAACCTGCCGTTAAATGTGGCGGATACGAGTACCTACTACACCCCTGTATCGGAGAAGGGATACATTGACTACCCGTTCTCCAAAGAGTTTCATTATTAGTGGGTAGATATGGGCCGCCATCCATAGGAAAAAGGCAAACTGTAAATGATTGCGGATGTAAACAAACAGTTGATGATGGCCGCAGGATGCAAGCACGATTCAAGAAACAGCATGTATAATCATCACGTTGAAAAACATACAGCTTATCATGTCCTCTGTCTCCAGCTTGGATACAGTTTCTGGAGCTCTAACCTGCTATTTTACTTGCAACTCACAAAAATATTCTCTCCTCCTTTTTGACTTTCTAATTCCATTGCTCACCTTTAAGTCATGGGACCTCAGGAGCTTCTTTGAATTGGAAAAGTAAATTGATTGATTGGGCATAATTGGCATAATTGACATATTGGTCATAATAGTCATAACTGACATGAGAGAGAGAGAAAAAAAGAAAGTGTAAAAAGAGAGAGAGAGAGAGAAGAGAGAGAGAGAGAGAGAGAGAGAGAGAAAGAGAGAAAGAAAGAGAGAAAGAAAGAGAGGAAAAGAGAGAGAAAGAGAGAGAGGAAAAGAGAGGGAGAAAGAGACAGACAAAACAAAAAATTGGCATAACCCTCGTGTAACAGAGGTGTAGAGAAAAAGTAGAGCATAAGGTTGGAACTTGGCATGTACCAAGGAGCTACTGGCCAGGTAACTCCTCAAGTACATGCCAAGTTCAGTAACTAAGTAGATACAGCAAAATAAATAAGTATAAATAGAGTGCAAGGCAGATGGGTGCAAGGGGCAAAAAAGGAGGGTGGTTGGTTGGTTGGGACAGAACAAATGCCAAGGTAGCACTACTGTACCCAAAAAAAAAAAAAAGAACGACGGACAATGTTTTAGTATGGGCGCCCAAGTCGGCGACGCTCAATTCGAGCGGCATTCAGTGATGCCAAGGGCATACGAATGACGCCCATCGGCCCGGGGTGCGAGGGGGTGAAGGTGGGAGGGGAGGAAGGAGGGGTGTCCCGCGTTGGCGTTCCCGGCTTGTCCTGAACGGATCCACGGGGGAGAGGTGTAGGCGACCTCATCGACTCCTCGGCGACTTCTTCGCTCGCGTCCTCGCCTTCAGGCGCGTCGTTCTCATCCGTGGGATCAGGATGGAACCGGACGCGTTTTGATTGGCCGCTCGGTCTGATGGTGTCCGTCAACGTCTGGAGATCAATGTCATCAGTAAATCATTAAACAGGTTAAAGAGAAGGGGTACAGACCAGAGAGCTTGCCGGCTGGTGGGATAGGGATTCTGTTGCAATCCCCTGTCCACTGGTGCCTTCAAGACTTTGAGGCTCAGGGATTAAGCTCGGCTAATTTTCAAAAGCACAATCAGCACAGAACACGGCAACATCAGTGACAGATGACTCACCCTATTCCAGGCCTCGCTGTAAAAGCCAAGCTCAGCGTCGAGCTTGTTCCACTGGGACTCTGACAGTCCAAAGGGAGCAGGGAGCGGCGGCTCCGCTCCGACACCCGCCAACGAAGAAGGCGACGGTTCCAAATCGGCACGCAACTAAAGGAGGAATTTAGTATAATTGACATCATAGAAAAACAAGGGACATACATCGGCGACAAACTCCGATAGGCTCATCGTGCTCATGGTCGTAGTGAGGTGGGGATGAGCAGCGGATGGCATGCTCGAGGGACCAGCGACCATTGAGGGGGCCGAGGGATTGGGCCTCGACATGAAAGGGTCGCCGCTGAGACCCGCCGGGGTTCCGAAGCCCGAGCTCACACCGTCCAAGTCGCCGGATACTGCCATTAGCTCGGACTTGCCCGAGCCAAAGGTAAAGCTGGCGTTGTGAGGCGCCGGCGACCGCATGAGCTCCTTGAGCCACCGTCTGGTCGAATCCGTGAGCGGTATCTCCTCCACTCGTTCCGGGACAGGGATGTCCTGGCACTCTTCATTTACCAGGGCTACGAAACCTTCCAAGAACTCGACCATTGGCTCAAGTCTCGTGACGACGGGTTCCATCTGGTGAACCACCAGAGTGTTGCTGAATGTGTTGCAATCGATTTCTTCGATATCGCTGTCGGCTTTTGCAAGCTGGATTATCATGAACGACGAGTTAATTACAGTAACACTGTATGCCATTTTATCACTCACCCGAAGCGAGATACCTTGTTCGCCTGCCGCGGTCGATATTTGCAAAGCTTCCTCAACCGTCTGAATCTAGAGAGACGAAAACCTTGTTAATTGAAGAAGCCTAAAGAAACCATCAGACGTACCCGTTTGGCGTCCTGTAAAGCGCGCGCTTCCAATTCATTGAGCCGTTCCTCGAGTCGTCGCATTCGTTCAGCGTCCTCCATCCGTTGTTTCTTTTCCGCTTGCAACAGCCGTTCCAGTTCCTGAACCTATCATAGTGTAAGTGAGACGAAGAGCAAAACACAAGGACAGTTGCTCACACTATCCCGATGTACCCTGCCCAATCTCGTCACGACATCTTCCAAAGCAGCAATCTAGATCGATATCAGCGAGAATGTTCAAGATATAATGCAGGAAAACGCATACCTTTTCCGAATCAGCCACAATAGCACGTCCCAGAGCGTCAATCTATCAAAGGGGTAGCTCTTAGCATACGTCTCAGACATCAGGATGGTCAGACCTACTCCTTGTTTGTGTTCAGAAAGATGGTTAATGCAGTGTGCAACTCCCGTGCCACTTTCCTGTTTCAAAGCCGAGAACTGGAGGCAATCACAAAATTAGCTATGTTCTTTGTACAGCAACGTCGTCAGAAATACTCACATCCTGGTCCAATTTTGCAAAAGTATCTCCCAAGTGTTGTTGTTTCTCATGGTCCGCATCACGTTGAGTTTGCAATGAATCGACCTGAGAAACGACGGGCGCTTAATAAACGGCCCCTCCCATGGAAACAATGACCATAACACTCACAGTTTCGTCAAGTTTATTGAGAGTTTCTTCCAATTTCGCATACTAATTGCAACATGATCAGTCGGTACCTGGACAATGACAGACAAAATAAACCCACATTATTCACATTGTCGACAAAGATTTCCGTGTCGGATCGGGAGTCCTGGCCCCGTTTGGCTTTCATTCTGACGAGCTGAAGTTGCAATGAATAACCCCGAAAGAAGCTGGAAAGAGAAGGTATCTCACCTGGTCCCGTACTTCTGCTAGCCCCAAGCCTAATTGCTCGATATTCTTCTCCGTAAATTGCTGAATCTTTTCCGTTGACGTCTGAGTCTGTACCAATCCTTCTGCCAATTTCAAAATAGACGCCTGCGCCTGGGCAAATCCTTCTTCCAATTTCGATGTAGACGCATGTGCATGTCCCAATCCTTCTTCCAATTTCGATTCCACTGCAATGATAGTACTGCCAAAAGACTGTAAAGGTTCGCAAATGTCAACGCAAAGGCGCTTATAGATAACAAACAGCGACATACCTCATTAACTTCTCTGAGACGAGTAGACATCCGGTCCGCAAACGTGTTGAGAAACGCTGGAATGACGGTCTAGACCAGGCCATGATTAGCACAAGACCAGACGAATCATCAAACGACATACCATGCGTTCAATGTCATTCAGGTTATAGGTGGTACTCCAATTTCCGGGGTATGGAACCAAGGCCCGTGAGCTCGACGGAATAATGGTCGGATTGCCGGCAAATCTAACCAAGGTACGTGGACTCGATGGAGCTGGAGACGGTTCGATCTGCTCATCCTCCTCGTCCGGGTTCTCGCTAGTGGTTTCAGACTGAGGAGGAAGATCGCGAAGTGGGGTGTCGTCCTGGGTACGGACAGGATGGGTGATCGGAGAGTCCTAACAAGCGAAGCAGAGTTAATACTGCGTCAAGTCACGACGAACAGTGGGTACTCACAATAGGCCGCGTCGCTGACGGGGCACTTTCGTCTTCGCGAGCACCATTGGTACCAATTCTCCAAAGTAGAGCGAAGGTATTACCGAAGCCGAGCCAGAGCATAAACCACGGATCGGACAATACTTTTGGAAAGACGGCCGAAGAGTTGCCTTTGAAGGAGCGAATATTCGGATCGTTCTGGTCCATTGATTCGCTCTACAAGGTTGGTCAGCTTATTTTAGCGAAAGAATAAAAAATATAAAAAACGTACCTCCAATGACTGGACCTCCTCCACGACTTCGGGTAGTGGGACCGTTTCGGCGGTAAACTGGAGAGGAGGGATAATGTGCGCGGAGTCCCCTTCAGAGTCTGTGGCCACAAGTGCCACTAATCCAAGCAGCCCAGCGACCAACCAAGGCAAGAGACGGATGTCCACAAATAGTTCAAACTTCTTCAATTGTTCATAGAACGGTCCAGCATAATAAAGAGCCTCCGTCGTCCATGGTTCGGTCGCATCGCGGATGGTATGGTATAGGGTGATACAGACGTCGACACCAGCTGAGACGATAGAGAAGACAAATTCACCAATCTGGACAAGGTAAAAGAAAGCATCAACCATGGGAGATGCGACCGCTGTAATCCCGAGCGCGGCGAGTTGGATGAAGAAATACTGATTGTATAGGGAGAGACCAATCCGGGAGAAGAAGTTGAATACGGCCAATACGCAATGTCGAATGATGAGATATTGGATATAAGTTGACAGTGGTAGGGCGTCGGTCCAGGACGATGAAGACGAGTTCCAGTTCGATAGAGAGATGTACCACCTAGCTGCGCTTCCATACGCTTCCATATAGCTTGAGGCCAGCCTCTCGAGGTGCTGAAGATACCAGAAGGGTTTGTATCCGACCACGACCTTGTTATATTCTATGCCTTCCAGTCCTGCATGCAAAGCTTTGGGTCCATTCCACCAACCTCGCAAAGCAGTCCAAAAGTTCCGAATGAAAAGGTTTCTTTCCTTCAAATCAGCAATGCACGCGATGTTAGGCTCGGGGATGTTCTCGACTAGCGTGTATGGTGCGTTGTCCGATTCCAAAGGCAAGATGGAGCCCACATATGCATTGGCGCCAGCGACCACAGCAAATCCTCTGTCTGTGTCAATGACTGTTTTGGTCTTCCGGACGGGGTCCTCCACAACCGTGATGAAGTCTTTGTAGAGTCCTGTAACATGTCCCTCCGGTACCCGATCAGATTTTGACTTGGCCACACCATCGACGACGAGACGGTCGACACCTTCTCCAGCGGAGAGACTCCAAGGGGACTCTGGGCGAGGATCCGATTTGGCCGGGGATGTACGGTCAAGGTTCCTAAGATTAAATTCAGGCATAGTTGGGGTATCTGCGATCGAGTAGTCAGATACACATGCCAGATAGAGAAGTGGGGCGACATGCCTAAAAGTGATTCGTTCAAGCTGGGATCCATATAGAGATTCGTGCCAGAGTACACAGACGATTCAGCTGAGCCCAGCTCAGCAAGGGAGCCATTCAAAGATACGTTCGGTCGGGCTGTAAGATGTGTCAATGAACCCCCCGATGCCGAATACAACTATTGACTTACGGTTACCAGCGGTAGTTGGAGGACCATAGGCGAGTTCCAAAAGTAAGCTGCCATATTCACGTCCCCAAGCCAAGTGGGTCGCCCCGACGGCCACACCAAATGCCATAGGAGAGGCAGCTGCGAGTATAGAAAAGGCGTTCACGTCCACATTCACATTGGCAGTCGTGAACCTCGACAGAAGAGGTGGAAGCCAGGCGGGAGGCTCTAGAGTATTGAACGGTACGTCAGGTGAAAGAAGAGAATGCGATTGAAAGAAAACGTTACCTGAGTTCTTATCGTCGATGTCGGTCTGACGTCCGTTACCTCTCCTGTACTGAGCTTTGAGCCACTTCCAGAAGAGTTGGAAGAGGCAACCACCGAGCATCCAAATAAGCAAGGTACCCCAACCATCGTCACGCCAGATACCGAAGTTGGGTTCGCTGCCAGAAGACGATGGGCTTGGAGGACCACCGTCACCTCCACCGCCTCCACTACTGCGGCCGCTTACACCTTGTATATCGCTTGAGGCGTCCAAACCTGGACCCTCTGCGTTTCTCACTTCTTGAGGCGGTCCAGAAGGTCCTTCTCCGCCTCCTCCACCACTGCCACTTCTCATTTCTCCTTCACCGCCATCGCCGCTTCCTTCACCTCCAGCTGGAACAGCTCGCGAGTCAGAGGCGGTGCTCAAGATACCAATTCGAGAGACAACGCGGTAAACGATGAAGGCAAGGATAAAGAGGGTAGCAGCGATGGCTTGGGCGTCTTTGATGTAGAGCTGGGGACCAATAGGAAGTACCGAAGTTGGCAAAATAGGCGAGGATGCCGTGGGTGAGAAGTCGGCTGCTCGGGTTGGGGGGGCCAAAGAACTATAGGCGTTCCCAACAGAAAAGGGTAGAACGCCCTTTACACCCAAAGGGGCGGGGGTCTTCGCAACCCAAAGAGGTTCACGGCGAGCGAGCTCTTGCTTCTCGTGGTTGTATCCGGTGTTCGGCTGCTTGTTGTTGTTGTTGCCATCGTCGTAGACGTAGTTGGCGTTGACGTTGTCGATGTCGGCGTTGGTATCGACCGAAGCTCCATGAAGAGCGACAGGGGCGGTAGGCAAGGTCCAGAACAAAACGGTGGGGGCTACCAGAGCGCCTCCGAGCTGGAGTCCTCCTGCGAGTAGAGAGATAAAAGACGAGTGTTCAGGTTGCTCTACAGGGCTGGCGAGATGAAACTTCATTGTGCAGTGCTAAGTGAGGGAGTTGGGGCAAGATATGTTGGCGCTCCAGGAGCCCCCAGCCAGGTTTATATGGCTCGCCAGATGCACACCCCGCCAGTGAGCTCAGAGATCGAGAACTGGCGTAATGCCGCATCGTCATTGAGTAGTGAAGATCCTGAAACAAATTGCGCAAGGTTACTGGTCGTCCCTTAATTGCTTTAATTAATTGCCCTTCGGACCGGATATCCAGTAGCCTTTGGGTCCAGTAGCTTTCGAGCTGCTCATATAGACGTAGACTTCCAAGAGACGGGGTACCAGGACGCGATGAACGAAGTAGACAGACGCGAAAAGGCGCGATCATGATACGCGATGAACAGCGAGGGGCCTGGTGGTCTGCCAGCGCCTAAATGTATTTGCTCGTATTTGAGATCAAAGGCAACGGATCGCCCCTATCTGTACGGGTCCAAAAGCTGTCCTCACAGCATTAGGTATCGATGTTCCCGGTACAACAACCACTGTCCTTTGATCCCCGTCCTCCAGGTCGCCACAGGCCGCCATATTAGGAGCGCCTGCGCGGTCCCTTGTACTACGGTGCCAAGCTTCTGATACCAGCGATGGAAGTGGCCGGTTTCGTGCTCAACATTGTCGGTGTGGCCCGTGGAATCCATTCCCATCTAGACGAGCTCAAATCTCGAAAAGAAAAGTTCAAGCAGCTCCAATGGAGGGTCATGACGCTTATCGAGGTGCTCCTGCCATTAACTACAGCCTTCGGGGCTTCCAGTTCCACACACCAATCAGGAAAAGTAACGGACCTAGTGATGATCTATGATAGTGCAGCAGGGACCCAAGATTTCTTTATCGAACTGGCGGAGATTCTCAGCAATATACGCCAGAGAGTGTCGGTGTATCGTGCCAAATTTAGGTTTGGGAAGATTATGGATTTCGTGAACCCGTCCGTTTTGTTGGGGAGGTTGGAAGACGACGAAAATAGGCTGTCGAGATGGATCGAGCTTTTCATGCTCAAGCTTCAGATTGCCCAACATGCGTCTACTCTTGCTGTGCAGCAATCCAATCAAGTGCTACGGATAGCTACTAATTCACCAGGGCCGGTTCCTCAGCGAATGGCTGCCAGCCCTGCCAAAGCACCAGAAGAAACCTCGACAAGTGATGCTCGCATGTTTTGGAATACGTGTTTAGGAGAGGAGGTTCGTTCCCTCGTACTTATCGTATTCCCCAAGAACGGTTAACCTTTGGTCTCAGGAAGATGCCGTGGCACCAAACCTGTTCTTCCCAGCCCTTAAAGGTTGGATCAGGCAACCTTTAGAAGACTGGCTTTGCGCATCCCTTCTACTTGCTTTGGATTCAGAAGAACTGGGTGTAATAGCACGAAAGAACCTTATACGTGTAGCTGGGAAACAAACTATAACTGATTACGTCTCGCAACTCAGGAATTGGAAAGGTAAGCTACTTCAGTCTTTCGTTCCTGTCATAGCAATCATGTTGAAAGGATTGTCAGGCACGCAACTGGCTGGAACCTGGCTGAAAAGCCAAGATTATGAGATCAAGAATGATCTAGAAGACGAGGAGCTGAAACCTACTATCGTATGGATAGACGATAGGCAAGAAATGGTGGAGGCAGATATAGATTTTGCCGAATCTCTAGGCATCACTGTCTTTCTCCTACCTTCTACCAGCACTGCGAAACTCTGGATCGAAGCACACGAAGGTCAGTTGCTTGATATACTACCTTCAAAGCAGCTAAAACACATCTTCCTTCCTTCCTTCCTTCCTTAGAATATCTACGACGCCTAGAGGCCGCCTTCCTCCTCCAATTTGTCACTGACAACTCAAGATGGGAACCCGGACGCGCGACCAGCGACATAGTGCTGAACATGGCCGCCGGCGAAAGCATCCTCCGTTTCCTCCGCGGAAACCGCTTCATGTCCCCCGTGCTCGTCTACTGCGGAAGGAGCATCAATGAGACACAGTATGTCAAGAACTACAGCAATGCCGCGTCAACGTCGTACCCGAGCATGTGCCAGGAGTTTATCAGTTATTTGAAGGTCGACGAGAATGGGGTAGGAAGGGCGGGGTACCCAGCGCGATGGACTGTTTTTGCCGCAGAACGTAGCCCGGGGAGTGTGGATCTTGGTGTGTGCTGTGGCTTTTCCTAGAACTAGTATTGATATGTTGAATCATAGCACCGGTATCACCTCCACGCCAGAAGACCCGAAGTCGTCGAATTCAATAAGCCATATCAATTTACACGAAAAGGCAAGGGCAACGCTGTATATCATTACTGGGATACGCATAGCATTAAAATAAAACAGAGACATGGACAGGAAAGATATAAGGAATTACAAAATTTAAGGCAAAGTGAAAGGGACCATGACCCCTATTACAGGACAGCGTGACAAGCCCCCGCGTCGCGTGTCACGTCCTCGTGACGTGTGTCACACATAACGCAGTTCATTCTGCGCGTTCTGCCAGAAGTTTATACCGTACAGTCAATTTACAGGTGGTTTACAGGCGTCAACGTCTCTGAATCTCTCTAGAGATGTATATTAAAACCCTTACCATCCAAGGCTTTAAATCTTGTACGTATACGACTCACAGAAACTATATAAGCAACTTACAACCGTTCAAGACCGGGACCAGACCCAGATCGAACCCTTTTCACCAAAGCACAATGTCGTAGTTGGTCGAAACGGATCCGGCAAGAGTAATTTCTTCGCTGCGATTCGGTTTGTGCTCTCGGATGCCTATACATCAATGTCTCGAGAGGAACGAGTGGCATTGCTGCACGAAGGTGTATCGGACAGTGCAACGCTTTCTGCCTTTGGTGCGTAATGTCGACTAGGAGCGAAAGGATACTCATAGCTATTCTAGTCGAAATCGTATTTGACAACTCTGACAACCGTTTCCCAACTGGCCATGAAGAAGTCGTGCTCCGAAGAACGATTGGTCTGAAGAAGGACGAGTATAGCTTGGACAAGAAGAGTGCAAGCAAGGCGGACGTTATGAATTTGCTCGAGAGTGCCGGGTTCAGCAAATCCAACCCATACTACATCGTACCTCAAGGCCGAGTGCGTAACAGTAATCTATTCTATCTCTCTGTGTGCTAAATAAATCTAGATCACGGCATTGACAAACGCGAAAGACCACGAACGGCTCGCGCTGCTCAAAGAGGTGGCAGGAACCAAAGTCTACGAACAGCGACGCACAGAATCTCTGCGTATAATGGCCGAAACCGACAGCAAACGCACAAAAATCAGCGAACTGCTCGAATACATCGAATCCCGGCTGGCCGAGCTCGAAGAGGAAAAGGAAGAGCTCAAGGAATTCCAGGACAAGGACAAAGAGCGGAGGTGTTTGGAATACGCATTGTACCAACGAGAGCTGGAAGAGGTTGCAGAAGCATTGGTGGAGATTGAAGAGGACAGAAAGGCAGAGTTGCATGGTGCGAATGTGCGGAGAGAAAAGTACAACGAGCGGGAGAAAGAGATCCGGGATTTGGGCCGAGAAATAACTGAAGCAGAACACTCGCAAGACTCCTTGGCGCAGACGAAACGCGACGTCCAGTCGGAATTGACAGACTTTATCCGCAAACGTACCGAACTTCAATGTATCATTGAAGATCTCCAGGCAAGTGGTCTGAATTCCGGCAACAAGCGACACGAGTTGGAAGAACAAATGCGGGGGGTTCAGGGGCAGATTACGGAGAAGGAGAAGGAACTTTCTCAGCTTACGCCCGAATGGGAGTCTCAAAGAGCCAGGGAAATCTCTGAGAAGAGGATGCTGGACGACGCCACTGCAAAACTAAACTCACTCTTCGCGAAACAAGGTCGAGCGACCAAATTCAGGACCAAGTCTGAACGCGATACCTATCTCAAGCAGGAGATTCAATCATTGAAGACGTACAAAGCTTCGCAGACTGAAGCTTTCGAAAGCAACAAGCAAGAGTTGAACTCGCTTATCAACTCCGAGCCCGAAATCGACGAACAGATCCGGAGCGTGCAGGACAGGATCGACGAGGGACGCCGAAGGGTGAAAGAATTGAACGATGACGTTGTCAAAATGAGGGATGAGTATACCGAGTTGAGTGATAAGCGAAAGGAATTGTGGAGGGAGGATACCAAGTTGGACAGCTTGGTCAGTCGTGCTTCGGAAGAACTGAGGACAGCTGAGAGGAGCTTGGCTGGTATGATGGACAAGGTCAGGATTCAGGATCCCGTTGGCTCTTCTACTAACATCTTCAATAGGATACTGGTCAGGGTTTGCGAGCCGTTGATAGCATTGCAGAACGGTATAGCCTCACAGGGGTCTATGGACCCTTGTACCGACTATTCGAGATCTCCGACCCCAAATTCAACATTGCTGTCGAATTGACCGCCGGAAACAGTCTCTTCCATGTCGTAGTCGACACCGACGAAACGGCGTCCAAAGTGCTCGACATCATGCTGAAAGAGAAGAGCGGCCGTGTTACATTCATGCCCCTCAACCGTCTCAAGCCCAAGGTGCCGAACATGCCCGTGGACGCAATCGATGCCGAGCCGCTCATGAACAAACTCGTGTACGACCGTCGGTTCGAGAAGGCGTTCCAGCAAGTCTTTGGCAAGACATGCGTGTGCAGAGACCTCACGATCGCTGCTTCCTATGTCAAGAGCCACGGGATCAACACTATCACGTTGGACGGTGACAGGGTCGATAGGAAGGGATCGTTGACGGGTGGATACCATGATGTTCGGCGATCGAGGATCGAGGGAATCAGGAATGTCACGTCGTGGCGCGAGAAACATGCAACTGAACTAACAGCCTCGAGAAAAGTCAAAGACGAGATCTCGAAGCTCGAGCAAGAAATCACACAACTGAACGGGAAGATCAATGGCGCCAACGGACAGATGAACCAAGTTAGGGATGAGAGGGGGCGATATATGGAGGAAGGAGCGTCATTGACCAGGTCAAAGGATAGGGCTAGGGAGCAGATGCTGAAGTTGCAGAATGATATCGAGGAGTTGGAGAGCGAGTTGAGTGGGCTGGACGCGAAACTCGAGGCTTTGACCGCAGAATTGGGAACGCCACTCGTGAACGGGTTGACGCCTCAGGAAGAAGCTTTAATCACTACACTTGGCAAGGAGGTTGAAAGGAGGAGAAAGGAGATGATCTCTCTGAGTCAAAATAAGAATGAGGTCCGTTGGGAGGTCGTCCATATTCTTCATAGTCAACACTGATTCGTCATATTTTGCAGCTTGAGACGAGAAAGAACAGGCTGGAGATTGAGCTTAAAGAGCGGCTTCGAAGACGTAAAGAAGATATCCAGGCACGGATGGATTCGCTAGGGGAAGCCGATGATGAACAGTCAAGTGATGATCTCGAAAAACATCAACGTGAACTCCAGAAGCTGAACTCTTCAATTACCTCATTGACCAAGAGGTTGCAAAGTGGGTGATCAAGTTTCCCTCATTCAAGTCCCCTAACGTTTTGCTTGTTAGGTATTGAGAAGGAGAGTGAACGCCTTACATCTCAAATCCAAGAGACCAGGGGAGCGCTTGAAAAAGTGCAAACTCAACAAGCCGAAGATAGTCGTTCCATGTCAAAGCAGCAAAAGACGACTGAACGATACCTCGCCAAGCGTCAGATGCTCACTGCCCGCAAAGATGAATGTAATAGGAACATCCGAGACCTCGGTGTACTGCCTGAAGAAGCGTTCGAAAAATACATCAACGAGCGTGTCGAGCGGGTACGTTTCTTTCACTGCTATCCTTGACGATGGACGACACCGACCGCCCTCCACAGCTGGTGAAGAAACTCCACACAGTCAATGAAGGCCTCAAAAAGTTCGCGCATGTCAACAAGAAAGCCTTTGAACAATACACCAATTTCACCAAACAGCGGGATCAACTTCTCAAGCGGCGCGAAGAGCTAGACGCATCTGCCGAATCCATCGAAGAGCTCATCCAAGTCCTCGATCAGAGGAAAGATGAGGCAATTGAACAGACATTTAAGCAGGTCGCGAAGAACTTTGAGGACGTGTTTGAGAAACTTGTCCCTGCTGGACGTGGGCGGCTGATTATTCAGAGGCGGATAGACCAGGTGCGTACCGCACATTACGTTACAAGTCTGGTAAGTTAACTAACCCATCTATGTATCTCAGGACGAAGATATGGAGGAAGAGGAGACACAGCAAAGTGCGATTGACAACTATACCGGTGTCTCCATCAAGGTTTCTTTCAACTCGAAAGTTGACGAAGGCTTGCGAATCCAGCAACTGTCTGGTGGACAAAAGTCTTTGGTTGCTCTGGCTACAGGTACGCCTATCAGGTTGCTTTTTATCTTGTCCGAGTTTTATTGAGCCTTGGGTCAGTATTTGCGATCCAAAAATGTGATCCTGCGCCATTCTATCTGTTTGATGAGGTCAGTCGAAGTTCGGCTTCTCTGCGTCAAATACTAACATCCTCCCAGATCGACGCCAACTTGGATGCACAATACCGAACGGCCGTCGCGGGTAAGTACCCGCACCTAGCCTTTCAACGAAGCGATACTCAATCGATTCTTTCACTATAGCAATGATCCAATCTCTCTCTTCCACTGCCCAATTCATCACCACGACTTTCCGACCCGAAATGCTTGTTACTGCTGATAAGTTCTACGGGGTCTTGTTTAACAACCAGAAAGTCTCGTCCATCAGGTCGATTAAACGAGAAGAGGCTCAGGAATTCGTGGACCAGGTACGTCGTCCCCATTGGCACTTATCGATACCCATTGCTGACCATCATTTTAGGAGGCTCAAGCCCAGTAATTCGCTTGGTCTTCCGCTTTATATCCACGGTTTTACGGTACTAATCGCTTCATTTCATGGTTCTTTTGTAATTTATTCCTTATATCCCTGCTGTCCTTGCTCTCTGTTGTATTTTAATGCTTCTATAGCCCAGTGATGATATACAATATTGTTCCTTTTGTTTCGTGTAAATTATGGCTTGTTGAATTCGACGACCTCGTGGAGTCTTCTGGTGCCCTCGTGCACCAATTCTACTCGTTGCTCTCGCGAGACATTGATGTATGAAAGTCCGAGAGTACAAACCAGATAGATGTGGTTGAAACGTTGAAAGCCTGATCATGCGGTAGGTGTGACATGTGACACAAGTCACGAGGACGTGACACCGCGACGTGGGCTTGTCACGTCTAGCCCAATTGGTTCCCCAGTCCCTCTCCTCCATGATGACCACCCAAATTTTTTATCTCTTATCCCCCAGACTAGTAAAAGGAACACTCTATCTGGAAAAGGACAACTGGACTGTGATAATCGGTTGTTCGGTACCCGCTGGGCTACGTTTCATCGAAAAGAAGTTATTCCCAAAATATGTCAATCAGTGGAAGATGCGTTCAACGGACCGGAGGCTGCTTTGCAGGAATATAAGACTCCTGGTCCAAAAGTCCTTACAAACTGCTGAAAAATGACGGTCAATCTCACCCTCGCATTTGCGTTGATATTGCAAATTCTCGTCGTGCCTGCTGCCGCAGTTATCACAAACTCATTAGCGGCTCTTCCAAAGACAACCTACGACTTTGTGATAGTTGGAGGTTAATTATCTATCTCTTCTGCACCAGCCGGCGCACTCATAAAAGTTCGTAACGATTAGGAGGGAACGCAGGAGCCGTACTTGCCCATCGACTTTCGACTAATCCTCGGTGGAAGGTTTTGGTGATCGAAGCTGGTCCAACGTAAGTCGCAGTCCCATGCGACTTCATGTGACATTTCCGCGAAGCTCGAAACCTCATGCTCTCCTTTTAACAGACACGAAGGCGTACTGAATGCTCGTGTGCCCGGACTAATCCCGTCGCTCCAGGGCACTATTCATGACTGGAATCTCACGACTATACCACAGCTTGGGCTAAACAATCGCATTTTGCCCGTTGCTAGAGGGCATATCTTGGGCGGGAGTAGCTCTATCAGTCAGTATGCCTCTATCTGCGTAATATGACCCAATCAGACGGGAGTCTGTTCAGATGGCATGTTCTACACCCGAGGTTCGTCGTCCAACTATGACAGGTGGGCAAATGTGACGGGGGACCCTGGATGGTCCTGGAAGAACATTCTACCTTATATTTACAAGGTCTATATCCTGTCTACGTTCTCCTCTATAATTTCTGATCTTTGTATGTATAGCACGAGAGGTGGACTCGACCGGCCGACAACCATGACGTTAATGGCGAATTCAAGCCTGAAGTACATAGTACAGATGGCATGACCTTTGTCAGCGTTGCCGGTGCTCCCCAAGCCATTGATGCGAAAGTTATAGAAGCTAGCCGACAACTGGGAGGCGAGTTCGCCTACGATCAGGATGTGAACGACGGCGATCAGTTAGGTTTAGGTGCTTGGTCAAAAATTCAGCCTTGGCGATGTGACTAACGCGAGGTTGCGTAGGCTGGGTCCAACTTACCGTAGGCAACGGTGAGCGCAGTAGCTCTGCGACATCCTATCTGGCTCCTAGATATGCCAACCGCAACAATCTTCATATTTTGGTTGAACATCGCGCCACGCGTATTCTGAATACCAAAACGCGAAATGGCATTCCCTCTTTGAGAAGGGTGCAATTTGCGTCTGAGAACAGGGCGTCAAAACGAAGTGAGCTGCAGTCATCCTACTCCGGACCACTTCTCAAGGATTAGAACAGTTTTTGAAATAACTGCTTCGAAAGAAGTCCTACTATGTGCAGGCGCATTTGGGACACCTCACGTCTTGCTTCTTTCTGGGATAGGGGACCCTACTGAATTGAAAGCAAAGGGAATTACCACGTTGGTCAATTTACCAAGTGTCGGCAAGAATATGAGCGATCATCCTCTCCTTTCTCTCACTTGGAATCTTGGTATTCCCGGTACCGTTACTCCGTAAGCACCACTATTCCAAGACGGATCTACTTCTCGAACTCTTTGAAATAGGACACCCGAGTTACAGGCACAATGGCTCGACCAATGGAAAGCCAATAAGACGGGCCCCTTAGCGGCCATTGGGACCAACCATCTAGCTTGGGCACGCATTCCTCAGAACGCGTTGATCTGGAAGGAGTTCTCGGACCCTGCTTCAGGCCCTAGGACGCCTCACATTGAATTTGGATTTAATGGAAATAGCCTCTATCCAATCCCAGGACCTACGATCACGACTGTCATCCTCGCATTGCAGCCTATTTCTCGTATGTGGATGGACGGGTGCGTTTGCCATAATCCATACTGATTATTCTGTTAATTCAGGTGGCACTGTCTCGCTGGCTTCTAAGGACCCCTTCGACTCTCCTCTGATTGATTTAGCGTTTCTTACCTCCCCGTTCGATTTATATACCATCAAACAAGGCATTTCATATCTGCAGTATTTCTTCTCAGCCCAGACTTGGGAGGAATACAACATAACACTCGGAAGTCCTGTGCCGAGCGACCAAGCAGGAATCGACGACTTTGTTCGAGGCACGATTGGGAGCGGTGCGCATCAAGTGGGGACAGCTGCGATGTCGCCCGTTGGTGCTCATTGGGGTGTCGTTGATCCGGATTTGAAGTTGAAGAAAGCAAGTGGATTGAGGGTTGTTGATGCATCTGTTATGGTGGGTAGCATATATGCTAGATGTTCATCTGCTTGGGTACTGATGCGATTCCAGCCGTTTGTGGTTTCGGCACATACCCAAGTGCCGACGTATGCTATAGCTGAGCGCGCGTCTGATCTTATCAAGAATACTTGGGATTAGAAGTCACGATTGCATTGGTCTTTATGACATGATAAATTCGGCCTTAATGCTTCATTGAGCTCTTGATAGAGGCAAGTATTCGTATATCAGTAAGTCATGATAAGCTTGGAAGTTGTCATAATGTACAATTAGATGCAATAAGAAGCGATTAGGTGCCCTTTACTCCCCAACGTCCATCATGAACACTTTTCCAAGTGTTGTCGTCGTTCTCTCGATCACGTTGACTTTATTTCCCATTGGATCGAAGATAGTCACGGCCTTGTGCTGTTTCTCCTGCCTCGGTTCGTGTTGTCCACTCCCTGCAAACTTGACGTCCATCGTCTTCAGCCTCTTGTACACCGTATCCCAATCATCCGTCTCCACCTGCAAAAACACACCATCCCCTGCCTGGTTGCCGACCGCCGCTTTGTCTCTCTTTGTGGATGCCTTTCTGAAGCGTAAAGAGGCTGTCGGTGTGAACTCAACGAGGTTGGGGGGTGTAGCAACGACGAGGCGCTCGCCGTTGACTTCTTCATCGCATTTGAGGTTGAATTCGAGAACGCCGACGTAGAATTGGACCGCTTGCGGGATTTCATGGGACATTACTGTTATGAGGGACAGTGTATCGGAGCGGATGAGTGGTCCTGTTTCTGCGCCCATGGTGTTGTTAAGTTGGTTTATAGTCGTGAGAGGTTCGTGATGAATTACGTGGACACGAAGAGGACTATGATAGGATGGAAGTTTCAAAAGGGAGGTGGGTAAGGCTGGTTGATAGTAATAGGTCGGTACGTTGCCTGACCCCTCGTGGTCTTGATAATCCCCTTGCGGGCGAGGTGTAGGCTTGCAACTTTTAACATATAAGAAATCCACTGACATCACATCCGCAGAAAATATATATGATCACCTCTATTCTATTGCACCGTCCAAGACTCAATTCGGACCTAACATCATTAGTCTTTTGAGTGCGATCATTAACCAGTAAGATTTGTCTCGAGGTCTATCTCTCGAGCCTTGGGGCCTGCCCCTGGTACTCTGGCGCTGCTCCATTTTTCTTTTGGTAGGAATGACGCAGCAGGTTGCATTTCGACCTACGTGGTTGAAAAAGCTATTTCTAGAAAATATGGGGGGTTTGTGAATGGAGAGAGGTTTACATGTACAGGTCCAATTGAATATCGGTCCAATACCAAATACATTTCAAAAGTCCAGAAGATCCGTTACCATGAAAACGAAAGCAAGACGAATCCTGTAGTCTGCAGAGTGAAGACGAGAAATTAATCCGAAATAAATAACGCTGGTTCCTAAATCTGCCTTCCCTCAAGCTAATCATTCTTCGGCGGTTCCAAACGCCTTTGTAAGCTGATCTCGACAATGCGGCGTTTCTCACCAAGGCTAGCGAGGTGGTCGTCGTTCTGGTCGTACGCAAGGAGCCAAACGCCGGGCGACTCTTCGACTGCAACGAATCCTTCCCAGTCCTCTAGAATGAGTGCTGCTTGGTCGAGCGTCCAATCCCAAGGACCATGGATATGATTTATGCTGCTGGTTTTGTTGCCGTATTTCAGGAGCCCGTCGTTTCTGTCGGCATATATCCAGTTGAGCTCGGGTGGGTCCTTGGAGATGGTGCTGACGAGACCCTGTGGCTTGCTTCCGGTGGGATAGTCAAGGTAAAAGCCAGAAAATGGGTGTCCGTCGCTGAAGATGCGGTAGCTTTCGTCGATTGCGTCGAGATAGAGCTGTAATAGTAATTAGTTCAGGAACCTCCGCACAAGTGACTGTGAACTAACCTTTCCTTGTCTCAGGACGACACATTTGTCCTGGACAAGATTTCTGACTGGAGAAGTATCGCTTGATATGATGAGAAGGTTAAATTTTGCGAGACGAGGGTCGTTTTCGTCGGCGTCATCTGAATCTCCACCTCCACCGCCTTTCTGCTGGGCGCTAACGCCCTGGGAGATGCCGACGACTGCAGTTGAGGTCGATACTGCTGCCAGAGGAACCGCAACGGAGCCGGCAGCTACGCCTACTATTCCGAGAACGTCCATGTCGATTGCAGAACAGGTTAGACGGTAAAGTGTAAGTTCAGAGACTGTCTACGACGTCATATAAATGTCGTGTGGCAGTGCACTAATATAAATATCCGAATAGCCGCTTACACCAAGCTTCAACATTCCAAGCAAGCATTCAATCTGTCGTCATATCGTGCCTTACATTCAAAGGGAGCAACCTATATTATTGTGGATACCCCGTCTCTCAAACGGGTTCCTTCATCTACTATTGTTTCTGGATATAAAAGGTGTAGAGGTCTATATTCCGATTCTATTCATACCATCCTCTACCACGCTGAATTCTTTCCGCATTTTAACACGACATGTCTGAAGGATACCGCTCCCGTTCCGCTTCCCCGGTGCCCCAGGCTGAAGTCCAGCAACATCGTCGTCGTCGACAACAGCCGCCGCAATTCCAGGATCCGCAGCAGCAACAGCAATTCCAGCAGTTCCCCCAGCAGCAGCAGCAAGGTGGTGGCGCCCTCCAGTCCCTGGGTGGCAACCAGATGGTAGGCCAAACAGCTGGTCAAGCCGGTCAGTTGCTCGGGAACACCCTCGGGTCTGTCACTGGTCAGCAACCGCAAGGCGGCCGGGGAGGCCAGAAGGATACGTTGAAGCTCAGGCTGGACCTTAATCTCGACGTCGACGTCCAAATCAAGGCTCGCGTCCACGGCGATGTTACCCTTTCTCTCCTGTAAGTGGATGTTCCTTGTTCTATCACTACCAGTGAGCTACATAATTTACTAAGCCAGTGACTAAATGGATTAGTAACTAGCCGGTGTTCGACGATCAACTCGTCTTTCGACCATATGGCTTCTGTGCGTACTCGTATCCCTTTTCGTCCGATACCCTTGCTAATAGTCTGTCGTTCTTTTAGTACGCCTTGCATGAAACCCCCCCACTCACGGATCGGATGATGAACATTATTGAACACCTTGTATTTTTTTGAGTGTTTACTTTACGCCTGCTACGCAATACTGAAGATTTTATCGTACTTGTTTCTGTGGCCACCCCAAAATGTATCAATATCTTGACTCCACACGGAAATTGACGGATATACGAAGATGTCTTCATTGGGTTGAGCTTTTCCCGAAAAGCACAAATAAAATGGGATTCGGACGTCTAAGACATTGTCACTGGCCATGTTCTTTTTACTTCACGACTACTGCCTAGACAGTGCACCGCGTCACCTATGTGGAGCGCATCTCAATTGATGACATCTCCGCGCTTTATATGACTTTTAAACCCATTCAGAATGTAAGAAAGAGGCTGCATTCTGACCTATTACAATCTGGGCAACCCGGCTTCTTTCATCTAGCCCTCATCAGCACATTTCAACCTAACTTGAACAGTCGACATGTCTTCGGGAGATAGATCCCTCTCTGTCTCGCGCAACGCTTCTCCTGAACCAACTTCAGAGCCTCAACCCCAATTACAAGGTCGTCGCCGTCGTCGACAACGATACGCGGATCCCGAAGCGCAGCAAGAGCATGCTGTTACAGCTGGTGCTGTGACGAGGCAAGCTCAGCAACAACAATTCCAGCAATTTCCTTCTGGTCAGCCGAACGAGTCCAGCGCGTTACAGTCCGTTCCCGGTGGCTCCGCCGTTGGCCAAACGGCGAATCAAGCAACAGGGGCAGTGGGAAATGCCCTTGGATCGGTGACCGGAAATCAGGTGCAATCGCAGGAAGCGGACCAAGGGGGGAAATCCAACGCGCTGAAGCTTAGGCTGGATCTGAATTTGGATGTTGATGTGCAGATTAAGGCGAGGATTCGAGGAGATGTGACGCTTTCGTTACTGTGAGTCTTTTTCGGCGGCTTGAGATGGGATATGACTATTCTTTCAGTTCGTAAACTGTCAATAACTAGGCCTTCGAGTGTGGATCAGGCCGTGACGTTTGATGATGTGGTTTCGGTGAGCTATACAGCGACAGTTGCTGGTTTTTATGTAGTTCTAATGGTATTTTTTGTGGCTATAGTGCAACTTGCGTTTCTGAGTTGGGCGACGGATCCGCAGAAGAACGCGACTGACTTTCGAGCTTCTTCTATTTCTGCTTTAAATTATTCCAGGTGTATAAATATAAATACTGCTATCCCATAAACCTTTACTGTACTCTACCTCGCAACTGTTTAATGAATGGGGCCCCCCTTACTTGTATGATCCGAGCCAGCCCCTGTGTCAGATGCAGCGCCTTCAGGAGCGCCCTAGGTACCTCCTGTCTTACCGAGATAGATGTCGGTTTGTGTGTGTTTAAAATACGTTCATTAGGAGTAGTACCTATATCGAACGGTTATCTACTTGGTGATAAACAACTTTAACTAAGCGTATGTACGCGTCGGCCATTAACGAATTCGTCCATGAGTTACTTGGTTGCGTCTTCGAGAGACAGCGGGTGGGGGATCGGGGATTAGGTCGGCTCGAAGCCTGGAACTACCGTAAGATAAGAAATATGCGGTAGCGTGTAGTCAAATTGGTCAAAGACCCTAACTACCAATAAAAATAAAATAAAATAAAATACCCGAAGAAACAATGTGCAATGGAACACACCAAAGTAAACATAAGCTATAATAACTCTAATAAACCAGTAATGAAAAGGGGCGACGTAAATAGGAATAGGTATGTGCACGGAAATATTTACTAGTATAGTAATGAAAGTAATGAAATAGTAAAAATAAATAAATCAAAAAGTCAAAAGCAAAAAGGGGGAAGATGGGGAGAAGCCTGTGTTGTTACGAGGAGTGCTCTGACCTGGGGTGTATCATGAGGTTTATGTTGTGATGTCCTGCGCGACGCACTGGCTCCGGAATTGTCACCCTAGAACCATTATCTTCTTCTTTTTGACTTTCTTGTTTTGCTCTCCCTGGTTTCGCGCGTCGGGTAGATCTAACTCTTCGAAGTTTCCTAGGTTGCCGAAACGCTGGGTTGCCTGAATGTACCGGAACAGGTAAGGTCTCGTGCCTGGTTTGCATAGTAGAATGGGTAGTGTCTGCCTAAGGTGGGTCCTCCTGTGTTCTTCGTCCACGCGCCCTGCATCGGTAAATATACGGTTTCGCTCTCTTCTCCGCATGCGGGGCATGTGGGTGATGGTGTCTTGCCGATCCGGTAGAGATAGCTCTGTAATGGTACATGTCCCGTGCCTAGTTGGACAAGTATACTTGCGTGTTTTCGTGGCACGTTTTCCAACGAATCGATGAAGCTCGCGGACCCTGGGGCGATCCCCGCCGTAGCCATCCGAGTGAGGCGAGTTGATGCGTAGTAATGATCTTTGATTTGGTTGTTGAGCCTCCCTTTTAGTTCCATGCGTAGAGCTGGTTTCAAGATCGGAAGGGGACTCTCACCTAGGTGTTCTGCCATTGATTTAATCATGTCCCGGCACCCAGTTGAGCTTTAGTCGAAGCTTGTGGTTATTGGCTTTGATGAGACGAGCTTGGGCGTTTCGGAACGCTGTGATTAGGTATTCACCTGTTCCGGCCTTCCTGCTTCTCAGTGCTAATAGCGTTGCTTGGCTGTCTACCGCCAATGAAACTTCCTTGACACCCCTTTCCTTCCCCTAGATGTCGGTTAGTACACTCAAACAGCGGCAGATCTTCAATTAGACAAAAATTTCGGCTACATACTACAACAGCTACCGAAAGCTGCCAAGTCCTTTGCAGACGATCCAGGACGATCCGAGTCCGAGTCGCTTATGTACCGACCCCACCATCAGATGAAATTGATGGGAGAAAAATGTTTCCTTACGGCAGACCGGACGCAACATCCAACGCTCATTAGCTACTCAGTTGTTGCATGTACTTACACTTGAAAGGTGGTGTTTTAAGTAAATGAAAGGAATGTCGTTCATAATTAACTTACGACAGTCCATGGTCCATAAAAGTATCGAAACCAAGTGCGGTACAGATACTAGTATTTGCGCTTATTTCTCTGCTGACTCTCGTTTGATGTTCATATGACTCAGTGGCACCCCACTCTCGTTATAATGATGTACCCCTTACAACAAACCACTTATGTAAGTTACGACAGTATGATCTCCGAGTCGTTCAACTGGAAGATGGAACTTATAAGTCGGGGTCTCCTTCCGATCACGCCAATAAAGAAACGTTGAGAGGGAGTTGTAAACGTGGAGGACCCGTACTTCGGGGTTGTTAAACTGTGGCTTGGGATATACCGTTGAACTACCAGGAAATCTTTTTGCTTGTCGGGGTGACCTCTGTGGCGCAATTACAGGACCTGTTTCCACCCACGAACGTCATCCCGTAACATGTTAACGGGTTTACATTTGAATATTACGGTAGTGACGAAGATGATGCAAGAAGACGTACAGGTGAGAGTAGACGCCAGGAATCGGAGCCTTGGTGACTGTTTCTGGAAGGGATGATAGCCATCGTTCCGGTTTCCATTCATGGGCGTCTAGGCCCCAGAGCTCAGGGTTCGTCGGTGGTCTCGCTGCTTGCGTTCATAGTGGTTTAGGGAGGGGAGTTGTTGGAAGTCTAGGTGTAGACGTTATTTATATTACATTTAGCCCCTGGGACGGCCTACCCTCGGATCATTTAGTCGGATCAATGATGTCACTGGCGACGGGATGTCGCGGCGGCGCACCCTGCTTGAACTATAGTTCTTCAATCCAACGGCCTTATTTTGGATGCTTGAAGGGTACTGGTAGCCTCAGACTTTGCCCACAGACGATGGTGGCTGACTTTGACTTTGGCGATGGGGCACACAATAGAGGCTGACGCTGGTACTGAGGATGATCGATCGTGGTAGCTGGCGAGGACTTTGCCGCATTCGAATTGCTTAAATACCGTTCATTGGCCTAATTCCCCCCTTCTTCTGAACCAAGATGAGCAGCTACATGGCTACCAGAACGGAACTTCTCCCACTACAAGTGGCTCTTATCGCTCCTCAGCGTTCTCCAAAACGCGAACGCTTCTCCGAAATTGATCTCGTCATATTCGCCCACGTTGTTCAGCGGGCTATTCAGCCTGGTACACGCATCAGGAAATTCGTCGAATATTCTCGCTTGGCGGTGGAACGGATACGGCGAGTATTATCTGCGGCGCTTGCTCCTAAGGATCCTATTCCCTCTGCGATTATACCTGGTCTTCCTTCTGCCCCTGTCTTCCTCCCGGGGGGGCCTTCTCGCAAAGCCCGCCCATTTCTTTCTGGCACTCCTGTTCGACTGGCACTCCCGTTCCCTCCTCTCCATTCTCCCCCGCCTCTTTCACCACGCGATCAGGCTCCCTTGGAGAACGACAACAAGGGGACCTATGGATCTACTCCTGTCTACAATATCGACGACAGTCAGCCACAACCAGAGCCTGGCGCTCCGGAATTTGTCTTACCGCCAAGCCACTTATTTGGCTTCGAACTCATTCCTATGTTCACCCTGCTGTTCGTAATGTTCGGTCTGAAGTATGGCCGTAGTGCCACACTCTCTATTGGCATCGGTAAGTGCTTGTTTTTCTTACCCGCTATTCAAAATTTTCAATGTACTTGCAGAAAACTCTATCGTCCCCAATGAGTCCACCGCCTTCCAGTTTGCAGCCCCTGTCGACGGACAAGACTCTCTCAATCATGAACAACAATCTTCCGGCACATCATCTACCAACAACAACAATAACGACCAATCTCATCCCGAGGAACAACAAAATGAGAGTGGGGAAGACAGCGAGGGCAGCCCTCATGGCAGCAGCAATGGGGGTGATGAAGACAAAGACGGCGGGGATGATGGAAACTGGAACGGAGACTACGGTAAATGGTGGAGAGACGAGAAGGAGCGCAGGCGAAAGAGGAAGGAGAAGCGTAATGAAGGAAAGGGGAAGGGAAAGTCGACCGAGTCCGATTGGGAGGATGAAGAAGACGACCAGGATGAAGAGGAAGTCCAGAATTTTCTCAACAGGTCTCCGTCTCCTGAATACACGCCTGCACCCCGTGCAGTGCAGTATACACCCCCCACATCACTGTCCCCGATATTGTCTTCGTCATCCCTGTCGGCATCTCACTCTGAACTCAGTCTCCGCTCTATCAAAGGCGAGAGCGATACCAGCGCCAATAACAGCTCCAACCCGTCCACTGCCACCACCGACAGCGACAACGGTACCACCGATGTGAACGCGAATGCAAACGAGAGTGTGTCAGCCGCCCCTGGTGTTAGGCGAAGCGCCCGCCTTCAGACGGCCGGGGTGTCAGAGCAGCCTTCAGGTTCGTTGGGCGTGGTTGGTACTTCGAGAAGGGCGTCCACCACTGGTGCGGGACGAGTGGGATCTAGGCAACCTACTCCTGCTAGATCGTTCCTCACTCTTCAACCGGAAAGTGCGTCCACGAATCGGAGAAGAAGCAAGAGATTGAGCCGTATCCCAGCTTCCCCTCCTCCACCTCTTCCTGCTGCTCTCCGCCGCCGTAATCTGAATCGACTATCGAGACTACCGAGTGCAAGGCCGGAAATGTCTGCATTGCATCCTCAGGCTGTCGATCGACCTTTACAACCTAATGGTGGTGACCCGTATGCTGAAGGTCCCCAGCCTCAGCCTTTGGTCCGGAGCCGATCGCCCAGCGGTGGCCCTCCTGGTGCTCCAGGTGGCGGTGGTGGAGGAGATGATGACCCTCCCTCGACGCCTTTGGGAACTACAGCGGATGGTAGGAATGATCTCGGGCTCGATCAGTGGCTTGTTTATTTCTTTGCCGGGATTCAATTGTATAAGCTGATGGCGGCCTGGTGGAACAATACAATGGCGTGGTGGGGCGGGGAGAGGCTTGTGCAGAGGAGGTTCGTTATTGCGGGAATTTTGCCTTTGACCGCCTTCTATGCTGCTGTTGTCTCTGGGGGCGGGGAACCGACTGCGATGGGCTTTGCGATTGAGTCATTGGGCTTGTCGAATGCGGTATGGGAGACATTCATGATACCAGCCTCCTGGGTTTATCCCGGTATGTGGTTCTCTAGTTTAGCTGTTGGCCTTTCTAACATCCTGAACTGTTTGTAGATCTGGATAATCTCCGCTCATCCTTGCTCGGCATGCCCACGCCCGCTTATGTCGGTCAGAACTCAAGGATTCCTACCTTGAGTAAAGTATTCGGTGGGTTTTAATTTCTTTTGACCTTGTTTTCTTTCACTTAACGGGATTTGTTCATAGATACGGTCTTGAGCACAACGGCCACACCGAAGGCGCGCCTCGATAGGTTTGTCATTCCCAAGGGATTTACTGCTACATTGGCACCGATGGCCCTGCCTACCATCACTGACATGGGTAGTGAGGCGACGCCTTTGCCAGAGGTCACTCCCATTCCCGTTCGAAATCGCTTTAACGACTTAGACGTGGAAGAGCTGGATACGGTCGCAGACGAAAGCCCGAGCATGCTAATCTCCACTATCAACACTGTCGTATGGGAAGATCTATCCGTTGCGATCGTGAAATCCAACGAGTCGGAAGATAATGCATCCCAACCTCTATTCTCGGCAAAGCATCTTCTCGACATGCTTTACCGGACGCGACAGTATTTGTCCAGTCTCGATGCGGTCCAACCTCTACTTGCAACGGTACGGCACACCTTGGACATGCTCCAGCCTGCTCAGGAACATTGGTCCACTCTCGATGACCACGAACGAGCGCGGGCTATTGTCCAGGTCATTAAGTTTGTGATTTGGTTTATCATTCTTTATACTGCTATAACCATGCTATTGGAGCCAACGCCTCGAGTTAACACAGTGAGGGTTCACTTTCTTTTCCGTTTTTTTTTCCCACGTGGTTCTTTGCTAATTTTGGTGTTTAAGGGTGGTCAGGCTTCGTCAATCCCGGATCATCGTACACCGGTTGATGAGGCTGGACCCAACCAGTTAAATTCGAACCCCTCTGTGCCCTCTCCGGATGCTGGTGTGATAGACTCGAGCAGTTCAGCTTCTTCTGACCATGCCTCTTCTTCCCAGGATAAGCGACACGGATCCGAGAGCCCGGAGAATGTCACACTCCCGGCGCCTCCGCTCCCACCCCTGCCCATGCCAGTCCGGAGGCTCGGTCTATCCTTCAGTGAGTCTCTGGTGGACGGGATCCATATATTGGAAGGACACGAATTGGATGAACGCGTACGTCATTGGCTTGTCCTTTTTTCCGCTGTTCATGTACAACGAAGATGATTTTATCTGCCTGAATCTTTTAGATCAAGGTTCTCGAGACGGCTCTCACCCTTTGGAAGACCCGACGGGAGATGTCACTGCGAACGCGGGGTGATGATCTCGATTAATCATGCCGTATGACCCCGTCATCAACCTGTTGCGGCGCCTATCCAAGTCCATGCCCTTCATTATTCGCTATCCGTTTCAATTTTATTGTGACTGCCATCAATTTCTTTTTCTTTTTCTCTCTCTTTTTCTTTTCTTTTTCTTTTCCTTTTTCTTTCTTCTTGATTTCTCTCCAGCAGGCTGGAAAGAGTGCAGCACTGGACCTGCCATCCCCCCACCCTGGGTCCCCTTCCCAGGTTTGGTTGGTTCGTGTTGCGCTTTACCGGCCTGTTGGTTCTTTTATTTTTCCAAGAGGTTGGAAAGGGTATGGCATTGGATTGACCATCCCCCCACCCTGGGTCCCCTTCCCAGGTATGGTTGGTTCGTGTTATGCTTTACTGGCCTGTTGGTTCTTTTCTTTTTCCAAGAGGTTGGGAAGAGTGTGGTATTGGATTGACCATCCCCCCACCCTGGGTCCCCTTCCCAGGTATGGTTGGTTCATGCCATGCTTGACCAGCTTGTTGGTTTATGCTTCTTCCATCCCTTTTTTTATACTAATATGCTTTGTTCTTTTTCTCTACAACAACTTATGCCCCATCCTTTTATCTCTGAAACAAATTATGCCCCATCCTTTTATTTCTCTCTGCAACAACCTATGCCCCCATCCTTTTATCTCTCTGAAACAACTTATGCCATCCCTTTTCTTTCTTGAATATGCATCCCTGTTCTCTAGATATTGTCCTTGCCTTGTGTATGCCTCTTGGACTTGACTTGGACTGTATGCCTGCATTTCTCGTTGATGTATCCTGCCTTGGCCTGTCTCTTTTCTCTGTATGTGATAGATACCCCCAATAAACCCATCATTTTGGAATTGACCAATATCAGCATGCCATCTTTCGATGGTGATAAGGATCCAGTGATAAGGTGAATGGAATAAGTAAGAAGGTGCAGACTTCATTGCATTCTAATTTAAAGATAGCAGATAATTCAACTCTTAAAAACACAAGATAAGCAAAGGCCATGTAGTAGTAAAATACAGCTAATATATTGGGTTGAGTAGCACATGTAAGACTTAATTGATCTATGGTTAACACATAACACTTTCATAATTACATCCTTGCCAATGGTCGGACGGTGAGCAACCTCAAGGCACTGCTCAACACATCACGAGCAGAGAAATAAAGGAACAACCGGGCAGCAGCCTTGTCCTTCTCGTCCTCGCCGAGAGACTTGACAGTGACGGCATCCCAAGCGCTGCTGATAGCATGAGCGAGCCTGAAGGCGAAGGTGACAACACCGCTGGGTTCGTGTGTCTTGAGGGCGGTTTTGACGACATCGGGATACGAGCCAAGCAAGAAGGCAATGTCGCGAGCCTGGCTGGAGGTGTGTGGGGCGGTGAGGAGTTCCAGCTTGAGGTCGGCGGGAGCGGGAAGAGGGAGGAGGTGTGGGTTTTTCCTCTCCAGCGACATCAGACGGACGTGGGCATATTGGAGGTATGGGCCGGTGTCGCCCTCGAAGGAAAGCATACGATCCCAGTTGAAGGTGTAGTTGTTGATTCGCTTAGCAGCCATGTCTTGGATCTTGACGCCGGTGATACCGATTTCGGAGGACGTAGTCTCAGGATCTTCGACTGCCCTGTATTTCTCCTCGTTGGCACGCATTTGGTCGTGCATGACGCTTGCGGCTTCGTTGATGATCTGGTTGAGGAAGACGACAGTGCCTTTTCGGGTGGACATGCCCTGGACGAGGCCGTAGTTGATATGGAGGAGGTTCTTTGCCCATGGGTAATCCATGAGCTCGAGGACCTTGAAGAATTGAGCGAGGTGGAGGTCTTGTTGGGATGAGACGACGTAGATCATCTTGTCGAACTTGTACTTCTCGTATCGCTCGATGGCACCGCCGATATCTCGGGTGAGGTAGATCGAGGTACCGTCCTTCTTTCGGACGACGGCTTTCCCGAGCTTGTATTTTTCGAGGTTGATGAGCTTGGCGCCATTGGATTCTTCAATGAGACCCATAGTTTCGAGCCTCTCGAGAGCTTTGTCCATGGCTTCTTTGCCGACTGCGCTTTCACCGGTATAGATGTCGAAATGGACGTTGAGACGTTCGTATTCGGCCTCGTATTTCTTGATGGAGAGTGCTCGCCAGATCTTCCAGTTGTCGAGGGCAGCGGGGTCGCCATCTTCCATTCGCTTGAACCAGGCGGCGGCGGAAACCTTGACTTCGGGATCGGCTTCCGCATCCTTGTTTACTTGAACGTAGATGTCGAAGAGGTGCTTGATGGCATCCGCCTCCAAGGCCTCCTTGTTGCCGTATTTTTCGTATCCCCAGGCGATCATGCCGAACTACAGAAGGTACCGGTGAGCTTAATGAGCCAATGATTCGGGCGCAAGGTACGAACTTGAGTTCCCCAGTCACCGAGATAGTTCATAGAAGTTACATCCCATCCACAGGCTTTGTATAGGTTGCAGAGGAAGGCACCAATGATGGTACTTCGCAAGTGACCGACGTGGAAGCTTTTGGCAATATTGGGTGAAGAGAACTCGATGATAACGCTTTTGCCTTCTCCAATGTTGTTGGTTCCGTAGAGGCCCTCTCCGGAGTTGGGCACGACATGAGTCAGTTCGTGGACTTGAGTGAGGACTGCACGAATCATGTTTTCTGTGTTGAGGCGAAAGTGAAGGAAAGCTTTGTCGTGTACGACCGAGGCGATGTATTCGTTCGGCGTGAACTGACTGACATTAGGGATGACACTACGGAAGTCGAAGATAGCACACCTTTTCAATGACCTTTTTGGCCAGTTCATCGACCTTTCCTGGAAGTCGGAATCGAGGGAGAGCTACCGTGAAGTCTTCACCCTTTTTGCCATAGTCAACGCCGTTGTAAGCGGTTTCTACGGAGAGCCCCAGTGATTCTGAGAGGAGTTGAGCGATAGCAGCACGAAAGCTGTCCAAGACGCATGTTGAGGGGTTGGTATCGGGTACCGATGGGAGAGAGGGCAGCGAGAACGAGGGCTGGTATGATTTTAACAATTCCGAGGCAGAAGCCATTTTGGTAATTGATCTGGAGGTGTAACCCTGGATCCTTTGCGGGGAATATTGGAGCCAGGAAGAAGAAAAAGCAGGACTTTTACAGCGCAGGGATGCCCAGACCGCAGAGCTGCGAGGGATTGGTCGAGAGAGAAATAAGAAAGCCAGTTTTGCCGAACGATCGATGGACGAAATATCTTGCTTCGAGTCACGCTAGGAACGCCAATGCGTGATCAAAAGACCACGTGCCTTTCGGGCGCTTAACCACTGCCAGCCTTTACCCAGCTACTCCTCCGCCATCCACCGTAATAGGAGCCCTGGGTACTTGAACTCTTGAACTTGGGCTTAATGTGGCAGAGAACGGACGATTGCTGTGCTCTCCACTCCTTGGGATCGACCTGAAACAGAAACATTATGATGTTTGAGATCCACTTCATCCTCTGTCGGTTTGCTTCCCTAGTTCTCTTTGGCACCAGCCATGTCCTCTGGGTCCGAGTATGAATACGACACCGCTGCAACTAAACACTCACAGGTGTTGCTTGGTAGTGGCTCCTCGTACGTGGCATTCCCACCTAGATCCTCTTGAAGATGAACTTGTTTTCCAGCTCGGAATCCCCATCAAGTTCTCGCTATGCTTCCGCTCGCAGTGGATCCGACACTGAAATACTGTCGTGCAATCGTTCAGGCATATCGGAGAATCCAGATGTGATTTCTTCTCTGGTCCCCAAAATATTCTCCAGCTCAACCACTCCACCGTTGCAAGACGGCAGTGAGGAGGAATTGGAAGAAGACAACCAGGAGCGTGACGATCGCCTTTCGTCCCCAACGTTTGGGCGTTCAAGCAGTTCCGGGGAGTCAGATCTCGATGAAGACACCCTATCATCTCCCTCTTTCGAGTCTACTAAGGAACGATCTTCTCATTCCCCTTCAGTGCTCAAATCCACTCCCGTGTCTTCCACAAACCTTAGCCACTGCAGTCCTCATGGATCGTGGGACGGCTCTGGAACCCGTCTCGAATCAGAGTGGATCACTGCCGATGATCCTGACGTGGTTTCAGAACGACCATCATCTGCTTTACCTTCCGCCTGCTGCTCTTCTATTCCAGGTGGGAACTACCGACTTGAATCAAAGACCTCTCCTCCGCCCGAAACCCTTCTTCGCCGCCCTCAACTACCCCCACGTGAGAAGACGCGCACATCAGAGCTGTTCGTTCCGAGCTCTATCTTCCACGACAACACCGGCTCAGAGGGAACGAATTACCAGAACCGTGCCGAGGAAAATGTCAAGAAATATCGGTCTGTTAAAAACCGTGGTCAAGTGGATGCCACTCCGGCAATCAAATCCGGCCAGTCAAATCGAGCGTCTGGTCAATCCCAGCCTATCGATGGTCACGAACCTGAGTGCAACTCGGCTCAGAGTGAAACAGCGTCTTCCCTCACCCGTTCTACAACTGGAGAGTCAGGCTCTGTGACAGAGTGCTTTGATGAATCTGACACAACCGACGATGAAGCGGCGACAAGCTACACCCATGGTCATCCTCTTCAACGTATGCCTGGCAAAATCAAAGGCTTCAACGAATGTACCTATTATCACCACAAACTCCATTCTAATCTCAAACCGGGAGAGTATCTTCATCACCACTACCTCGAACCTTGGCAACAGCTTCACTTGTTCGGGGAAGGAGAGGTCAGCTTTGATACGTCTGACACGGAGAGTTCAGTGTCTTCGTCTAACGCTTCTACCGACATGGACATGGCCAGCTTTACATATTCATATAACCCCAATAATCAGGTTGAATACGACTACGACGCGAAAGAGATGAAGGGAAATGGATACTCTAGTAGTGGATCAAGGAGCGTTGAGAGCGGGGAGAGCAGGAAGAGGCTGTCGAGGAACGCATTCCATTTGCCTCTGGCTATGGCACACGTCTGGAGCGAGACTGGTCACGACATTCGCGTCCTTTTGAGGTCTGTTCAGACCCAGATTAATGCTCGACGAAAAGTCGGAGGAGCACCGCAGGACCTCCTCGATGCTGCAGCACACGAGATGCTTCAAGAACGGAATTACTATGTCGATGGCAGAAACATGGTATGTATGATATCCTTTGCTGCAACTACTTCTCTGACTCGCTGTTACGATAGATCGTCTTTCGCCCATCCAAGGTCGCCCAAGAAGTCGCGATCAAAGAGCTTCCACTCGCGTCGCCCGAACTGAGGTTGCTCTTGGAGTTGAACCAGCTGGATGTGAGGAGGGATCCCTGGAATCATGCACCGCCTATCCTCGATATACTGGAACTCGAGCTCAGTGACTCTCAAGACCCCGGGCCATCCCTCTCGAATACAGAGCCGCAAACAGTCGACATTGGGGTTCAGCTCGTCTTTGGCCACTTGAAAAGGCTCGATGCGGGAATTGGAGAGTGTGTTGAGCAATATATGGACCTCTTTAAGCAACTGTTAGCGGTAAGTTGAACGCGTTTGGTTTATCATTTCCTGGTTGTTTATATTGCTATGTTAGGGCTTGACCTTCCTGCACGATCAACGGATTGTTGGGTTGAATTGCTCGTCGCCCGAATCGTTCATGATGGGACAAGGCAATCTTCGTAGGATGGAAGTGCCTCGTGGTGACGACACTGCGAGTCTTGTTAGCGCTTACCTAGGAAAGGGGCTGCCGTCAAGCTTCTCGTCGATAGAGAGCCAGAAGACGGAGGTGTGGGGAGAAGAAGAGGCTGCGAGCCCGCGTTATTACTTTATCAATTTCTCGGAGGCGCGCCGCTTGTCGCCATTGGGCCAACCTTCTTCAACCGAATCCCAGCCTCAGCTACCTTCAGAAACTGGAAGTGGCTCAATCGTGGGTGAAGGCGAGGCTGAGAAGGTGTATCTAGGGCGAGATTCCAGCTCCGAGCCGCGCCCCAGAGGTCCTTTCGAATCCGATGTGCAGAAAGACGTTTCCGACTTGGGTGCGCTTTTCTTCAACCTTATCCAGTCGTCGCTACCAAATGTCAAGCCGACGATCAATGCCCACTACACACTTCTTGTCCAGGCCATGACCGATGGTGGCTTCACTGCTGATGAATCTCGACGCCTTTGTGAAATGATTTCACAGAAGTATGAACAGGGTTTGCGCTTCACCTTCTATGCCCGAGGTCAGGAGAGTCTGGAGAGCCGAGATAGTTCCGCCCAGACATCAAGTCGTTTGACCTCTCAAACGAAATGCGGAGAACATCTCGTTGTGGAGCGCGACTTTGCACGGGAGAGCGCTCCCAAGGCTATCGCCAATACCGCACTCAGGTGCCAAACCCCGGAGCGTAAAAGACCCAAACCAACGCTACTGGTCGCACTAGGGAGAGATGACAACAACTCAAGCGAAGAGTCGGGTGGGTATGATTTGGAAGAAGACATTAGCCATCCGAACTACTATTATGATGGTAGTTCAGCGGACTCGGACAGTTCGTTGTCTGATTCCGAAGACAAGACGGCTGGGCGTAAGAGAGGACGAGCAGGGACGATCATGGCAGACATCTCGGTTCCTTCAGCATCTGTTCGACTATGGGAGGTGGAAAGTCACCCAAGGCAGTTGGACTGATCTATATGCAGCAATGTATTTGTATTGTATCTATCTAGCGGAATAAGGTTTTTGTGAATCGATCCCGAGAATCATGCAAATTCAAGGGAAGCGTAGGCGATGTAGCCACCAATGCAGTCATGGTTTGTAGGTGGTACTAATATTCCCTGACTTGACTTCGTTTCGAGCCTTGGGAGGTGCAGGGAAGTCGCCATAAAAGTTGGTCGCCTTCTTCTTGGCCTTCTTGTCGGCTTTCTCGTCTCGCTTTTGTTTCTTGGCCCGGCTTCGAGAGGTATCCAACACATTGGGTGCTGCAGCAAAGTCGAAAGTTGCCTCTTCTTGGTCTTCCCCAGTACCAGGCTCCATTGAGGACGACTTCCTCTTCTTCGACTTGGCATTTCCAGATGTGCTAGGTGCAATTTCGCCCGTAGCGTCCCCAACGGGCACATCAGCATCGGGAGTGCCAGACGGTTCTTTGGAACTTTGAGCTTGGAGTTTTCTCTTCTTCTTGTTGCCAGCTCCGCCGCTCTTCTTTTGGCCTACGACGACGATGGGGCCCATGTCTTCCATCGTCTTTATGGCGCTCGTGCTTCCCATACGCTGTGAGGCAGGAACGTAGACTATCGGCTGACCGTCGATTTGCATGCCTATGGCTGGATCATGTTCTGCGGTGGTCTCGATGGCAATTGTGGTGACAGTCGTGGTCGTGGTCGTAGGTGTGACGGTGGTGGTAGTCGTGGACGTCTTGGGAACAGAGTCTGCCGGGATCCTGGGGATGCTCGGGGCGATGACAAGTGTGCTGTTTATTCGAGCAACCAGAGCTTGGAAAGTCGGGTTGTTCTTTGGAAGACTGGTGCTTGTCGACGTAGTGGACGTTCCGGAGGAATCTTTCGAGAGTACATTCCCAAATAACGAGCTTGAAGTCGCTGATATTTGTGTTTTACTCGTCGAGGGCTGAGAGGATGCTGAAGATTTAGAGGTGGGTGTAGTAAATAAAGATGATGTAGGTGCCGCCACTGACGGCGAAGATTTCAGACCCCAGAGCTTTTGCTGTTTACTTGCTTCGGAGCTATCTGCCCCCGTTGAGACACTTTGTTCGTCTACCTGCATCGGATCCGCAATTGCTACCATCTTTTCTTCGACCTTCACTTCGGCATCTTTCTTAGGTTTTGCGGCCTCCTCAAGCGCGAGAGCTTTCTTAACAGCGTCTTTGATGACATCCAACAACTCTTTCGCCCGCTTTTTGATGATGGCTGGAACATTGTTACGGAATATCCCAAGGAGAGCGGCCATATCCGCTGGGTGGGTTTCCGCCAATGTAAAGAGGAAGTGGTTGGGAAGGACGTAGCGTGTGCTTTCGTCTTCTTCCCGGGAGACTCTGTCTCGCCATGTATGTACGGCGCGGTAAACATTTCGTTGAACTCGGTAGACTGGCACGTTGTCGGTAGTTGAACTGCCGTCTTTCGATGGAGTCGAGTCCCCAGGGAGATAGACCAAGGCACCCTTGTTCCATTTCTTGGCCAAAGTATCCCATCCGCCGGGTCCACTTCCCCTCGCAGCATCATATGTCTCTGGAGAGTAGATACGGAGAGAGGTAAGCGAGGATCGGTAGAGGGTTTCTCGGAGAAGGGATAAACCATCATCGCCTTTCGCAGTGATAGCTGGATCAGTTTCAACCGGAGAGCCGCTTCTCGAGTTGCCGCGGGATTTGCCCTTGTCGAGGAGTGCACTTCGAACGCAGTCGTAGATGTAGAGTAGCCAGTGGGTATCGCTTTGAGCGTATTCGAACATTTCTTGCGGGAGAGGTCGAATTCTCCAATCTGCTTGTTGGTACTTTTTGTCTGGGGTGAAGTCGGCGTATAGGGAAAGGAGGGTCGATAGTGAGTGTCTTGGCAACTCTGAAGGATGCGTGAGCGAATGGAATTGACAAGAAAGTGAGGGTACGTACCCAACAGTTTACTTGCGTGGAAAGTGTCGAAGAGTCCAACGACGTATACTCCAAAGTCTTGTTGCAACCAGACAATGTCACTTTCTGCTCCGTGAAAGATTTTGATCTTGCTGGAGTCGGTAAAGATTGCATTTAATTCCGGCATGCGAGCTCGGATTTCGGGAACAAGGAGGTCGACAATGAAGTCCCGAGGGTAGTCTGGAGACCTAATTAACTCAGTCCTATAATGCAATAAGTCGAGCACGTACTTCCGTCTCCATTTCCTCGAGTGGTAATCTGCATCAAACATAAGAAACCTCTATAGGTCCGGTACGAATGGTGTTCCAAATCGACGGCCAGGTCTTTCACCTGTGGTGAAGACAAGTGTTCGAGAAGTTCCGTGAAACCGTCCGAGGTGGTTACATAGGTGCAGGCATCGGACGATAGTGGTGGGGGAGCGACTGCTTCACTTGGCGGTTCATAAACGTGCTTGGGATACCCGAGATGAGTAGTCTCGTAGTAGTATGGGTGCGAAGAGCTGGAAGGTGGTTAGTCCCTATAGTATGGGCAAAAAAATGGTCATGACGGACATGAGCATATCTTCTTCGTCGTCGTCTCGCACGTACTGATCGACCAAGTCTTCCTTTTGCAAAACATAGCCCAGTGGAACCTTGGCATTGTATTTGTGGGTCAGCTTGGAATGGGGTTTGAAGAACACGTCTGAGTTGTCTGGTTTGGTTGGGAATAGTGTCTGCGGTTTCGCCAGGCTCGAGGCATGCTGCAGGGATGGTGGGAGGTAGCCTTTTGGTTCGTTCGTCTTCGGTGGTGCAATCTTGGACTTTGCAATAGTTGAGACAGCAACAGCAGGGACAGTAGGTCTTTTGAGCCTTCCGGAGAATTCATCCAAGCAAATATCAGTCCTTTCCAGCAAGACGTCCATCGAATCCACAACGGTATTATGGAAGTCGTCGACCACATCGTCTCCTGCAACAGCAACCTCCTTGGCCTTTCCTTTCCCTTTGGTATCGACCAAGCCGAGAAGAGCTCCAACGAGACTCAGCACGCGTTTCCCGAGGACGTCGACATCGTTTGCGAGATCAGCATCTATGCTTTTGTAGAATGATATGTCGGCCGGGAGTGTTGCAGAGGCTTTTGTTGCTTTGAGAGCGCTGCTCTGTACTGAAGTGTGGAAGTTTTGAAAGTTTTCAGCAGTCAGCGTCGTCGTCGTCGTCGACGACGACGAAGAAGGTTGGGAGGCCGACATTTGGACTTTTTCTTGGGAGCAAGGCGCGACACCCGCTGATTTTGGTATATATGTTGGTGGATGGAAAGAAATCTGCAAAGCTGTGCTACAGCTGCCCGTTTGGGCTTGGCGTGATTCCCGCCGACGGGGAAAACCTGTTGCATTCGTAGGGAAGCTAATAGTACAGATATTATATATATGCCCATAGATAGAGTGTCGTAGTAGTTCTAAATAATAGAGTAATGCCTAGCTTAGCTCAATTAACGAGACGAATATTCCAACCGCGCCTAACAGAGGCGGCTTTCTCCCATTTCTGATCAAAGTCATCTGAACCATTCCTTCCACCTGACAGCGACTTACTCAGGGCAGCTATGAACAGACGACATGTTTCTGTCTGACTAGTTGATGCTGCTTGGCTATACAGTTTGACGTAACCAGTGAAGGCGATGCTCTGCCCGCAGTAGACCAGAACTGGAGAAGCAAAGTGGTTCCCTCGCAAGAAACGAAGGATGCACTCGCCTGCAGACATGTTGAGGAACGATGCTTGTGTGTGTGTGCCTTCCCATCTTGTGTTGTCTGTGATGAACCCCAGGCAGCCGTTTGATTGCAGGGAGCGAAGGCATTCTGGAGATGTGTAAGTGGAGATATTGAACTAGATAAATGGCGCACCTTCGTTCTTTTGGATCCAGAGTTTGGCAATGGAGGTGGAGGGAATGGTTATCACCCGAATTCCGAGTGATTCTGCGTACTTGAGTTCGCGTTTGTTGTTCTCAATTCTATCGTCGATCCAGACGAGGGTGGGTAGCAAGGGCCATTCGGATTCGGATCTCCTTGAATTGCTCCCTCCCCTTTCATGGGCTTCTTGAGGTACCTTATCATTGACAATTGTGGCTTCGTCGTCAGAGAACGACTCGAGTTTGTCCATCTGTCCTCTTTCTGTTTCTATAGCTGACGTGAGTTGGACGGGTGGAATGACGGAAGGGTTTAGTTTTACCTGATGGTTTATTGATGTAGTTTTGTAAGGACATCGATCCAACCTCGAGGAGAAAGCTCTTGCGGACTACTGATCCAACGTCGTCGGGATCCAGACTTAGCAAGAGCGACGCGCAGGTGAATTCGCAGAGGTCCTGTCTGGTCCAGCACCGAAGTCCGGAGAGAAATTCGGTTGGAGTGACCATGTCTACCTATTTTTACTTGGTTAGGAAAGGGCCTAAAGAAGACCGATGCGGCGTACTTCTTTCCCAACGCAAATATTCCAGAAATCTTCCGCATCTGAGCTGGAGTTTACAAGCTCTCCTTCTTTGTTGTCGGTTAGGGTTTCGATTTCGAGGTCTTCAGTTTCAAGAACTGAACCTCCGAGTATTGAAGCAGTCAGAGCTTGAGTGTTGATGATGTGGAGGTGCAGGGAGTATAACTCGATCCACTGTGATAGTCGCGTGTCGTCGTCTGCTAATTTGTTTAGAAGCACTGACGGGTTGATGAAGTCAAGAAGATTTCCGAGTGTCAGCTTTGCTGTCGGACTCGACCCGGCGCGGTAGAGTGAGAGATGTGTGCGGATTTTGCTGAGGATTTGGGCAAGGTCGAGGCAAAGCTCCGGACTGGGGGCCGCTGGTCCTAGGGAAGTGGGTTTGGAGATATTCTGCTTGTGCGAAAATAGTTTGGACTTGGGATGGTATTCTTGGGAGAGGCTAGGATCGACGGCGCTTAGAATTTTTATTAGCCTATTCACACGCAATTGAAGTAGTTGGATTTTTTCTTTCTTGGATTGTACTTCGTCTAGCCATGTGTGGATGCCGCGTGCGACAGACATGATGTTGACGAGAAGCCCAAGAGTCTCCATCGTATAGATAATAGTGCGCTAATTGGGAGGGGTTGCGGGTTCCAGGGGAGAGAGGGTGGGAAGGGTTCCCTCTTATAGAGGGCAAGTGACCTTGAGCTAAATGAGGGTGTCGTGAGCGGAACCGCGGCCGGCTGATCGCTATCGTAGACACTATAAATGGATCGGTCACGAAAGGAGAAGGTTCCGGTGCTTTGCCCTGGGCACAGCGGGGATGGGATGTGACTTGAAACCAACTCATTTGGTTCGTGGAAAGCGCATCAGGTTAGGTGAAGACCTAAGTAAAGATGATTATCTCTGTTATTGCGGTACATGTGTCGGGATGCGATGGTTCTGGTTACGTTCTGACGTTTGTAACATGGAAACGTCGCTTCGCTTCGTTGATGAATTAGGACTGGCGCTTAGTGTTTTTCACATGTGGCGTCTTGCGAAGATAGGAAGGCTGTGGTTTGGGGGTTCTTCTTTCCCTCTGGTTCATCGCCTTCAGATACGCAGCACGATCATAACTCGCGCAGAAGAACTTAATCGATCGTCATGGAAGAAGCGGGAAGACATGATCATGGGAGGCTGGGACCTGATGAACCTTCTCGAACGCGAGGAAGTGCGAGGTTTGGAAGCTGGTCAGATCTCGCTGGGTTAGCAAGGATCGGCAGCGGGAGTGGGCAGGCAACGATCAGGTCGTTCTTCCAGGGCGGGGACGTGCATTCTAGGATGGCGAAGATTAGGACAGCGATTGTGAGGATTCGGAAGGGGTGGGAGGTGGAGTATGAGATGTTTGTGCGGGAGTTAGAGAATGCGTTTTTGGTGAATACCCCGGATTTTCGTGGGGGGTTGGTGGGAGGTGTTAGGAAGGAGTGGGCTGATCGGAGGCCTGGATCTGAATCCGCAGCAGAAGAGGACTACACGTTTCTTAGGCTGTATACGGACAAACATGGGTATTCGCAGATCTTTTCGGTCTTGAATAATGCGTTCAGGACTGACGATCTCGCGGAGACGGAGGATCGGCTGCGAGCGGCGGTTTTCTTGGTGGAGTTGCTCACGATCGAGCTATTTAACTATAGCTTTGCACCTGGACTTGGGCCGGCTGAGGAAGGTTATACTGGGGCCGTGTATAGGGGTATGGTTGTCTCCTCAGACCACCTGGAAGGGTTCTTGGATTTAATGGAGAAGCCGGTGAAGGAGCGCTATTGGGCCATCCCGCTTGCGTTCATGTCCTGTTCGGCGTCCCAGGAGCTGGCGTTGGAGTTCACGCGAAATGAAGTGGGGACAGAAGATAATCATCGGGTGTTATTCCGGATCCATGTTGTGGGTTTGAACAAGGAGCTGTTGCAAGAATACCGCCAGAAGTTCCCGAGCAGCGTTGTGACGACAATTTGTGCGGTGGATATTAGTGGGCTGTCTGTGTATCCCCATGAAGAAGAGGTTGTCCTTCGTGGGCCTTTCTTCCAGCTGGTCAAGGCCACCAAGGAGCCAGGGATGTGGGTCTTTGACGCCGTTGTTTTCAACACAAACAGGGACCACCCTTCTACTATGGAGATGGACGACACAGAGGGCGGGAAAGCCAGGGTCTTTTTTGCCGGCTTGATAGAGGCTGCCAGGTCAGAGGTCTGTGCGCGCCTTGCGAGGTCATCTGGACTGGAGGAGGATGCAGAGGCATATGAGAGACTTTACGGAGAGGCTATGGACAGGCTTGTAGTACTTAGGCAGACAATTTGATTGGACAGGGGTCGCCGACTCTGGATCAATTCTGTCCCAATTTGGAAGGAACACGGCCACAGGCTTGTAAGTCGCCAACACACAGAAACCGTTTTCGTCCTCGACATCCTCGCCGTTCATCAAGGTGTGTATTTTACGCTGAAATGCTGCTCGTAGGGAGTCTGCGATGTCGATCGAGTCTATTGAGCCGTTGGAAGTGGTGGATTGCGGAGGTGGGAGGTTGGATGCGGGGTTGGGTCGTTGGATGATGTTTGGCGTCGCAGATTGCTCGAGCGGTTGTGATGGACCTGGGCTTACGGTTTTGTTTCAGACCACCCAGGACCAGCAGCAGCAATGGCCACCACAAAAACAGCCAAGGGCAAGAGTGGGTAGCGTCGAATCATTCCATTACAACGAATGATTGAATTGGATTTCCATTAGCCGTCTCAAAAGATGCCAAAGCCAAGGCCGCCAAAAAGGCTGCGCTCCAGGGTACTCACTCTCACTCTTCAAGGAAGACAAGAACCTCTGTCTCCTTCCACCGCCCAAAGACTCTGCGCCTTGCCCGTGATCCCAAATACCCACGGAAGTCGATCCCTCATGCTCCCCGACTGGACCAGTTCAGGACTATCGTCTCGTGAGTCTTTTCTCTCTGCGTTATGTGTTTATGCTATGGAGGGACGCTAATTTTATTCGGGTTCTAGGCCCCTGAACACCGAGTCAGCAATGAAAAAGATTGAGGAGCACAACACCCTTGTCTTCATCGTGGACGTCAAGGCCAACAAGAGACAAATCAAGGATGCCGTCAAGAAGTTGTACGACGTTCAGGCCGCCAAGGTCAACACCCTCATCCGGTATGTCGCATTTGAACTGATTGGACGTGTGGTTAATTGTTGGCAACGAATTAGACCGGATGGCAAGAAGAAGGCGTATGTGCGATTGACGGCTGATCATGATGCTTTGGATGTTGCCAACAAGGTAAGCAGGCGATACCGGAAGGTATGCAGATGAAAGACTGATGCCGGCATCATTTCATAGATTGGCTTCATCTAAATTAGAGCCGTTGTAGTAGTTATTTGAGCGATTGTCCATGCATTTTTTATGTCCATTATGTGTCTCTACATACGTATGCCTGAAATCCGAGGAATTTATGTGGCATCAACAAGATTCTCGTGTGGAGCGCTGATTCAAGGGGGCATCTGACAGTGCTTCTTCCGGCTGACCACGCTGAATGTTCGGAGGGCAGTGCCCGTCGGCGCCTGATGCTGGGAGAGCGGGGAATTATACCTGGTCTTTTGGCTCTCCCTTGGGCGTCTGTAGCAGCGATATCAACAACTTTTTTTTAATATCGTATTGCTCGCAGAACAAGCGCCAAAAATAAAAGCAGAAAGGGAGGAAACGGGGGAATATCGAGCGTGATCGGGAAATGCCGAGTTGGATGGGGAATTGATGGCAGCAGTTTGTTGCTGTGAGCCATCATTTCTTTCGTCTTCCCTCTTCCTTTTCCTCCTTTTATAAGCCCTCCTCGCCGTCCAGCGCGTTCTCGAGCGCGCTTTCAACGACGTCCAAACCCCTTTGCTCGCCGTAGCACTCCACGCTCCTTCATCCCATGCGCTTCTCCTTCACCAACCTCCTCGCCCTTCTCCTTCTCTCCTCCGCTGTCGCCGCCCACTCAAACCTCGATGGCCGCCATGCTCGTCGGATGGTAGTAACCAGGAGGCAGCTCTCGCTCGACGTCTCGGATTTGGGCAAAGTCACAGATGCCCTAGGTACGTTTGCTTATCTGCTCAGAATGGCCTCTTTTGACCCCAGCTCCAAGGCCTGCCCCTCCCTGCCAATCTCGAAATCCCTGGTCTCGCAGACATCCAGCTTGGGGAAGAGGAGTCTCCTGCTGAATCTGGTGGTTCTTCCGTGTCTAGCTCTGCCGAGGCCCCAGCCGAGCCCTCGTCGTCAAGCGGCAGTAGCGCTGACCCGACGTCTGCCCCCGAGTCGTCGGCAGTGACCTCTGTGCCCCCCGCGTCATCAGAGACGACGATCCTGGTCCCTCCCATCTCAACCAGCAGGGACCCTGAGCCATCGTCAACCAGGCCCTCGGGACTCCTTCCTCCGTTGACAAGCCTTATTGGCGATGTCACCTCTATCTTGCTCCCACCAGTTTCCTCTATCATCTCGGAGATTGTGGACCCAGTAACTTCCATTTTGGATCCAGTAACCTCCATTTTGGACCCAGTAACCTCTATTCTGGATCCAGTCACCTCTATTCTGGCACCAGTAACCTCCATTTTGGATCCAGTAACCTCCATTTTGGATCCAGTAACCTCCGTTTTGGACCCGGTCACCTCCATCTTGGACCCAGTAACTTCCGTTTTGGACCCAATCACCTCTATCCTAGACCCAGTCACCTCTATCCTGGACCCGGTAACATCTATCCTGGACCCAGTCACCTCTATCCTGGACCCAGTCACCTCTATCCTAGACCCAGTCACCTCGATTTTGGACCCAGTCACCTCGGTTTTGGACCCAGTCACCTCGGTTTTGGACCCCATCACCTCTGTAGCGTCCTCGGTCGTTTCCCAGGTTTCCAGTGTGGTATCGAGCATCGATAGCGTCATCACCTCTCCCCCTGTGCCTAGCTCCAGTGAGCAACCGGGTGAAGGACCTTCATCGGCCATTGAGTCATCTCAACCTCCTCCACCTTCGCCCTCGTCCTCTGAACCACCTCTCCCGCCTCCGTCGTCTGTGAGCGAGCAGCCACCTCCGTCATCCGTGAGCGAGCAGCCACCTCCGTCATCCGTGGTCGACCCCCCTCCGTCATCAGTCGTCGAGCAGCCGCCTTCATCGGTTTCGCAGCCTCCGTCGTCAGTTGTCGAGCCTCCGTCATCCTCTGTCCCTCCCTCTTCATCGGTAGTCATTGAATTCCCCAGCGGCAGTGAGGTGGACAGTGAGGTGCCTTCGTCGACGCCAAGCACTCCGAGCAGCTCGATTTTCGTTGATCCTGGGCTTTCCTTCATCCTCACGGAGCCTTCATTGGCATTGACAACTGTTCCTACGACTACTATTGACCAGACTCTCACCGATCCTGATGCGCCCACTAGCTCGGTCCCTTCGTTGGCCGCCACCGCCGCCCCTGCTACTACCTTTAGCACGGTTGCACTTCCTACCGGCCTTCCCAACAAGATTTATCCCCGGGACCAACTCTCGAAAGATACCGATCTCGAGGGCTTGACGCTGATCAGTATTCTGTTCAGTCGCAGCCTCAACTGGCCTTTTGTTGTCAGCGATAAGATTGCGTCCGTCCAGATTTTCGCGTATACCCCGGTTCTCATTGCGAATGCGCTCGATATTGGCAGTAAGTTGCCCTCAACTGTCTTGTTTTTGTGACATTGTTCATGTTATTTCCAGGTGCCGCGATCAAGACTTATGCATTGCAAGTCTACATCCCGACTACCTACAAATCTCAGCAAGACGCTTCTGAGCTCGGCACGATGTGGCTCGGCTATGTTCCCTCAGACATGGTTGATACCCTTGCGGCTGCGATTAAGGCCAAGAACTCCAAGTTCTACACGGGTGTCACTGGCCCTGCTCTGACCCTTGCTCAAAATGTCAACTCTGGGTTCTCACTCCTCTCTGTTCCTGATCCCAACGGTGGTGGAACCAAGAATTCGGACCAAAACGGCAACGGTCAAAACGGCGCCATCTCGAATGGCAAATCAAGGCAAGATGCTATCATCGGTGTCGTCAGCGCTCTCGGTGCAATCGCCCTGCTTGTCCTCGTCTTCCTCGTGTTCAGGACACTCAAGAGGCGCAGGGAACTCGCCCACAGGCGTCTTTCCGATCCTCCCGACATGGCTGGCTACCGTCCCGAAGGCCGCGAGTTTGATCGTGACAGTGTTGGAGGACAGAGGCGTCGCAGCTTCTACTTTGCAGAGGATTCGCTGAGAGGTTACCAGGGCGAGCGCACCGATGATGTTGCTTATAACCATCAAGCTCAGACAAGCCAGATGAACCGAAGAAATGTCCCCGTCCCCACTGGTGCCATCTCTGCACCTATCCTCAGGGAGAGTAGCATGAACTGGTAGCTGCTCCGCTCACTGGTCAGGAACCTTTCACGTCCATATATGTCCCAAGCAAAATGCCCCTTCTCCTTAGATGTCATGACGAAGCCTCGCATATACTAACCCTGAACACGGCCGTGTACTCTCCCACCTCGATCGCTAACTTTTTATTTATTATCTTTTTTATGCTTATATACCTCGCTTCTGAACCTTCTTCTTTTACAAGCCCTGTTGCTGCTATTGATGTTGTATTGCTCCTGGATTTTCTTTTTCTTTTTCTTCCATGGGTTTTTTTGCTCCACGGTTGACTGTTCACTGTTTCTTGTTTTGCATCTTGTATGCGGATGGTACATGTGTTTTTGTTTAGTGGTTTTCGGTCATGGAGAAGGCAATACATTTGGTTTTTTGGTGACCCCAATTTCTCTTTGTTACTTTCCAGTATCCTTGATGGACCGTCATATTGTAGTTTTCTGTTTACTTATTAGCAGCAATAGTCAATTTTACTTGCAAATTTTTGTGCAGAGGATGGGGGTAGAAACCAAATTGGTGAGAATGAGATAGTTCTTGGAAAATATCAAGTATAGTAAGGTAGGTGAAATCCAAGGATCAGAACTTTTATATAACACTTGCCCATGCTTGCTCAAGTGGCCTTCAAGCAAAAAGTGAAAAAGCCCCAAGCTGAACAAGCTAGGTCTATTTTCTCAAAAAGCTGAGCACAGCATTCCTGGCATTAAGTCCAAAAAAGTTAAAGAGTGCCCAAAAAGTGCAGGAAAGTACAAAAAGGTTCAAGTAGCTGGAAAACTGGTACTCTGCCTCAGTACTTGACACTCCCCCACCAGTACTATACAGAATCTGTAGTTCTGTACAGATTTTGGACTTGTATAAAAAAATTGCAAAATACATACCAACTCTGTACAGAGTCAGTACAGAGTCTGCACAAACCTAACTCCAAATTGATCATTCAAAGATTAAAAGATAATAAAAAAATCTATTAAGTTTGAATTCCATTACAAAAAAAATGCTCAAGATACTACACCCCCTGCCGCACCCCCTGTTGACATGGTTGCACCCACCATTGCTGCCATTGTTGTGCCCACCCTCACTGCAGTGGTCACACCTGATGTTGCCATGGTTGGCTCAGCGGCTGCTGCATGTTGATGCACCCACTGTGGTTGTCAGGCCCTCACAGCCACCATCATCATCATTGCACACCCAGCATCATCATTGTGCCCCTGGGGCTGCTGTTGTCGTCATTGTGGTCACCGTGGTTGTTGTGTCCCCATAGTCACCAGCATTGTCATTGTGCCTCCAGGGCTGCTGTGGTTGTCACTATTGTCATTGTGCCCCCCAGCCACCATCACCATCGTGCCCCCATGGCCACTGTGGTCATTGCTGTTGTTGCTGTGCCCCTGCAGCTGCCATCGTCATTGTTGTGCCCCCAGGGCCACCATGGTTGTTGCCATGGTCATTGGGCCCCCAAAGCTGCTGTTGTTGTTGTTGTCACTGTGCCCTAGCAGCCACCCTCATGGTTGTTGCTGTTGTTGTTGGCCCCCACAGCTGCTGTTGTCGTTGCTGTTGTTGTTGGGCCCCCACACCTACTGGCATTGTTGTTGTGGCCCCATAGCTGCTGTTATGTCACCATTGTTGCTATGCCCCCACAGCTGCCACTGTGGTTGTTACCATCATTGCTGTGCCCCTGCAGCTGCCATCGTGGTTGTCGCCATTGTTGTCAGGCGCCTGCAGCAGCTGTTGCTGTTGTTGTGGCCCCATAGCTGCTGTGGTCCTCACCTTTGTCACTGTGCCCTCACAACTGCCATCATCATCATTGCCATCATCATCGGGCCCCCGCAGCTGCTGTCATTGTTGTTGTGGCCCTGTAGCCACCATGGTCCTTGTTGTGGTGCCCACCATAGTCATTGTGGTCATCACTGTGCCCCTGCACCTGCCATTGTCATTGTCATTGTCGTCCTTGTGGCACATGCCCTAGTTGTCATTGTCATTGTCATGCCCCCATAGCCGGTGTCATCATCATGGACAGGGTGGATGTGGATGGAGGGCAAGAAGAAACAAAATAATGTTGAATATGTGAGTGCCACATGTGACAAGCATGATGGTCACATCACATAGATGCATGGGCCATTGCCAGCTGACAAGCTGCATGTCAGAATTTCCCAGATGTGCTATGGATTATAGGGTGTAGTTGTGTCATGAACTGCCTATTTTTCCTTTCTCTCTTTCCTTTGTAATCTGTATTAGGTGGTTCTAGTAGATTGGTAATACTGGGCTTGGCGATTACTGATACACCTTGG